>OZ005683.1:19229480-19829480 GCA_963930675.1 Gnaphalium uliginosum
GTGACACAGAGCCTGTGTCGCTATAGCGACACAAAAGGTTGTGTCGCAATGGGCTGGGGCCTGCGACATAGGGCATGTCCCAGGGTCTAGTAGGGTTACTATATATATCGAGTTAGAATTTCGTTTTTGGGTTGATCAAACCCTAGAAAAAGAGAGAGAGATACGGCAGAGAGAGTGGGAAGAGAGAGTTAGTGAGTTTGTAATGTTTATTCTTCAGTTGTTAATATTTACGAAAAGATTATAAATCGTTGTGTTATTATTTACGTTTCAATTGCTTGATTGATTGTTTCCGCCTTTCAATTGAGTCAAACGACAAGTCTAGATCCGTGATTAAGGGAACCAACACCTTTCTTCACCGTATAATTTTCGTTTAATCGTCGAATATAATCTACGGTTTTTAGGGTTTTTGGTTTTGGGTAAAATTGGACATGGACATATAAGTTTAACACGTTCAAACTCATCATTCCATGTTCAGTACACCATTGCACACCTTTTGGTCTGGTTGTTTTTGAAAAGCCCTAAATCTTCTTCGTCGAAAATTCTGGGTTGGGCATCTGTTCGTCATTGGGACACAACCTGCGACACACGCCCCTGTGTCGCACTTTTTTCTGTTGAATTGCTGAGATGCGACAAAAGCTTTGTGTCGCTTTCAGCTTGTGACACATGATGTGCGACACAAATCTTCTGTCGATGTGTTCAAATAAAATCATTTTATTGCAAAATGCGACACAACTCTTGCTGTCGCTTACTTTGTTAGCGACACAAGAGTTTGTGTCGCATAATTTTTTAAGTTGATTTTTGCACCACCATTCTTTCTGTCGCATAACATTATAGCGACATAAACGCTTATGTCGCATTCTCTCTGCGACATAATTGCTTGTGTCGCATAAGACATTTTTGTGAACATAAATTGTCTACGTGCTTAAGTGCTAACGCTTTTCAGGCTATATTTGTCCTTTTGTGTAAGCAGATATGGCAGCTATCGATGTTAATGTAAATGATTGGGAGCCACGACACAATATAGTGGCATTTCTTGATGATGATCGGGATTCGGCTGTGCCGTTCAGACCGATGATCGCGTTTCTTCGTCGTTCCCGCATTTTTACCGCCATCACAGCCACTACTCCTATCTATAAGGACCTCGTAGGTTCCTTCTGGAGTTCGGCAGTCATTAATTCAGACTTGCCATACACGCGTTTACTCTCCAAGGTTGCTGACAACGAGATTATTATTTCGGAGCAGCTTATTCGCGATTTCTTCCAATTCAATGACCATCCAGACATGCCCTTTCTCTTTCCGAACTTGTTTATAAATGGTGGCATGAACCGTATGGGATATCCGGGCGTTCCCCGTGATCAATACCGAAAGGCCAATCTCACAAGGGTCTAGAGGTATCTAATGCACATAATGATTGTGTGCTTGTCAAGTAGGAAGGCTGGCTTCGACGGAATGAGCCACTCAACAGCCTCTGCTATGCTTGCTTTGGTGTACAATAAGCCCTGCAATTCTTATGGATACATCTTTCGGGCTATGGTGGATAATGTACATGCCGGGGACAACCGCTGGAACATGTACCCGCGCTTTGTACAACTATTGCTAAATCATCTAATTCCGGGACTTCCGGTGAATGCCGCTCACCGTTTCCGCCAAACCCCAATGAATATTCGCATTTTTGCTATCTGCGGCCAATATGCAAAGGGGGTCACGGCACTGGCTGACGTGCCACTTTTTGGGCACATTGTGCATGAGGGCTATGTCCCTCCGGCAGACAATGGTTTCTTGGATGCTGCTGCTGCTCCTGAGGATGCTTTTGTAATTGTGCCTATTCATGACGACAATCCGCAGCTCAAGGAATTCTTGCAAGACATTGAGGCGTTTGGCCATGTTGCAGACCCTGCCATTGACCAATCGGAAAATCTACAGGCTGATCAGCCTTATATTGTTGAAGAAATGAATACGGATTCCTCTGATGGTGGTTCCACTCCACCGACTTCTCCAGGGATCGTCCCTCCCCAAGCTTCAATGGAGAATATACGTCGTTTTGATTCCAGGCGCTTTAAGCGCATTCAGAGACGTAAAAGGGCAGGGATGGTCTCCGTAAGACCCGATTCGGGTAAAAGGGTTCGTGCTGACGAATCCACTGTTGAAGATTGGGAGCCCCCGCTAGTTCGACGTCGTCAATCTACTGCTACTTCTTCTCCCAGGCCACGGGTTGACATTTCCCGTGTTGAGGTTCCTCTTCAACCTCTGCCCTCGGTAATCAAAGAGCTGCTGAGGTGTATGGATGAGATGCAGCAAACAGCAAAAGCTCAAGCTGATCTGATCAAAACCCAGTCTGCTATTTCGGAAGCTCAAGCTGCACAGATTAAACATTTGGAGCTGCAGACTGCTAAGGTTCCTGTGTAAGAGTCTAGGGTTTTAGAGTTGGAGTCCCTAGCTATTGTTTCGGGGGAGTCAGGCCTGCGTGCCATTGAAACAACAACTAGGATTTCCGCCGGGACACAGACCGAAAATGTAAATGAATCGGATATTAATGAGAATATTTGTTTGGATTATTTTGCGTCTTCAGAAGCAATTCCAGGTCAACCGATCGCATTAAATATTGACTACTCTGAAGCAAATTTGGAATATCTTCAAAGTCTATTAAATGAAGATACGCATCCAACGCATGATTCAGATTTAGATGAGGCTGATATTGAAGAAGAGGTGCTGAGTGCAGATGAAATTTATGATGATGCGCCTATCGTTGAAGACTGGGAAGAGTCTGATAGTGAAAAGGAGCCAGATAATGAAGCTAGTCAGTCTGTTCCTAGAATGTTTAGGGAACATTCGGACTGGCTAAGGGCTGTGGCAGTAGCTCCACCAACCTGTAAGTTCTATAAGGTTAAAGGAGACTACACTGGGCTAATCAAGAGCTGGAAGTTTGATAGCGACCACAATGTTTTCATGATAAAGAGATCAGACGGGATTCAATACTTCCAGCCAAAGTTCAAAAAGCTGAGTTCACTTCCAAAGTGTGAGATCAACAGATTAGCTCAGTTAGAGCTTATTAATCCAGGAAGAGAAGGAAAAGCCGACTATTTTCAAAAGATTACTAGGCGAGAAGTATATTCGAAGAGGTACAATATGATAAAGCCTATTTTGGGGAAGCGGCGAAAGTCAAAGACAAGGTTTGACCCTGTTACAGGACAGCCGGTTGTCAAAATAATTTATCCGCCGACAGATAGTTTAAAAAGGATTCCCCTGGAGATATTACCACAAAACTTTCTACGAAGACTTTGCTATTGGTATATCAACAACTCTACTGGTGAAGCTGAAATCGTGTTTATTCCAACCTCAGAGCCAGAGATTAAAGATAAGTGGGGATTAGCAAGAATGACAAATCGTTTGAAAGCTTTAAATGACAAACCGATTGAATATCAAGCGGAAGATCGAGCTGAAGCGTTAAAGTTTCAAATGATTGTTAGTATCCGCGTTTTGAAGGGAATTCATGTTGGTGGATGTTTCCCGACAGACTGGAGCTAAATGAACAAATCTTAAAGACCAAGCTGAAGACACGGGGGAGATTCTTGGTGCATATTTGATGTCTGTCAGTTGGTCTCGGTCTGTAATAATTTTTGGTTATGTAATTACAAGTTTTGTTTTAGACTTAGATATTATATTTTGTGTCTAGGCGACACAGAGCTTGTGTCGCGAATGCGACACAAGGCTTGTGTCGCACAAGTCGGTCAGGCGACACAACCCTTATGTCGCATGATCAGTTTTGTTTGCCTATAAATAGAGGCTCTCGAGTTCAGTTCTTGGGTTGACGAATCCAGGGTTTCAGAGAGTGATTATAAGGCATTTCATTGTATTCAAGCTAATTGATTATCATATTAATATACAAGTTGATTTGCGTTTTATTCGTTTGTGTTTTACGTACTATATACAATCGTTTGAATTCCGCCTCTCGATTGTGTGTGTTGATTCAATTAGGTCCAAGATCAGGGAACCTACAAAATATATGAGAACAAAAAGGCCACTGGAATCTAAGAGAGTTGTTTCTTCCTCTGAATCATCTGATGATGAAGATGAAGCTTTCAAAAAGGGGGAGACTAATAATGATAAGGCTAGTGGTAGTGAAATGGATAAAGAGAGACAGGATGATGATATTGGGGCAGATGGTGCAGGTGCTGCAGAAAGTAATGTAGGTGGAAATGAAGATGGTGATGATGTGGTAATGGGTGAAGAGGTAAAGCTCAAGGTGGAAGAGAGGAAAAAGGAAAAAGGAATTAAATTTAAAGAGCCTAGTGCTAGTTCAAAACCAAATGCACCTATTTCAGAGCTGCCAAGAAGGACAAAGGGAAAGCAATTATGGATGAGCCAGTGGTTGAAAAGAAAAGAAAATTTGGAGGCTATCCAACTAAAGAGGCTTAGGAAAAGGCTGATTATGAGGAAGCACTAAGGCTACAAGAAGAAGAAAGAGCCAGATTCACAGAGCAAGAAAGAGAAGAAGCCCTGCAAGAATTGTTAAATAAAAATAAAAGGGCAGAGGCTGAGAAAAGAGCAGATAAGGAATAAAAAAATAACAAATGCTCAGCTAAAGAAGAGGTATATGGATAGGTTGAAGGAACTCATTCCAACTCATCAACTAAAGAAGATGAGTTTGGAAAGATTGAAGGAATTGGTTGATAAAGAAGAGGAGCAAGTACAGAAGAAAAGAAGGGTGGATGAGAAAGAAGAAGGGGTTGAATTGGAAAGAGATGAAGCACAACTGCTCAATCTTATGATTTTAAGGGATGATGGTGAAAAGGTAGATCCTTTGACTACCAAACCACCTCACATAGTTGACTGGGTAAATGAGCAGTTGGTGCATAAAGGGCATGATATGACAAAAATAACTAGGAAAATGGATCTATTGAATACTTCAGATCATTCCAGGAAATGTTGAGAAAATTAAGCAAGGATGATCTTAATGACATGTTGGGAGAATAATGAACGGAATTCACAAGAAATAGTTTCAGATGATGTATGAACCTGAAAGAGTACCTCATATTTTTGGAAGATATGTACCAGTCAGGACTTGGGTATATTATCCTAGGTCTGGTGTTCATCAAGTCACCTTAGAACATGGAGAAATGATTTATATGCTGACTGAGATGAATTACAACTTGAATTTGAGTTTAATGGTAGATTTGATCAGGCATAAGTTGGTGACTCTAGTACATAATGAAGCAGCTAAGAATTTGATGTATATGATCCTCAACCAGATTCATAAGATGCAGGAAGCATCAAAGAAAAGAATGTAGTTTTGAAAGGATCCTCAGGATTTGAATGTAGAATTAGGAAACTTAAGTATGTAGGAGACAGATTAAGTTTAAAGGAAGATTGTTGGGTCTGAAGATTGCCAAATGATTAATATTGTATGTTATATTACAACTACTGAGATTACTACTGCTGGTTTGGATTACTGCTGCTAGTTCAAGTTTCTACCACTGATGGAGTTGTTACTACTTAAACAAGTTACTACTGCTAGTGAGTACTGATATCAAGATTACTACTGCTTGTTGAAGTTAACACTGATTGGTTTTAATACTGGAGAAGTACAAGAGTTACTATTGTTGAAGATTACTGCTGTCAGAGCAAGGTTACTACTGCTGAAGAGTTAGTGCTGCTGGTGAAAGTTCATTGTTAGTACTGCTAGGTGTAATTACATAGTTAGTGCTTTTAATGTAAATAGTTAATACTGTTAGTTCAAACTACCATTTAGTATGGTTGAGTCGTTATGAACACTATTTTCATCACCAACGCATCCCAGAGGCGGAGAAGGTGGAGATCGCCGGCTACCACCTTGATGGAGATGCACAAGTATGGTTTCTCAAGTTGGAAAGGGATATTCCAGAAATTTCATGGGAATAATTTAAACGTCAATGCCATCTTAGGTTTGGGCCCATGGTGCTTGGAAACAAACTGGGAGAACTCGCCAAACTTCAACAAACAGAGACGTACGCGTATGAGGATTACCAACGCAAGTTTGAACAACTTGTTACAAGAGCAGTCCATTTTCCTCAACAGGAGGTGGATATATTCATTAGTGGTTTAATGGAAAACGCTGCCGATAGAGGTTGAACTACACAGGCCAGGAGACTTGACTCGTTTTATGGGTCTAGCCCGTTTATATAATAAACGTGGTGGTTCAGGAGAAATCACAAACTCTGTGTCCAAACCATCATCTAGTTCCACACCACCATCTTCTTCCAACAAGAAGGTTTTTAAAATTCTGACCCATTCTGAGATTGTTAGTCCTTTTGATCTCGTAAATGAATCGATTAACGAATCGTGCGGAACTAAATTCGTTAATTTGATACGTGAATTTGAAAAAATGCAGCAATCTAAATAAGTTTCTGTTTTTCTTGATGTTAATCAAGTACATAAATCAGAATTAAGCTCCAACACTCAAACTCTCTCCATCACAGAGTCTCAGTCGCACTCACGATCATCAGCCAGTTCACTGACTGAACTCATTATATATAAACTAACACTAGCGACACTACTCAGTGTCGTCTCAAGCAACACTGCTAAGTGTCACCTTAAGCGACATTATCAAGTGTCGTTATTACAAAAGGACAAGTGTCTTTTATATTTATACAATCAAGCTATGTTTTCCAAAGAAGCTTTTGTCACACAAATATGTATCAACAAGCTCCTCCGTGAAAGCAGCTTGTATAAATCTTTCAGTCTTAACCCTTACCTTGATGAGAGAGTAGAGTTGTCTTCTAGCGCGTATCCATTTCTTAACACGACCCTTTTGAGAATTTAATGAACTTTGCATTCTGATAAGCTTATAGTCATAAAACAGTATCACCTCCCCCGTGGCAACAACTGCACGAAAGCCTTCAAGAATCAAACTGTTCATTTTGCATTCTGATTATCATTCATTCTCGGAATCTCCCGATTAAGCTCCCGAATAATCATCAGAATTCCAGAATTCTCCCTTGAAACGGCCCTTGAAGGATCTTTAGATGCAAGCGTTCGTTGTTGGTCATCAATCATCATAAACAGATTGATAGGAAAGTGATATTAAGAAATATCGTTGGTTTTCCCTTTTTCTTTCTCCTATCTTCCTCCTTTTCTCCTCTTGGTCTTCTAATAAATGTTACTGGAACCGTTCTCGTTTTTCTTATTTTTGTTTTTTTTTGTTTTTTTTTAATACACAAACTAAACAATCACTTTTTGAACCCATTTGAGAACGGTTCCAATAGGCCTTGAAAGTTTCGAACACCATTTATAAGTTGTGTCTATATAATCCAAGGACATTGAGTTCCATCTGAAATTAAAATGCGGTATTTCATTTCTAAAAAGTTTCCATGGAATCAATGGTGAAGGAGTTATTTTTGGGGAGAAAGGAACAAAATTTTTTCGGCTCTGCACCCTATGGATAGGACATGGTGGTGCAAGAGCATACATTTTTTGTCTCGAATATGTGAAAGATTTTGTTTGACCAGATTCCGGTAATTGTATGGGTTTTGAAGCTCTTTTTGGCTTTTGAGATCTTGAAAACGATCTTTTAACGCGTTCAAATTCTACGGAGCCACACTAATCAACCTTTTGATGATCAAGTATTTGGTTGATTGTGATTTCTTAGAATACCTCTTATTTTTCTGCAGAGAATAATTGGTAAAGTGTGAAATCTTTTTCGCACAAACCATTTTTGAAAATGGTTTGGATGATTTAACTTGGTAAATCTTCTTCGCAACTTTGACTGGCGGTTTGGTTGAGTAAGAAACTTGAGTAATTTGCTCGCGAAGATCTTGAACAGTTTTCAATGCAAGATCATGATCTTCCTGACGTTTGGTTATCACTGTTTGTTGACCCTCAAGTTCTGAAATCCGTTCTTTTAGTTGAACAATCTTTGACCTCATCTCTTCATTTTCAGTCTCTATATTCAGTATTTGGGATTGAAGAGCTTTAACCTCATCGTCCATGTTTACCAACATCCCATTAGTCTCTTCGTCTGAACGTTTCGTTCTCAACTGAGTGTTTCCCCCAAACCTCGTTATCAAAGCTTCCCATAAATCGTAAGAAATTACAACCTTGTTGAAACATCTCTGCACATCTTTCAGTAATTACATTATAATTGTCTCATAGGCTTTCTTTTCTCTGTCAAATTCCTTGCATTCTTCTATAGTCATTCGTTTCATTGGCTTTAAAGGAGCTTCACCACAGAAATTTCCCTTTAATCTAGGTCTTACATATATCTCCTTAATGGGAATCCATAAGTCCGGTCATTATAGAAAATGAAGGATTAAAACCTAAGCTTCCAACTAGCATAGTCATTATTGCATAGGAATCTAGGAGGTTTATTTGGCGTTTCGATCTCATTATCGAATTTCAACATCGCAGTTATGTTTGAGTAGGTCATATCGCTAAACTTTTTCAAAATCCTTAAGAAGTGTCACTTCTATTTAAATGGTGACACTGATAGAGTGTCGCTAGAATTCAAGTTCAGTAACTAGCGACACTAAGGAAGTGTCGCTTCAGGAGTGTGGCAGAAATAAGGAAGTGTCGCAAAGTGGCGCGAATAACAGAATTTCAAACACACTTAGAAGTGTCACTGGAATCGACGAGTGTCGCCACAAGAACAGTAGTGTCGCTGCAGTAGCAGTTTTGAAGAAAACTGAGAAATCGATCAATTAAGCTGATTTCCACCAAAATAGCAATCGTAATCACTTGTAGAACAACAAATCGGCCTAGTAAAGTCTTCCAAGCCGAAACCAAACTGTAATAATCGCAAATTCACGTCAAAACATATTCAAATCACCTCTATTTCAAGAATAAAAGACTATACCACTTGTTAGTCCTTTTGATCTCGTAAATGAATCGATTAACGAATCGTGCAGAACCAAATTTGTTAATTTGATACGTGAATTTGAAATAACGCAAGCAATCTAAATAAGTTTCTGTTTTTATTGATGTTAATCAATTACAGAAATCACAATTAAGCTCCAACACTCAAACTCTCTCAATCACAGAGTCTCAGTCACACTCACGATCATCTGCCAGTTCACTGACTGAACTCATTATATATAAACAGACACTAGCGACACTACTCAGTGTCTCCTCAAGCGACACTAGCAAGTGTCGCTATTACAAAAGGAAAAGTGTCGTTTATATTTACACAATAAAGCTAAGTTTTCTAAACAAGCTTTTGTCACACAAATATGTATCAACAGAGATGGAGGAGAGGCGGGCCAAGGGACTTTGCTTTAATTGTGATGAGATCTATACAAAAAGGCACCAACGTAAACGGCTGTTCTGGTTAGAGGGGGTTGATGAAGATGAAATTAATGGCCAAAGTTCAGATGAGGATATCCAAAAGAAGGGGGTCACTTAACAGTAGGTTATGTATCAGTTGGTGATTGAGGACAAGCACAGTTTTAATGGGGAAGTGATGTTATGATCTGCAGGAAACGTGGCTGAGTTTGGAATGTTTAGTAGCTGATATAATTATTTTATTAATTGTTTTAATTGGTTTGTTTATCTTAGTTTATGTTATGGTTTAATTAGGATAAAGTGCATGATTATCACGTTGCTAGTATTTAGGAGCAGTTGTCTAGTGTTTAGGAGTAATTATCTAAAGAGCAGTTATATATTTAGTCGTAAGCCAAAGGAAGAAAATCAGTAAGAAAAAAAATTAGTTTAAAAATTGTCTTTAAGAGATCGTTGGGTTCTCTCTATCGAGCCCTTAGCCCCTTATTATATCATTTTCAAAATAGGCAAAAAATCAATTAAACAATCTGCTGTTAATCTGTCGCACCCCCAAGACACGTGGCAGCGGAAGTAGGGTGTTGCATTGGGGGCGCCGACCAAATCAAATATCACAACACAAGAATTACAACAAACGACCTCTACATGAGACGTTTCAAAAATCATTACATTACACAGTTAAAATGTTTACATAAGTTTTGCCAAAAGTAGAGTACGCATCTAGTACAAGATTACAACATAATACAATGCAAGCTAATCTCTTTTGTTTGTGAAAAGTATGCGACTCGAGCTATCTCCCTCCAAGAACAAGCCTACTGTGGTTGGTTCCCTGAGAAATACATACTAAAAGCTCAACATAAAGTTGGTGAGTTCATAGGTTTGTAAGCAGTTGATATAACATCGTATGGAACACAAGATTTCTGTTTGTATCATTCAACAATGATAGGTAATGTATTACAAAATTGTAAAGATAGTGTATATTGTTGCCATGAGCTCATAGTTCGAGCTTAACTGTGGTGTCGGGTCACAATCAAGTGCCACGATCGGGGTGCCTCCCAGCGAGTGCCTAATCCAACACTCGTAAGAACAAATGATAATGCGTCCGTTTGACAAGTTAGCGCTACTAACCCGGACGGGGGGAGTCAATCCCAAATAGTACTATTCATTAACATTCACGCTATGACGATACTAACAAACTATGATGTGGGGGACTTCAGGATTAGTAAAATAACTCATGCAACCAATATATCGAGTTTTGTACTTGTGTTCACATGAAAATAGCAATGTAAAAGCAGTTGTATGTATTCTCACCCCTGTTAGAAACAGTAAAAAGGGGCTATGAAACTCACCTGATATTAGCAAGCAAGTAGCAAATAGTAAGCAAAGCGTGTTTTCTGAATGCAACCTTCTAACGTCCTAAACGTATAAGGTTGAGTAAGTAGATGTCTCAAAAGACCATCTATAGTGATTGTATAAGTGGGGTTTATTGTCCACTTAAGCCAATCATGTAGGTGGAGGGTTAATGTCCACCTAAGTTAATCATGTAGGTGGAGGGTTAATGTCCACCTAAAATAAGTTCACACAATTAGAAATGTCCAATTGTTCAGTTATCGTTTGTGTTTATAAAAACATGTACAGGCCGTTGGTGATATTTTGTGAAAATACAGCTTTTGATTAATTATGTTATGCGTATTTCTACTTTCCAGTTATGGGTAATTAATCAGTGTGGGAAGGGGCGAAGCCCATTAATGACGGGGGTCCGGGGGCAGCGCCCCTGGTAGCGGGGTCCAAGGGGTGGCAACCCCTGGCGGGGTCCAAGGGGCAGAGCCCCTGGCTGGGGTCGAGCTTGGAAAATTTTTATTTATGCTTATATTGCTTTAAGGAAAACGTATCGATTTTTGTGTTTTTACCGACACTAGGCTAGTGTCGCCATTGTGCGACACTAGGGTATTATGCGACACTAAGGTATTATGCGACAGAAAGGCTTGTGTCGCTAATGTGACGATTCGGGTGCTATAGCGACACAAAGGCTTGTGTCGCTAATGTGACGATTCGGGTGCTGTAGCGACACAAAGGCTTGTGTCGCTAATGTGACGATTCGGGTGCTGTAGCGACACAAAGGCTTGTGTCGCTAATGTGACGATTCGGGTGCTGTAGCGACACAAAGGCTTGTGTCGCTAATGTGACGACTCGGGTCCTGTAGCGACACAAAGGCTTGTGTCGCTAATGTGACGACTCGGGTGCTGTAGCGACACAAAGGCTTGTGTCGCTAATGTGACGACTCGGGTGCTGTTGCGAAACAAAGTCTTGTGTCGCTAATGTGACGATTCGGGTTCTGTACCGACACAAAGGCTTGTATCGCTAATGTGACGACTCGGGTGCTGTAGCGACACAAAGGCTTGTGTCGCAGACTACTGGGCTTCTGCGACACAGAGGCCTGAAACCGGTCGGTTTTGTACAATTTATTTCGTGTTTCAAATGTTCAAATGAAAATTCAAGAAAAATCACTGTTGTTCCCTAGTATGTTAGCTCTCTAAATTAATTTTTTCCAGGATTTTTAGGTACTTCTAAGTATTTTTAAAAATTTCGTTTGTTCCCTAAGGTCAGAAAGTGACCAATCCGGATACATGCAACAAGATCGGATTTCTGGGTTAAATCTACCCATTTTCAGAAAATGTTATCTAAACAACATTTGTACCTAACAAAATTTGTGAACTTTTGGCGTTGGTTTCAGGTCATTTGGATGGGTATATTTCGAGTTTTGATTAAAACAAGGAAGGTGAAATTTCTGTCCTTTTTGACAGCCCGGACACATGTTTTTGTAAAAATCATTCCGGGTATCAAACGAACTCCAAAAATCATGAAACCACTTGGAAATGAAAGCTAACTTCTTAAACTTAATTTTTGCCTTTTGAATCGTCCATTTTGGTCAAGTTTTGAGGGAGAAACAGCCTCTCAAAGTTGAGCTATTTTTCTGCCCGAAAATGCATGTTTTGTTCTTGAACATTTTAAGCCATGAAAAACATTTTTATGATATATTTTGGACATTTCTTTGTTATATGAACCTTATAACATGTTCATGGAAGTATTTTAGAAGGGTTTTTAAGTTCTTACAAAGAGGAGGATGAAAGCACAATGAGATGGACGTTGAGAGCTCGTTTTCTTGCGTTTTAGGCTTGATTTCTTCTTGAAAGTATGGTGAATGATGATGGTGGTGATGGTGGCCGGATTTTTGGTGGTGGTGGTGTTAAAATGGCAGATTTTTCTTGAGAGAGAAAGAGAGTAGAGAGAAAATGGGTTTGTGTGTGTGAAATGTGAGTGAAAAGTGGGAGGTTGTGAGTGTATGAGTGTTTAAAAGGAGGAGGAGGAAAGGAGGGTCCCATGGGGCCGGTTTGGGCTGGGCTGGGCCGGATATTGGGCCTGGCCCGTTGTGGTTCTTGGGCTTGTGACTTGCTCCTCGATTTCGTATTACTTTACTTGTTCGGTCAAACGTTAATCGCGTGTGTAGAAATTAAACCGTTAATATTTAACTTTTGTGTTTTATTATTGATACCAAATCACTATTTTAAATTTGACCAACATATTTAAAATTACATTATTGAACCTTAAAAATTTTTATCGGTTTCGTTCGGGTGTCGGGCGCGATTCGCGCATTTTCGTTGCGTTTGTTACGTTTTAAGCAAAACGTCTACGTTTTTCGTATATTATCAATTAATAACAATAATATGGGGTAAATAATTACTATTTAATTTATAAAATAGGTTTACATTATTTACGAAGAGTTATCACCAACGCCGTATAGATTGTCGGACCTTGTCCGGTTGTTTCGCGTAATTACAGATAAACATATAATCACGTAAGTGTATATTCAAATATACAGGTAATTACACATATTTAGCCTAATACCAACTAAATACAAGTAATTAGGGTTTCCAGCTAGGTTTAACAATTAACCTAAAGTGTCGGGTGTCACATAATCCACCCGTAACTCGATCACAAGGTCGGGACCGTAACAGAGCTTCATAAATAATATTTTTCATTAAACCAGATTCTTTTATTTCTCCAAAAAAAGAAAATAAAGAAGTCACTTCAGATCAGAATGACCCATGTTAAGACGTATGAAAAGCTACCCATTATACCAACCTAACATACGTACTGCTTCAGCCAAGGTTCACATTGCTGATAAAGCATACCTTTGCAACAAAGAATCCATCCATGTTATGGACATGAGGATAGAAACTTCTTGTCTTTTCCAGTGACAGGTCAAATTGGTGTTCTGATACAAACCAATTCGTATAATCAAATAAAACAAACTAAAGATAGAATTGCAGACATTCGAGAGGTCGTCAGGCTCTTCTGGTTCACTTACTTTCGAGAGGTGAGTCGCTCTCCCAATGAAACCAAATCACTTTTCATAAAATTCTGCATGATTCAATTACACTTATAGAGCCCTATTTATAGAGTACCCCTAACTTGTTTCCTAAGACTTACCTAGTTAAACTAGATACTAAAACTACTTACTACCAATAATATCACTAAGTAAAATATTAAACAATAAAACATATTATAGTTTCCTAATAACATTTGAATCGTATCACGCTCCCGAAAAGACCAAAGTCTAATCCACAAGGCACAAGTTTAATATCCTTCTTCTTATGTGTGTAGTCTATAACATCTTCATTCTGCAAGATCACGAAATTAATATGTAAATAAAGGAAGTAGTTATAAAAATCTGGCATGGACACAAGATTGCTCAACAATTACGATAGATACCTCCATAACCATCATAGAGCATTAGAGTAAACGACATAACCCCCTGATTTTGAATTTGCATCCACTTTGTCAATTGCTGCAAGTATTAGTTCCTGCAAACGAATGAAATAAAATTGGAGTTGAATGCTCTTTACAAATCTTAATATATCCTAAATAATTTACTCAACACTATGGTCACACTGACTCTAAATGCAGTTGAGTGGTTTTACTATTATAACCTCTTTCCATAAGATATCACTAGCATTTACCCAGACAACAGCGGCGATAAAAGATTTTACTTACAGTAGATTCGATTAACGACATGGTACTTGAGTAAAAAATAAAGCAATAATGCTATACCAGTTTGTACAATATCTTATATATATTGTATTTCAAATGAATTTACTTGTTAGTGATAATTCTCGTCACAATTTGAAATTCTACGCGAAAATAAATGGGGAATTGTTGTATTCTCAAATCTCAACCCGCCGACTGGATTAATTTTTCTTATTGGGTTTGGATTAAAGTCCAGGTCAACGAGTTGACCAACCAACCAACACAATAGAGGTCGTATCTCGGTTGGTCACTTTTAACCCGTTAATCCTTTATCAAATTATTTTGGGTTTATATTGTGAACTTTTGACCCGCAAACCTAACTCGACCCACATCGCATCCCTTATTATAATAAGGGAAAGTTAAATAAAATAAAGATTCAAATATTTAAATCATCTCAATTAACAATTTTCAATTAGCAATTAGGTCCCCAAATTTTATAAAATTTTAAAAATAAAACCTCTTAAATTGTCAATTTTAATTTAAATAATAATATTTGTTATTATTATATTAAATAAATTAAAACAAACAAAAAGTAAACATAAAAACAAAAATTGGTTGATAGAAATTCAACAATCATATTAAATTAACGTTTTGAATTATTTTATTTCTTCTTTTAGTTTCTAAATAATAATATTTAACTATTCCTTTCTCGTATAATTTTAAAAACGTCGCTTGTTACTTACAATTCGAATACAATCACAATCACAATAAGATTTAAACGGAAGAAAATAACATTAAATAAATTAAACTACAACTACAAAATTTAATTTATGAAAACATATATAACTAAAAATGTTCTAATTGATCACATGTCATACAAGGATTCTATCAATTTTTATGAAAAAAAAAAATACAAATTCATCGGATCGTGTGTATACACGGGTTTTAGGACTAGTAAATATAATATACGACTCCCATTTAAATGTAATCATTCCAATTTCAAATCCAAGATAAATTCACCAATCATGAGCCATTGTTTACTCGTTATTTCCGTCCAATTCCAAATAAAACTTAATATATAATTAAAATCTATTCCCAAATTCTTGTGCTGATCCTTATCCTTAAACACTTTTTTGTTACCTTAAAAGAACAATTTAACTCTATTATGATAGCTAGCAAACTCTTTTTGTTACAAACAACTACTTTAACGCTCGGTGAATTTACTGCTTGTAGTTATGCATTAAACGTTGTATATACTAAAATAATAATTCTACTTTTTTAAATCAAATGGTCAAATCCTTTATTTAGTAGTGTTATATTAGCTTTTTTAATTACATGTATTAACGTTAAATGTTTAAGTGTTGAATAACATACATAAAAAGTTTAGTAAATAAATTTTAAGTATCTCATTGATAACAGTATTAAATTTGATAAAAAAATTCTTCATATATTAGTATAAAAAATATAAAAGGTAGAAGTGAGTTAAAATTCGTAAATAATATGATTTTCATTAATACTATATTAAAATAATCTTAACATACATTTAAATATCCATCAATGTGTTATATAAGTTATGAAAAGGACAAATATTTATGGGGTTACATTTGTAATCAAAAATATTTATGAGAAATTAACTTGTATAATAAATTGTATTGAATTTAGTGTTTAAAAGTTGAATGAGATAGTTAAAAGAGTAGAATAATAATTTACTATATCTTTCATTAAGACTATACCTGAAACTCTTTATTATATATTATTGATATAGCTAGTCAGTATATCTTGTGTAAACATAATATAAGGGCCCATTCAAATTTGGGTACCAAATAAGAAAATGTGATTTTAGACAATTTGCAACGCGCCCGTATTGGGCGGCGTTCATCACTCAAAAATCCTAGAACGCCCACAATGGGCTTCGTGATGTGGGGCGTTGTGGTTGTCTTAACGTGCACACCAACACCAAATCGTGGGACCCACTCGATTATTTTATTATTTTTTAGTTTTCTTCGCCATTTTTAAAATTAAAAAAAAAATCAACGGCTCTTTTGTCCGTTTAAAAAAAATTAAATTTTTTTTGACTGTTAGGAATTTTTCTTTGTTCAATTTTATTCCTATATATATACACATACATTCATACATACTACCACAATAATTCACATTCTCATTTTATACATACACATTCACAATTCAAACACTTTTTCATTAAAAATGTCTAACCCAAATCCAAACCCTAATCTAAACTCAAATCAAATTCCAATTTCAAACGACATGTCGTATATGAATCTTATGTTATTCGATAAACTAAATACACCCGGTTCGAGTACATCATTCCCAATTCACAATCCGAAGACTCTCATAAAGGCAACTTCCAAAAGAGAGGATCTTTGTAATATCCTATAAGATTAAAACACTATAAATTTGAGAATTTGTAAAACATATGATTTGAGGAGGGTAATCATTAATGATTAAAGAGATACATTTTATCCTAAGTTTTTAAACAATAAAGTTAACATAAGTTACATAATAATTAAATTGGTCACATGATTAATGAATTCTTAAACCATGTACTTTTAGTAAATTTACCTTAAAATCTAGAACTTTCAACATTGAATTCTTGTTTGATCATAAGCTTAAAAGTTTGGAAACCTAGTTACAATGTATGATTTAACTTTCCATCTAAAACATGTCTAGGTTCACAGGGAAACCTTTGAATACCATATCATTGTAACCTACTCATAACTTAATTTTAATCAACAATTACTTACAAATTTAATCACCATTTATCTCTAAACTAATGACCTTTTAATATAAGACCATCCACTACATTTAATATTACAATTGCAAGAGAAATTCTTGATTTTTCTCCCTCTCTCTCCTTGTTTTCTAGCCCCAAAATTCTACCATCTTTTGCTTTCCATTTGCTAAGTGTTTGATTCATTTTGGTAGAAAAATAAGGTTGTTTTGTTGTCTAAGTGTTAAAGGTAATATTTCCATCTTTTGTTCCACATTCTTAAAAGTATATTATCATTTTAAAAACTCTAAATTCTGAAATGAAACCACATAAAATCATGTCTAAACTTCATTTAACATTTCATACTTTTGCCGGTCAAAATACAAGAAAAGTGATGGGGGTTTTAATCACGTTGATCTTTTGAGTAGGGAAGAAGAACCTGAATGTCGCCTACATTATCGCAGAGAGATTGGGTAAAGAGAAGAAGATGAAGAATGCATGTTCATGGGATCAGTTGTGACTCGATTGTTACAAGGTATGGGGGTCTTCAAGGAGGTTCACAAGGAGGAATATCTGTATCACTCCAGTTCGCTGCTGATTGACCTAGAGTACTGGAAGCTAATCAGAATCATTGATGAGAACGAGGAGAAGCAGTGCCTATGGCACAACACGCAACAACTCATTCCAGGATGCTTTATGACACGAAAGCGTGTCAGAGTGATTGGAGTGGTACAAAGCACAAATTTGAGGGAGATAGATCTGATGCACCGACATCTGAGACTGAGATCCCACAGAGAGGAGCTGGGACATCCGAGCCGCCTACTCAGGCCGTTGTCCACTACACAGACCCAGTTACTCCACTGACTCAGTATTATCTCTTACATGCTTTGTATGTTAGCCAGGCTCACCAGACTTTGATCGCTAGAAGATTCGGCATACCTGATTCTGAGCCACTCTTATACCGTTGTGGTCAACCACCACCATCAATGACACACACACATACCAGCACTCATCCACCATCACCTATCATCCCGACCTCAACAGATATAGAGAGGGTTTTCTCAGTGGAGAATCCGGTTCCAACAGATTAGCAGGCAGCAGTAGCTACCACTGTACTCTCATCACAGCCCATCCAGCAGCCAGTGGCTGGTACTTCTTACCGTCCTGGCATGCTTTATGTGGAAACTTATGCGACTTCGTTCGATAGCATTGGGAGGATGTTGAACTTGGGGCCGATCTCTTCTTCTGATATTCCATCCGAGAGCCTATTACGGCAGGCTTATCTGAAGCTACTTGAGGATGCAGATATTACATCAGAGATCTTGAGCAGCTGGGGTTATATGGACCCCATGGCACTGCCGACGGCTACACTCAAAGATTTATTGATACAGCAAAAGCTGATCACCGCGGAGGAGACAGGACAAAGAGTCTCCAGCGGTCAGCAATTAGTTGTCGGACCGTCGACAGCACCACACACAGCTCAGGCCTCTGATGTGCCTGACCAGGATTCCCCCATTTCCTAGACTATCCTTATCTGACATTTATTATCATGTTTTGTGTATTCGTTTAACTATTGCAGTACTTCTTTATTTTCTGCAAATATTTTTGGAAACTTGATTTGTTTGATCATTTTATTACTTATGTTTATTTCTGTTAATGAGCGAGAAGACCAAAGAGATGACAAACATTCACGCAAAATCCATAGGAATCAAAGGCAGATGAACACATTTCACATCCCTGCAGACCATTAACAGAAATAAACAATTAATGAACGGATTCTGCACGTTTCGTTGATTCGATTCAAAGATGAGGTGAAAAGGACTTACATTAATGTTTTTTGTTGTTTCTTTTTTTCTTCAACTAACTTATGATTTTTTCTTTATTCTCCTTTCTTTCAATCCTTTTATTTTTTCTTCAACTAACTTCTAAAATTCACTAAAGTGGTTCAAATACAGAAGCTGTAGCAAAAATCATTGAAAACAATCGATTATAACAAGCAAACCGAAGCAAATAAACTTCGCCTAATTCCGCCACTAATATTTACCTTATGATATACACATCCTAACTTATCTCATATGACTCATAGGTAATTACGAGAGCGGAGAATCAAGAATCATGCAAAACGGATAAAGAACGGAGAAGATACGACATCTGAAGATCAACCGAACGTATTCTAAGAACGTATGAGCTACACATATCCAAAATTCATGATTTTGGTATCATTAGAAGTGTAACGGAATTACGAGATCATAGGCAAAAGAATCGAGCCAAACGGACAAGAAACGAAGAAGATACGCGCGAAACAAGCAACGAACGAAGTACCGAATAACGGGCAAAACACCAAACGGCATCACAGATACCGTATACGGCCCTAGAGGTACCGTATACGGTCCATTCACCCTTTCCAGTTTTTCACGTGACTATTGCCTTAGTTAGAATCTGATCAATCCTAGCTACGAATACATTAGTTATCTCTGTTACAGTATGAAGCTATGAGATCTCCATAAAACGGCCCGGTACTTAGTATAGCGTTGGAAATACCTCTGGTAAAGTACAAATACGTAGAAGCTAAGGAAATGTCGTAGGTCCATCTCATCATGGAATACCTAGAAGTTACCCTTCTTGAAGATCGCCTAGGAAACATAAAGCTGTGGAAATGTTTATCGCATTGTACACCGTGAGTAGATCTAGGGATGAACGACTGATGGCAAAGGAGGGTTTAATTCAAGACGGAAGTAATTGTGCTTACAATAATTGAATATGGAGTTCTGAGATGAAAGCAAAGACTCGGCTGTAGCCTCGGATGCTTAATCAGCTTAACTCTACTAAACCGATAGTTTAACGTACATAGAATGCAATTAGTATTAGCTTTGATAAAATCAATTAGACATAGGTGTTAAGAAAGATCAGAAGATAAATTACAGCCTGTTGCCTCATTCCTGCACCCCGGATATAATTATCCTCAGAGGGTCACTTGGTCTCTTAAAGACAGTGAGGGGGGTTTCAAAACAGCCTGGTCTGATCAGAATCATGATAACCTAGGATTTAGTGACATACGCTTTTAGAGACTACTAGACTAAAAACGTAGGGTCCTAGTGTTTACACCGAATCCTGTTTGATATTTATCGAAGTAAATCTCCAATCAACTTTATAATGAACATCATCCCAAAACCCTAATTATCGAAGTTTCAACAATCATGTAGGTTCCTTGTTCTAGAATCTAAACTTGTCGTTTGACTCAATTGAAAGGCGGAAACAATCAATCAAGCAATTGAAACGTAAACACAAACACAACGATTCTATAATCTTTTTGTATATATAAACACTTGAAGAATAACGATTACAAATCACAAAACTCTCTTTTCCCACTCTCTCTGCCGTATCTCTCTCTCTTTCTAGGGTTTGATCAACCCAAAAATGAAATTCTAACTCGATATATATAGAAACCCTACTGGACCCTGCGACACAAGCCCAATGTCGCAGGCCCAGCCCATTGCGACACAACCTTTGTGTCGCTATAGCGACACAGGCTCTGTGTCGCCTGAACAGTACATTTGTGTATATTTTCTATTACTCTATTCATTTACATACTCGCATATACACACTAAACACGATACAAACGCAGACTAATTGACTTTGACAATTACAATTGTTTGACCAAATGACTGACACACATTATGCACCAACAAACTCCCTCATGTCAACAGCTTGGTCCAATAATCTTCAATTAGTCTTCACCAACAAACTCCCCCATTGAGATAGCTTGGTCTTCAAAAGTCTTGATGTTCAGTCTCATATGACTGATATCCAATTAGATCTTCAACTTCAGTGACCATCATCTCTTTCATCAATAGCTTCCCCAATAGTATTTATCTTCAAAGTCTTTGGAGAACTATCATCAATTCTTGTCTTTTGAATATGAGCATGATATGTAACTTGAATAAAATAAATCAGAAATAAAATATTTTTGTAATTTTCTTTATAAGACAGAATTAAAATACTGAAAGCAATAAATAAACAATCCTTTTGGGACGGAATTGTTTTGGTCTGGTTAGGGATCATATCAGGATAACATGCAATTATTAGGAAATAGTAAGTGTTATTTCGATTATCAGTATATTTGTCCATTTTAAATTTACTTAGCATATTTAAATCACCTGTTATAAAGATTATTTCAAGACGATTATTGATATTTTTATCCATCTAAACATTTGTACTTAAGTGTATGATGTCAACTCATAATAAGATGAATCACTTGTGTTATTATTAGCATGCATATTATAGTATATAAATCACATTAAAATATACATTTGAACTCAAAACATGTTAGTATTTTCTATATAGAGGATGAAGGTATAGACGTATCTTTAGAACCAAGTTAGCGGTGACAGGTCTGTACTTTCGTACAACAGAGTCACATAAACAATAGTTCGGGTTGAACAAACACCAGTCTGAACACTTTAAACTAGAGGGTACAGGTCTGTACTTTCGTACAACAGAGTACCAAAGTTTAACACAAACCAGTACGAGGCAATCTTTTTATAACTTTTCTTGTACATTTGTACATTATATTTTAGAATTTAGATATGCCACGGGTACGCAATAATTGTCTATAACTTAACATAGACTACGTACCTAAGTTCTTTTCAAGAATATATTAGATGAAACCAGGTCTATATTTTCATACAACAGAGGAGACAACTAATATATTCCCCCAGATAACACCATACAAAGACCCTATATTTTAGATCATAACATGTTTATTATCCAAATATTAAGACGAAGCGTTAAAATATTTTGGACATTTTTGCCCTTATTTTAACTTAATGTCATACATATTAATATGTCTTTATATAAAGTAATATGCATATTTGAAAGTTAAGCTTCTTAGTAACTTTAGAACAAATGCCTACCAATACATCATTTGATGAAGCTAATATTTATAAAAGGTATTTCAAGTATGCTAGATAAATCTACTGACACATCAAACATAAACCTTAAAATTCCATTTTATGCATGTCTCCTGATGTACTATCATTTCCCCAATTGTTTACAGACACAATTCAACGTCTATTTTAACAATGTTGCAACTATTGCATTTATTTAATACTAACAAGTAAAAAGAATGGCAGTTGCATCTATCAAGAATTTGCCTGTTCATATTTTTCTGACTTTTTAAATTAGAATTTTTAAAATTTCTCCCCCTGAACAGCAAATTCTTTACACAAAAACAACAACTAAATAATCATTTAAACAAAACAGAAGGGTTTCAAGTCATATATCAAGTCAAATTCAAATTCTTTTAGCACTTTTTTTTTTTAACCACCTTGTTTCACTTCAAAAATATCATCCATTCGCTCAAACATTATCACCACACATGATCACATCCTTGCAGTCACTAAAAGTATTAGCTAAAAATAAAAACCGGACTGCATCACCACAAACAAACATTAGTACTTATGAGACACCCAAGCCTTGATAGACTTGGGTTGTCCACTATCGTCCATAACCATCACATCAATGAGTTTATGATATTTTAAAAACTCAGTTGATTTCATTGATGTGTTGTTTGTGGATTTAGGTTTCCAAACCCGTTTAGGTTCAGATGATTTGTTTTCAACAATGTTGGGCTTTTGAACAGCAGGTCTACTAGGCCCAACTTTGTTTACTCTAGCCATAGGTTTTGGAGAGTTGGATGCACAACTAGATATAGGCGAAAATGAACCACGCCTTGAAAAAGATTTTTGAAAAGAATTTCTAAACAATGAAGTTCTTGGCATCCCTCTACCAAACCTATCTAGGGATAATAACTGACAATCCCTAATGATGTGGCCCTGTTGACCACACCGAAAACACGAACGCCGTTCCACATACGGCCTTTTCCAATGATGTAGCCGCAAATTGTTTCGATGGAGGATTTACTGAGGGAGGCTTAGAGGTTGAGGCATTTACAGAACATGAACACTTATGCGTATATGTTGAAGTAGAAGCCTCTAAAGTTGAACAGGTTGATGTTGAAGGTTGTTCTTTAACTGATTTATTAATTGTTTTCTCTTTCTTCAGATTAGTCACAGATGAGTGTGAGTTATGTGAAGATTTTCCTCTTGAATCCTTCTTTAAAATTTTAGCAGAGTCGGATTCATTTACAACCTTAGTTTTGCACTTATTATTTAAAACTTGTTCAGTTTCATTAGTAATTATATGATTTTCAGGCTTAACATTAACCTTTTCAACTTTGACCTCAGACTCTTCTATTAAGTCCTCCATTTCAACAATCTCCTCAACACACACAGGAGATACAAATTTAGCCTTAACACAATCAGGCTTTTTAACAGTTTGAGTTGTATCAAACACTGACTCAGCAACAGATTTTCATTATCTTTCAAAATTTTATTTGCCTGACTAAGTTTTTCTAAATCAGAATTCAGGCGTTCGGTATCCTCACTGTATCTGTTAACTTTATTGGTTAATTTGATACATGACACACAAGATGATGGCTCTTCAATGGGTACCTCAGATTTACTCGTTATGTGAGCCATGAGAACTTGATTATCGCCCAACTCATATTGTTTCTTCAATAGCTGCAATTTATTCTTCTCATATTGCTCACTTCCACCGCAACACCTTTCAATGGCTTGCCATAAATCATATGCAAGCTCATGATGTCTAAATTGCTTCAAGAGTGGTTGTGATAGTGCCATGGTGATCGCAGCATGTGTTTTACTTTCAGTATCATAAGCCTTGCGTTCTTCAGGATTCATGGATTTGATAGGCTTGAATGGAGCTTCTCCTGGAAAAACACCAGTTCTAAGAGGACGTTCATATCTTTTCTCTAAATATATTTGCATATCAGGATCATTGACAGCGATGAATGCCTCAAATTGTATTCTCCATTCAACATAAGGAGTATTGGCAGAGAATAATGGAGGTTTATTAGTGCTACCGATCTCATTGTTATGTTTTAGTAATTGGGAAAAGCTTTTAAGCGACATTTTAATCCAGAAATGTACCAAAATTTCGTCCTTTTGACTTTTCCCTCCAAAATTTTATTCGAAAATATCGAAAACTGTCCGAGTAAAACGAAAATTTTTCAAAATCAAAATTAAGACCTTTTAAGCTTAAGGACAAAATTTGGTCATTAAGACCTTTTCCCTCCAAATTTTTTTTTTTTTTTTTTTTTGTCTTTAGCGACACTAAGTTAGTGTCGCACCTTAGTGTCGCACATTAGTGTCGCAAGATAGTGTCGCAAAATCCGATCTGGTGTCGCAATCTTATGTCGCGAAAACCCTAAATACGACACAAAAATTATGTCGTTGCTTGTGTCGCTAAGGCTGATTGTGTCGCTAAAGCTTGTGTCGCACAAATACAAAACAGGAACCCTAGTAGCGACACAAAAGTTAGTGTTGCAGCTAGTGTCGCAATGTCGCGGCCAGCAGCTCCAAAAACACTAAAAATCGAAAATTTTCGAAACCCTAACGAATTTCGAACGATAATTGATGAACAAACCCAGAAATACACTTCCAGAAGCTAAATATTCAACTGATTGGACCCAAAACGTTGATCAAACCACCAAAAACACCACGAATCAAACCTAAAACATTTCAATTAACGATCAAATCTTTAAACAAACGCCCAAAGGCTCTGATACCACTTGTAGGTTCCTTGTTCTAGGATCTAAACTTGTCGTTTGACTCAATTGAAAGGCGGAAACAACCAATCAAGCAATTGAAACGTAAACACAAACACAACGATTCTATAATCTTTTCGTATATATAAACACTTGAAGAATAACGATTACAAATCACAAAACTCTCTCTTCCCACTCTCTCTGCCGTATCTCTCTCTCTTTCTAGGGTTTGATCAACCCAAAAATGAAATTCTAACTCGATGTATATAGAAACCCTACTGGACCCTGCGACACAAGCCCAATGTCGCAGGCCCAGCCCATTGCGACACAACCTTTGTGTCGCTATAGCGACACAGGCTCTGTGTCGCCTGAACAGTACATTTGTGTATATTTTCTATTACTCTATTCATTTACATACTCGCATATACACACTAAACACGATACAAACGCAGACTAATTGACTTTGACAATTACAATTGTTTGACCAAATGACTGACACACATTATGCACCAACAAATCACTCTCTACCTGTCTGCTTAAACATCTATCTTACTTTCAGTTATTTATTTTATGCATTTAGATAATTTAGAAAACCAACCAAAAACAAATCTACCTATCTTTTATATCCATCCTATCAAGCGAACTTATCTTAGGTAGTCCAAAAACAAATCTACCTATCTTTTAAGAACGACACTCGAGTTATACTTGCTACTTACTCAAAAGGTAGGTAGTACTTATAGTTTGAGCCCAACTCATATAAATATTAAAACAACAGGTGTCGCCGCTTGCGGACGGTCCAACGACAAGGGTAACTCCTAAACCAACCGCCGGTGCGCCATCAGGCTCCATGGTCCCGTGGTTTTTACTCTCCCTTGAGAATTTTTCCACGCAAAACGTTATTGTGTTATGTTTTTTTTTTTATTTTGTGCATTTTATTATTGGCTTATACAAGGTTTTGTTTCTTGATGAGGTGGTGAATTGATGATTGATCCCAACAAGCGGTATAAGAGTGGGGTCAATCCCAACCACTGGTATCAGAGCGAGGTTCGTGGAGAAGATACACATAACAGGGAGGAAGTCAATACATGAGAGAAACAGAGTGTGGTTCGTCATATTTCTGCGCAACGTCGGGAGAATTGACGGTGTGGGTTTGTTAACCGTTGGATCGTAGTAACATTTGGAATGTAGGTTCATAAGGAGTTGTTCTACAATGTCACCGTTCGGAATGTTGATTAGAGTTACTGATAGAGAGATAATAATTGTGGGTAAACGAGCATTGCAGATTCGTTAACCGTTGGATCGTCATGATTTTTTAATAGGGGTTCAAGACATACGGTTCTAGTTTTTGACCAAATTTTTTTTTGATCTGATAACCGTATAGGAAGATAGAGACATTCGAATTTGCTGCTGTTTTGGAAAGGGTTTTTGCGCAAACTTTCAATTTAGATGAGAACTGTTGAGTTGATGATGGTTTGGATTCGATAACGTGGATGAGGTTCGGTGGAGTATGTTGATCACGAGCGTTCATTAGGTCGAAAGTCTTCCTAACAATGCGTATGTTTGGCGGCGTCTTCCGGTAGAGAGAAAGTGGCGGTACAAGATGAAGATCACAATCATTATTGTTGGAGATGAGATCCATGTCATGCGAAGGTTTTAGGGAATTTGAATCAAGGGAGGATTTGTTGGCGGTGTGATTCTAGTTACCTAAAAATAGTGTTGAGTAAATTTTGTAGTTTCCAAATTGTGAAGATTCTTGAAGATCAAGTTTAACTTAGGGAAAAAGTTAACTTGATTGACAAGATTGGTGATACGTGACGGGTAGAATGATTCAATGAGCACAAAACAGAAAACTTAAAATATAGAACAAGGAATATGACTTTGATAAAGTTTTCACCATCAAACCTAATAATCTGATTGAATCAAGGATAAAGTACTTAAACACCATCAAGATTAACCAAATTGGCGAAAGAAGTTATTATTAGTGATAAAGCCTAAGCACCACACCAAGAACAATCGACCATTGACTCCTTTCGTGTATGAAAACACTCAAACAAGCTTCAATAACTTACTTCTTATTCAAACTCTCATAATCCTTTTTTTATATTACATATTATTAGCCTTTATATAAAGGCTAAAAGAAATCAACATGTAACTCATGAAAAATGAAAAGACTAGGATTAAAAACGCATTAAAATAACTAAAGCGATAATAAATAACTTTAATGTAGCTTATGACTCAATTACGGAATTAATAGTAAACTTAAATGACATAAAGACTCCAATGATGCAAACTTCAAGTCTTCATGCATGGGCTTCAATTAAGATTATATCATGTAACTCATAAGACATATCTTCATTTTCCAAGGAGGCTTAAACCCAAATGTAGGCGGAGACTCAAAATCGGACCTAAAATAAGAATGGCACTTAAAGTGGGTTAGCTTTGCTACGAGTGAATAATCTAGATAAAAGGAGTTGGATGCCCTGCATCAAAAATTATTGGGGTCAAATCCATGTACAAATGGAGCCAATAACGCCACCCCAACAAACCAGCTTTTTAGAGCTCATGCGTAATATCGTGTTATCGCAACCTATAATCTCACCCCCAACCATCTAATGATATAGCGCAAACTCAACATGAATCTCACAATTTTATGCAATCTCAAAATTTTGGTCGATAAACGAATTCGATGCTATTTCCCAGGGTACGATGAACAAAAGTAGAGTAATGCCGAAGCCAACAACTTGCCTGAAATTGAAGCCGAGTTCAAGAGTGTGTTCGTGTATTTGAGAGGAAGAGAACGATTTGTATTTACGTGTCTTTCATATGAGAATAAGGCATCCTTTATATAGTGCTCAAACAAATTGTTTCCACTAAAATTTAAATAAGACCCGAATTGAAGGCAAGAAAATCGTTTTGTTTGTGAGATGTAACTGAAACCAAATCGCTTCCATAATAAAGGTCAAGCCAAATTTTCTTTGTGAAGACTAGTTGTGTTGATCTTGTGAATCATTTCCTTAACTGAAACTATGTGGGTCAAACCAGTGGGTCACGAGTTGGATCCAAAAAGAACGGGTTGTAGCAAAAATCGACTTGCGCAATCACGAGATTTTTTGAGCTGTATTCCAACACTTAGACTTATAAACACCTCCTTTTTCCTTTCCATTTTCGATGTGGGACACTTCAATACCCATCAACTTCTAGTTTTAAACACCTTACTTTGACCTTCGATATCTCATTCATCTCTTATCAACTTTGGACATATAATATGTCGTTAGGAAGCTCTTATCAAAAGCTATGTAACCATATAAAATACTACATATAATTACTATATTTACATAGAGATAATAAGGTACAAATTTTGGGGAAAATGCACTATCCATCTCAATTTTTCCAACAATCCCCTACATGAATGGAGATCGATAGAATAACACACACAATCATACTGAAATTTCAACAGTTGAGTCTTGCATCAGATAGGTAGGTGTTACCCTTTGAACCATCCCTTGTGACAGTGTCAACTCCTCATAGTTGTGTCCTTTATGGTCCTGAATACTAGCCTAAATCTACAAGATTTCTTAAGAAATAAGCCCCCACATTTCCCTTCGAAGCGACTCCACTTCTCTCTCACATAGTTGATTCTTCTAATCATTAAAAGAAAAAAGCTTAACCTCATTATTACTGTTGATATAAGAATGGACTATGAAGTTTATGAATTCCCTTATAAATGGTTAAGTTTTGTAAATAACTTCTCCCACAGTGACCTCCCTTAGTTTATACAAGTAGGTTGTCCTATTGAACCTAGATCTTAGGATCTCCAGTCACATAGGTTAGGTTTCCTTCGTATAAACTTATTCGTTCAAGGGCTTTAGACCCATTCCTCGCGATGACCAGTAAACCAACTCTCTACTTAAGCCTTTGGTTACTGGATCCGCAATAATATTAGTTGACTTCACATAGTCAATTGTGATAATTCCTGTTGAGAGTAGTTGTCGTATAGTCTTATTTCTACGTCAAATATGTCGAGACTTACCATTATACATTATGCTATGAGCTCCGCCAATTGACGATTGGTTATCACAATGTATACTAATGGCCGTTACCGGCTTAGGCCACCTAGGTATATCCTCGGTAAATTGACGTAACCACTCTGCCTCTTCCCCATATTTATCCAAAGCGATAAACTCATATTCCATCCTGGATCTAGCTATAATCGTTTGCTTGGACGATTTCCAAGATACAGCTGCACCTCCTAGTGTGAAGACATACCCACTAGTTGCTCTTGAATCCTTGATGTCCAGAGATCCAATTTGGATCGGTGTATCCTTCTATTACAAATGGATATCTTGTGTAATGTAGTCCATATTCACGAGTGTATCTCAGATATCTTAGTAATCTAGTTATACTTTTCTAATATTCAGTACTTAGATTACTAGTATATCTACTTAGCCTGCTCACTGCATATGCTATGTCAGATCTTGTACAACTCATCAAATACAAGAGACTACCAATGATTCTTGAGTATTCTAAAAAAGGGAAACACCATAACCTCTATTCTTAGAGAGATGTTGACTAATATCAATTGGAGTTCTAGCTACACTAGAATCACCTGAATTAAACTTCTCAAGAATCTTAACCACATAGTGTGTTTGGTGTAACATAAGACCATTTTTGATCCTTATGATCTTGATTCCAAGAATCACATCCGCCAAACCCATATCTTTCTTGTCAAACTTTGCTTTCAACATATCCTTTGTTGATCTTATCATCTTATAATCACCCCTATGATAAGTATATCATCCACATAGAGACATAAAATGACATATCCATTAGTAATGTCTTTCACGTAGACAATCTTGTCACATTCCTTGATCTTAAAACCAATATCAATCATGACATGATCAAAATTTTGATACCATTATTTTGGAGCTTGCTTTAATTCGTAGAATGATTTAACAAGCTTGCATACTTTCTTCTCTTGTCCTTTGGTGACAAAACCCTTAGGTTGTTTGTAGGATCATCTATCCTTATCACGTGTATCGAATCTCAAATTGAATCAAAGAAGTGAGTGTTTGTGTTTGAATGTGTTTAGATTATTGAGAGAGAAACACAATTACACCTTTAACTATGTGTTTTTCATATTCAAAGTTACAAAGACTTTTTCATGGTTACATGATTATCATTTGCTCTTCCTATTTATAGAAATTCTAAACTCCTAGGCTAGCTCTAATATTTACATTTAAAATCACATTTAAATAAGCTATTTTTACAATTTCAAATAATGCATCAACAAACTCCCCATGATTATAAACAATAGCTTCGGTTGTCTTTAATTTTGATTTATATCTTTGATACTTTAAATGTTAGAGCCTTTTGAGTAGCAGCATCGGAAAATCTTTGAAGCGACTCTAAAACATTCTTGAAGACTAATCTTTTTAATTTTTTCATCAACGGCAACTTCTAATCTTGAACGCATGTATGAAATGATTCCTTTAAGCTCGATCTTTGATCATCACTTTCTTGAATCTTGAAGTGAAATATATCATTTCAACGAATGTGTTGCCGTTTGAACTTTTCTTAACTTTCTAAACTCAAGCTCCCTCTCAAACTGATTTTCGCTTGAGTCAACACTTTTTAGAATAAACTTTCTCTTATCTGCTCCCCTTAAACCAGTAGCCATCTTCAATCCTCTCATAAAAATATTTTTTCCATTTGTTGAGTAGCTTGAGCAAAAATCATACTTTTTTCAATCAAAACATCATAGTCTAGATTTATCTTGAAATATTTTTCAATCCTATCGAAAAACATTTAGATTCATCTTGAAATCCCTTGCAATCCTTTCTCAAAACTTCGATTAGATATTTCTTGAAATCCCTTGGAATACGTTCAGATGTTTCTTGAAATCTCTTTCTTCTTTCATCTCCCTTTAAACTTTAAACACAAATGTTTTCTTTTATCTTCCCCTCATGATATCCCTAATTTCATCTCCCCATAACATACATCATCTCCCCATAACATACATAACATACCTAATTTCATCTCCCCCTCATGATGCTTATGATTTATCGTGAGTATCATGAACTGAAATGAATTAAGTTTGAAGATGATTCTATCAACATACTCCTCCAAAAATTATCTTCTTCAAAAATCCAATTTCCCATCTTCCAACTGACAATTGAATCTTGCAATTAGCACCAACTATAGAAATCTTCCAATGAGAACCGTTTGAATATTACAATAAGCACCAAACAATAGAACAGGGTAATACAACATTTACTCATTTGCACAAGTGAACATTGTTTGTATGGTTAGAAAACACATTTCTAAAATTACTAACACCTAGATCACATAGATTACCAGTTAACACTTAAATTGAAACAACTAAATGAATCAATTTAGTGGCCTACGTTCAATGTTGGCATTGATGATAGCATTGGTAGGATTTTCATTCAATCATCGTGGAATATCTATTTGACATATCACTATGAATGTTCCGGTAAAGTCACATAGACTTGTAATAATGTCACAAAGACATATTAAGTGTATTTTTTAACACTTGTCTCCTAATTATAGTACGTGTTTTTGACACATTTAGGATCTAGACTCGATAGTGCATAGGAAAGAAGTCTGGAACTAGAGCTGATTGTCCTCCTGTTTCAATATCAACAATCTCCAAGCGAGATGTTAATAGATTATGAGTTAAATCTCCGTGAAAATGAAACAAGGACCTTTTAAGAAGTACTTGAGTGGCTAGGAGGGTTATGTGCATTGCATCACTGGGGCCATGATGTCTTCTTCAATATCATAAATCAACGAATGAAATCCGATAACATATGTGGAAACCCGGCGATACAATAGTTTAGAATACACACTCATCAACCTCTCGAAATTTTTAACTCCTCCCTCGAAAATCATTGGTGATCCTGTCACACAATGTTGCATTTTTAATGAATGTTGATCTGCATCTCATACTCCATCACCTCTCTCAGATTTTTTTTTTATCTCATGACTAGTCCTAAAACCCGTGTATACACACGGTCCGATGAATTCTGTAACACCCGGCAAATTAGGCCGTCATTTGTGTTTAATCATAGATCATTATTACTTGTATTTCAGTATGAAATAGGACTGAGTACAGTAACATTTTGTATATATGTAAATATATATACACGTACGTAATTAATTTTAATTACTCGAATTCGATCGGATGGAATCCGACACAATAAATACGGACGTTGGTGAAAAACATTTTCTTAAATAGCGTGACAATATTAAAAAATCGTTATTTAAATTATACTATTACGATAATATATAAAACATTTTACGTTTCGTATAAAACGTACCGTACACGACGAAAACGCGCGAATCGCGCCCGATAACCGAATGAAACACGATTTATATTTCAATAACTTAAAATGAAGTATTTTAAGAAAAACTTCAATCAAAATCGGTGCGAATAAATCGTTAACGAGAAATACAATTAATAAACGTTTAACGTTTAAACGAACGACGAAACGAACGGGTAAACGGACACCGCACGTAACGTAAACTTGGGGAACAGAGTTTGGGCAACCCACACCTAGATGGGCCCACAAAATCTGCCATTACCCCTTCCCACATGCTAAAGAACCCCTCACCATCCCCATACCTCCCATACTCTCATTTCTTTCCTCATTTCACACTCAAACCTTCACACACTCCATCTCTTTCTCTCCCTCTCTTTTCGCTGCAAATTCCAGCTCTCCCAAGCAGCCCCAACACCACCACAAGCCTCCACAATCACCACCATAAGCCACCATAACACCACCTCTTCGGTTTGCAACAAAACGCAAGAAAACGAGCTCTCGACGTCCATTTTCTTCGTGCTTTCATCATCTTCTTTGTAAGGAACTTCATCCCCCTTTTATTTTACTTGGAACACACTTATATTCATGTTAAAGTGTCCATCTAACAAGATCATGTCTAAAAACAAAGTTGAAAAACGTTTTTAAAAGACACAAAATGTAAACAGTTTTCTGGCAGAAATGTAGCCCGACTTCAAGGGGACTTTTTGTACTCAAAACTTAACGAAAATTGACGATTCAAAAGACAAAAAATAAGTTTAAGGTGTTAGCTTTCAGATCCAAGTGGTTTCGTAATTTTTTGACACCGTTTGATACCCGAAAACAATTTTACAAAAACATGTCGCAAATTTTTCTCGGATGATAGAATTTTTTGCCAAATTCTCGGGTCCATAACTCGAGCTACACAACTCCAAACGACATGAGGTTTTCGCCTAAATCTCACAAATTTCGTTATCTTTAAAAGTTGTATCATTACGTCTCGTGTAGTTTTGTAGTTTTTTCTCAGTAAATAAAACAATGGACATGTGTCCAGATTGGTCACGGTTAGACCTCAGAGGACAAAGAGAATTATTAAAATTATTTTGACTTATCTAAAAATTCTAGAAAAATTACTGAAAGTAGCCAAGACATAGAGGAACGACTGGTATTTTTCTTGGAATTTTTCTTGACACTTTGACTAGTCAAAACGAACCACGAAAAACGTATAAATTTTGAAGAAATAAAGATCCATGGACTATTTTCGTATTAAATTTAAAAAGACACTTTCGGGTTAACCACAAAACGTAACGATAATTTTTCTAAGCTCTAAAAACATATTTAAGACTTCCCTAAAAGTTTCGGGTCAAACCGAGCACGTTTGACCAAGTTCCCGAACTCGAACACATAAAAGACCCTTAGTGTCGCACCAGGCCCAAATCGGGTGCGACACTAAGCCTGTGTCGCTAAATCATAAAACAGTACTAACCTGCGACACTAACCTTGTGTTGCAATACCATTCGAGTGTCGCAACCTGCGACACTAAGCTAGTGTCGCAACAATTTGAACTACCAGCGGTACCCCTTGTGTCGCAATAATTTTAACCAATAGTGTTAATTGGTGTCGCAATGCCCTGCGACACTGACGCTTGTGTCGCTAAAACAAAATCAAAATCACAACTTGCGACACTAATCCTAGTGTCGCATAAATCCCAACTTTCGAGATAATTGCGACACTGATCTAGTGTCGCATAATGCCCTAGTGTCGCACCTAGTGTCGCGTAAAATAAACTTAGAACATGTTTCACAAAGTATTAAAAACGCGTAACAACGAATAGTTATGTACGACACTACTTGAATACGCAACACATATACTCTCATAAGTATACAACAAAACAAACATAATAATAATGTCTTCGGGAATTATTATTGCAAAACGTCACCAACGGGCCGTACATGTTTTCTAAACACAAACGATAACCAAACATTTGGACATAACTAGTTGAGTGGACAACTAGCATGAATGAACTTTTGAGACATTCACTTACTCATAACCTTATGCGTTTAGGGTGCTAGAAGGTTACACTTCAGATATACGTTAATGGATATAAACACTTGCTTACAAGACTCAGGTGAGTCTCATAACCCCTCTTTTACTGTTTTTAACTATTGGGGTGAGAATACATACACAGTTTTTCATGAACACGAGTACAGAAACACACATATATGGATTGCATGAGTTTCTGTTGGGTCACAAGGTTCCCAAAACTTAGATATAGATTAAATAACAGTTATCTCAACGTGTTAGTTTATATCCAAGTTTTATATCAAACAAGTTTAAATTAATCTAGGCGGAAAACAAGATTAATTTTGACACAGAGTTTATTATGAATCAAAGTATTATTCACAATAAAGTATTTGTCTCACACAGATGACAAAGTATTCAAACCCACACAGATGGTTTGAATACGATCTAAGTATTAGTATATTAAGATACAATTATCACAACAAACTTTAACAGTTAGTGTGGTAATGCTTTGAGCCTAAGCTTAAAGGTCTTGTATACTATTTTGCTTTTAGTGCTTGGTTTTCTTGGATACTTGGATGATTTGAAGAGTGCTATTGAGCTGCTATTTATAGAGTTGAGTATCAACTTCTATTACCCAGCTCAGTCAGTTGTCCAAGGGATAACACATTCATCTTGGGCAACTTTGCACTCTACCCTTTTTGCTTTTCTTGGAAATAGAAAAAGCAAAAGGTAAAAGGTTTCTTTGCTGAGAAGAAAACCTTTGTTCGATGTTTGACCTTTCTCAAACATCTAATCAGTTGTATCTAGCCTAAGGAGAGAAGAATATCTTCTGTACACTTGTACTTTCATTCTTCAATCTGTGCTCTTCAGTCTGTGCTCTCAGTCTGTGATCTTCAATCTGGGATCATCAATCTGTGATCTTCAGTCTGTGAAGTCTTTTGTCTTCAATCTTCATTCTTCAGATGATGAATTCATAAGTCTTCAGGAAGAGCAAGACTTTCAGTCTGTGAGATTCTTCAGTCTGTGCTGAATACAACTGAGATAGATTTTCATTTTTCAGATTTATAACTTAGGTTTGATCATTGTTTTTCCCAACAATCTCCCCCTATCTGATGATGTCTAAATCTATTTACAAAAGATAATGGAGAAATAATAAATACTAAAGTACAACATAACTTATGAATCTTAGACTTATATATATAAAGTCAAAGTCATAGTTAGTATACAAAAAATATTACAATTATTACATAAGATTGTAAATAATATAACAATCTTCAGTCCTTTCTCCCAGCCTTGATCTCTTTCATCTTTTCCACTTTCCTCTTCAACAGTGTTTCCATTTCCTTATCAGATTTGTCTTCAAATTCTTGATACTCTAGGATGATCTTCTTGTAGATATCTTCAAGTCCAATCATCATCCTGATTTGGGAAAGGTTGTTGAATAACCAGCTAATCAGTCTTCTTCTGAATGGTCTGGCTTGAGAATGTTTGCATTCCTTCAGCAGGGCAATGTAGTGTAGCAGAGACTCTCCATATAACCTATTCTGATCCTGGAAGCATTTTATCCCATTGATATCTCTATAGCACAGACCTTCAATGTTGTCAGTCTGTACATAAGATCTATCTATGAAAACAATACCTTTGGGTAGAGGATGCTCCCTTCTCTGCTCATTCTCTGTGGATAACCCAGCTGACTTCTTCTTGATTACAAAATTGTTTGCTATGCAAAACAACTTGTACTCTTCTTCTGAGATGAGCCCCAAACTGAGAACTAGCTCAATCAAGTAAGATAGCTCATCCAGAACTTCTTTCTTCAGATCCTTGTCAGCTTCACTCTTCAAAAGATTGGCAATGGATTGCCATTCCTTAAGCCCTAGAGTGTATAGGTCATCCACCCATACCATCTTCTTGCTCTTGGTCAAAGTCAGCTCCAGCTTCAATTTTTGTCCAATCTTGTTCAGATGACATTCTCTAATCTTCTGCTTGAGCTTTGACTTTTGGAAAGTGGCTTGTAGCTTTGGTTTCAGGCTCTCTATCTTCTGTAACCTTGTTGACAGCTCCTCATCTTCTTTGATTTGTTGCTCAATTTGACTCCTTCTGATTTGGGTCAGTGAACGACTTTCTTCTTGTAGTTCTTGAGTGAGCATGTCAACAAATCTTGCTTCCTTCAGCTTCTGCTCTTCTTCAGTTAGTACATTTAAGTACTCAGTTAAAGACATACCTTGAGCAGTAGCTTCTTGTTGCAAGAGTTCATCCTGTAGATTTGTCAGTTCAGGATTTCTTGTGCCAGCAGCATGATCATCCACCATCTTCTTGATCTTGCTTAACCTTTCCTGCTTGGATAAGGCAATCTCCTTGCCCTTACCCTTATCCATAACTTCTTCCATGGTAGAGCTTGATCCAGGATAAGTGCTAATCAGGTGAGCACTTCTCCATTGCATTCTATCTTCAAGTTCACTTCTACCTGGAGGCAGTATTCTGGTTGTTGTGGTTGATCTAGCAGGATTAGCTTCAGCTTGGATGGCTTCAGCACTGATAATTAGAGCATCAGTGCTTGCTGCTGGTTGCTCTGAGCTCTGAGTTTGTGATTGATGCTGTGTCTCAGTCTGTGCAGGTTCAGAAGGCACAGACTTAGACTCTCCAGTCTTGACTTTTGAGGCTCCTTCACCTACACCTCCAAAAGTAGCATCATCTTCATCATCATCTGATCTTCTGAAAACTTCAGACTCAGAACTGCAGTCAGGATTGATGGCATCATCATCATCACCATCATTGTCCCGTTCTTCTGCCAGCTTCATAAATTGATCCCAGGTCTTGATCCCCTTCATCTTTGGTTGGGAATCAAAGATATCCCTTTCAGGAATCCTCCTGGCCATTCTTTTCATCTTCCTGGCTCTCTTGATTTGCAGAGGTTGAACATCTTCTTCTTCTTCTTCTTCTTCCCTTGGTCTCTTCAACTCCATCTGACCTTGGGCTGAGATAGTTGCAATTGGGTCTATGTGTAAGACAATGGATGACTCCCCCTGAGTCTGTGCAACCATCTCAGTATGTTCACCTGCCTGCAATCCTTCTTGCTCCCCCTCAGTCTGTGCACTCATATTTTCAGTCTGTGGCACAGACTGAGCTTCAGTCTGAGACTTCACCCTCAGTCTGCTATCTCCCCCTAAATCTAAGGATTTATTATTTAAATCTTTATCTTTTGAGGTTTTAGCTTCTGCAGACCCATACTTCATCTTCTCCCCCTTTTTGACATCATCTACTAAGTTTGAGAGGGTGGTCTGCATTTCATCTAACCTATTGGATACCTTTTTCTCCAGCATATCCATTTTATCCACCATAGTAGAGACTAGATGCTTCATCTTCTCTAGCTCTTTCTTATTATTATTGAACTCAGTCTGTACCCATTCAGACAACTTGTTGATGGCAGAAAGCACATCATTAAGTGTACTAGAAGGCACAGACTGGGTCTGGTTGGAAGGGTTAGAATTTGGTGATGGTATGAGTTCCTCACTTGACTCATGTTGAGACTGAGCAAGATCACTGGAATCTTTTGGGGTTGCACTCTTTGCCTCACTCTGTGTCCTGTGCATGGAAAAGCGATCATAGGCATTGAGTGGTGTAGTTGTTCCCTCAGATCTAATCCGGTGATAGGATAAGATATCACTGGGAAATGATTGTGTTGCACCTGTTGCCTCAAACAGTCCTTGGTGTAATGGAACAGTATCACTGGCAACTGATGTGGATGTTGGTATGCCTTCACTAACCATCTGGTGATAAGATGGTAGTTCATCAGGCAAAGAAGAGGAGATCTGTACCTCAGTCTGTGACATGACTGGGGCATTGTCGATCTGTGCAGAGGGGTATAAGAAAGGACTCACTGGAATGTGAACTAGTACAGGACTAGTGGTCATTATGGGCTCAGCCATTGTGAGTGGGGTAAAGAGGGGGGGTGGTAGTGCTCAGGATTGGAGCATCTTCTTCAATGCATACTACAGGGGTCAGTGTAGTAGCAGTAATGTGGGTATCCAGGCTGACTAAACTAGGTGTAGGTTGGGTCAGTTGGGTAGCCATTGGCACCACAGACTCTAGCAGAGCTGTAGTGGAATGGACTACAGCACTAGAAGGTGTTCTATTGACATCCAATTCCATGGATGATGATTCCACTTGTGCTATACTTTTTGGGGTTGAGTCTGGTGATTCCTCCAGAGTGAGTGGTGACTCATCTGGGTTGGTTTGTTAGTGACTCTCTTTTGTGGGTGAGGATGGGCTAGGATAAGAAGGTTGATCTATATCCATGTCCTCAGATGAAGAAGAAGTACTACCTGCATCTTCTGTTGAAGATGGAACAGACTCAGGAATGTTTGAGTCTGACTCCAAGTGCACAGACTGAGTTGAGTCTGTATCCCTGGAGTCTGTGTGCTCTGCTTCAGCCACACGATCTTCAACAGCCTGGGTCTCAGTACCCTCACTATCACCTGAACTATCACCCTCCATAGATGCAGAAGCAACATATGGGTGATCAATCCATTGCTGCATAGCAGCAGTGATAGGTGCTCCAGAAAGTGGAACCGGATGGTTGAACACTTTATATGTGAGCACAGGTACGGGTATATCTGCAGTTTTGTTATTAAAGGACATATACACAGACCCAGTTAATCTGGATTGGATGCACAGGGAGAGTAACCTTATAAAAGGTACATTAAAAATTCTCTGTGACTCATTCACTAGTTTTAAAATTTCTTTAAAATACAACTTTGCAAAGTTGATGTTTAAACCTGTGATGAATGAGCTCAACAGTTGAGTTTCAAACTCATTTAACTCCCCTGTACTACCAGATTTACCTCCTAGACTTCTAATGATGCCAGAGATTAAAAATTTCCATCTGGGGGTGAATCCTGACATCAAGATGGTGCCTTTTTCTTTGGTATATCCAACCAAAGTAAGAGAAGCCCTTGCTGCTTCTTTGGTTGGAATTGGTTCAAAATTATTTCCCAAAGGCAAGTCTAAGACATTCCTAATTAGCTCCTGATCAATGGTAACTGCCCGTTTACCATGATCAATAGTACCAGTAATTGCAGTATTGGTAATGTTTGAGGAGCAAGTATACCACCATTCCATTAAAAAATGTGGGTATATTTGAGGAACTGTATTAAAGAATGCTCCCCTTAATGGGTGAGCAGACATAAAAGCAGTTAGTTACTCAAACCCTTTATTCTTTTTAGAGTCAGGAATGGAAATGGTAGCTACTTGATTATTTATACAGAGTTTTACCTGTTTACCCTGTTTGAAGGGTTTAGCTGCAGCGATGTTGGCAGGTGCCGTGTAAGCCCATTGATCAGCCATTTTAAATGAAGAATTTGTGAGACTGATTTCGAAAATGGTTGAGCGATTTAGGTTAGGGCTTACAAACTCTGTGTAATTTTGGATGTGCAAGAACAGGTGAAGAAGAAAAGGGGAAAACAGAAGTGGGTATTTGAAGAAATTAAATTTCCGTTAAATGGGACCCACTTGACGGTTTATCCTTTTCTCTGCAACAGTAACGCTGAAGCACGTGCACTTTTTGTATTGAGCAGATAAATAGACAACAAGCGCCAAAACTTTTAATGATTATTACCATAAAAATGGTTTTAGCATTAAATGCAGAGATATTGTTGTTTATTTATTTTTATTAAAGAAAATAAAAATAAAAATGCAATAATAAATAAAAATAAAAAATAAAAGAAGGTTGCCGGCAGTGGTAACAGATTGATATAGCTAACAGTACTAACTTGTGAAAGCAGTATTAAAATTAACTAACAGTAGTAACTTGCCAAAGCAGTACTAAAATCCACTAACAGTGGTAACTGCGAAAGCAGTACTAAAGTTAACTAACAGTGGTAACTGGCGAGAGCAGTACTAAAATTAACTAACAGTAGTAACTTGCCAAAGCAGTACTAAAATCAACTAACAGTGGTAACTGCGAAAGCAGTACTAAAGTTAACTAACAGTGGTAACTGGCGAGAGCAGTACTAAAATTAACTAACAGTAGTAACTTGCTACATTAACAGTGTTAATTGTACCAATCTTTACCAGCAGCATTAAAAAAAATATCAGTATTAACCCAGCAGTACTAAAGGTAACTAGCAGTATTAATACTAACAGTGCTAAAATACGAATTCATGAGGGCAGTATTAAAAAGTCTTATCAGTATTAACCAGCAGTACTAAAAGTAACTGGCAGTATTAACACTAACAGTACTAAAATACTAACCTTATGAATTAATAAAGCACAAAAATAGAGGGTCTAGTCTAAATGAATATGGTTAGTCTGTGTAGCTAATCTGGAAGAAATCACACAGACTGAAACATATAATCAGTCAGACTGGGAGAAAATAAAATCTTTTTGGTATTTTCTTAGAAAGTATGTACAAAAACATCTCTTAGTCTGTGTTTTTTGATTGTATGTAGCTGAGAATACAGTTATACAGATTGAAAAGCAGACACAGACTAAGAATTGAATCATACAGATTCAAGGTTTTACTAGGGGTTGAGCATTCCTAGTTGACCAAGCAGATATAAGAATCTATCTTCATTAAGAGGTTTAGTAAAGATATCTGCTAATTGGTCATTTGTTGCCACATATTTGAGAATCACTTTACCTTTCTCAGCACAATCTCTGATAAAGTGATGTCTGATCTCAATATGCTTTGTCCTGGAGTGAAATACAGGATTCTCAGTGATGGCAATGGCACTTTGGTTATCACACATGATTGGAGTTTTTGTAAACACCAAATCATAGTCTGCTAGTTGATGTTGCATCCATAGCAATTGAGCACAGCAACTACCAGCAGCCACATATTCTGCTTCTACAGTGGATGTAGCAACAGAATTCCATTTCTTGCTTGACCAACTGACTAGTTTGCCACCTAGCAGTTGACATCCACCAGAAGTGCTTTTCCTGTCTAATTTACAACCTGCATAATCTGCATCTGTATATCCAATTAGATCAAAACCAGAGTCTTTGGGATAACAAAGACCAAGGTTGGGAGTACCTTTTAGGTACCTAAAAATCCTTTTTACAGCTTTTAGATGCGATTCTTTAGGTTCAGATTGATATCTAGCACACAAACATGTTGAGAACATGATATCTGGTCTACTTGCAGTGAGGTATAATAGAGATCCTATCATACCTCTATAAGTGGTTTGACAGACTGACTTACCAGACTGATCCTTATCCAACTTATCTGCAGTGCTCATTGGTGTTTTCATAATTGAACAGTCCTTTAAAGAATATTTAGTAAGTAGGCCATTGACATATTTACCTTGGTTGATGAAGATACCCTCAGGTTTCTGATGTACTTGTAGACCAAGAAAGTATGTTAATTCACCCATCATACTCATTTGATACTGTTTTGACATTAAGTTCGAAAACCATTTACACAATTTTTCATCAATAGACCCAAATATAATATCATCAACATAGATTTGGACTAGTATGACATCTGCCTTGTTCCTTTTGAAGAACAAAGTTTTATCAATTGATCCTCTAGTAAAGTCATTACTAAGAAGATAGGATGATAAAGTATCATACCAAGCTCTTGGAGCTTGTTTTAGTCCATATAGTGCTTTCTGCAATTTATAGACATGATTTGGAAAATTGGAACTTACAAAACCTGGAGGTTGTTTCACATAGACTTCCTCCTGTAAGTTGCCATTCAGAAATGCACTCTTGACATCCATTTGATAGACTTTGAAGTCCTTGAATGCAGCATATGCCAAGAATAACCGTATTGCTTCAATTCTGGCTATAGGGGCAAAGGTTTCATCATAATCAATGTCTTCTTCCTGCTTGTAGCCTTGAGCAACTAGCCTTGCTTTGTTCTTTATTATCAATCTATCCTTGTCCATCTTGTTTCTGTAAACCCATTTAGTTCCAATAATGGTTTTCCCTTTTGGAGCAGGAACTAGGGTCCAAACATTGTTTCTGTCAAATTCTGTTAACTCTTCCTGCATTGCTTCAACCCAATCATCATCTTTCAAGGCTTCTTCAGCTTTCTTTGGTTCAATGATTGACAGGAAGTTTGTGAAGTAACAGAAATTTGCAGTAGGTGAGCTTGATACTTGAGCTCTTATTTGTACACCAGAAACATAATCTCCAATTATTTCTGTAATTGGATGATACTTGTGTTCTTTGACTCCTAGAAATGATTCATCATTGAATGGTAAATCATTCTCATTTGGTGGAAGAATAGCAGAACTGAGTTCTGCATCATCTTCTACACAGGGCAAGTCTGAGTCTGTAGAGTTCACAGACTGAAAACTACCAGACTGAACACATGTATCAGAAGAATTTGAATCTCTGGACACAGATTCATCTTCTGTTGATGAAGGTACTGTCATTGAATGAGCAGGTTGAGCATCTTCATTATCACTTTCAGAGTCCTGTTGTTGGTTAACAACAACTGGGATTTGAGATTCAGATCCCACAACAGATAAATCTTCCAACAAATGAACATCAGACTGAGAAACATGTTCATCATTAGGCCTTTGAGATAGATGAATAGCCAACAAACATTCCTTCATCAGACTTAGGTTCCATCTTTTCTAATTGATCTCTTTGATTAAGAATGTAGCATTTACTTCCAAAGGTCTGGAAGTAATGGATGGTTGGAACCTTCTTGTGATACAGCTCATATGCAGCTTCTATGAGTGTACAATTTCTTCTCTCAGCAACACCATTTTGTTGAGGAGTTCTGACAGAGGCAAAGTTTTGAATAATGCTTTTGTCAGTACAGAATTCAATGAGAATAGAATTCTTAAATTCTGTACCATGGTCACTCCTGAGTTGCTTGACAGGTGCATCTTTCTGCAATTCTTCCCTCTTGATTAGATTAATAATCTCTTCAGGAGCATCACTTTTAGCTTTAAGAAAGATGACCCAAGTATACCTTGTGTATTCATCCACAACCACAAGTGTATACTTCTTTCCACCCAAACTGCTAATGCTCATGGGTCCAAACAGATCCATATGGAGCATATGCAGTGGTTGATCAATTGTAGCTAACAATTTGGATGGAAAATGGTTCTTGGTCTGTTTCCCTAGTGTACATGCCGGACAAAGTTTGTCTTTTGCAAATGTAACATCAGGCAGACCTCTAACCAGTTTCTTCTTTGACAGGAGGTTAATATTTTTGAAGTTCAGGTGGGATAACCTCCTATGCCATAGCCAGCTTAGTTCTGGCACAGACTGAGTATAGAGACAGGTCTCTACATTGTTGTCTGCAGAAGAAAGATCCAAGAGATAGATATCTCTTTCTCTTTTGGCAACTAATATAGGTTTGCCTTTGGAATTATAGATAACAGCAGCCTTTGGCTTTTAACCTCTCTATTTTTTATTTTGTTGTTTGTAGAAGACATTTGTTTGATTAAAGCAGCCTTTGGCTGTTTAAGAATTGACTTTGTGCATTTAATACCTTCATGTCCCAGATTTCCACAGTTGTAACATTTTCTGTTCAACATAATGGTCTTTTTGGATTTTGGGTTATTATTTGCACTAGATCCTCTGTTAAACTCTTGTTTTGACTCAACAAATGTTTTAAAATCTGTGGTTAACTTCATTAAGTTTTCACTAAGAAGCTTAATGGTCTCAGTCTGGTTGTTAAGATTTGACTTTTGAGAGTCAGACTGAGTGTTAACACAAACAGATTTGGAGTTAAGTTTGCCAGACTGAAAATTTATTTTTCCAGACTGACAGATAGATTTCACAGACTGAGATCTTTTTAACTCCTTTGTTACTGGTTTTATGCCTTTAGATTTATCATTTGGCATATTATTGTCTGGACCAGTTACAGACTGAGATGTGGAAGGTTCAAACACATTGTAACCTTTCTGTTTATTCTTGATTCCTTTTACCTCTTTTTGTCTTTTTAAAGATGGTACTGTGGGAATATTAACTTTGCCTTTTATAAATCTTTTCTTTTCAAGTTCTATAGTTTCTAAAGATTCATTAGTGATTATAAGTTCAGGCTGTTCAGATTGAGAAGTTTCACAGACTGAGATTTCTGAGTCTGTGTCTTCAGAGTCTGGCTCTGTCTCATATACTAGTTCTTTAGTAACTATTTTTGGTCTAACAAAAGCATTTGTCAATATAACTTTGTCTCCCACAGTATGACTAAAAGTATGAGGTAAAATCTCAGGTACAAATATAGTAGGTTTTGAGTTTATTTCTGAATTTATGTGACTTTTAAGATCAAACTCATCACCTATGACCGTTTGTATCTGAGCTGGAATCTGTTTGGATAAACAGTCCACATTTTTAAGTGATGAAATACACTAAGATTTACAGATCCTTTCATAATGATCAGCTTTGTTTTTATAAGCTTCTTTTTCCAGCTTGATCTTTTTGAGAAGGTCATATTGAGCATCAAGCTCAAGTTTGTACTGTTTATTTTGGTTTATTTCATTCACTTTTGACTGTAGATCTTTTTGAACTTGACTGAGTTTGTTTTTTAAATCTTGTATTTCCTCCAGTCTTTTCAAAAAATCTACATAGATGTGTTCAAACATTTTCTGTTTTTCTGCATCACTATAGTAAATTTTAAAATGATTTACATTGTAAGCAGATCCTCTGTCCCAGTCTGGATGAACACATGCCTTTTCTGCAAATTTGACATCTTTGTCAAACTGGCTCTCTATGATAGCCATTAAGCACATATCTTCATCATCCTCAGATGATGAAGATTCTTCATCTATCCATTGTTCAACAACCAAAGCTTTCTCTAGTTTCTTTGGTTGTTGTTTCTCTCCAATTTTATTGGAGTTGAAGTACTTTTTCTTGTACTTCTTGGCCTTTTCTTCCCACTTATCAGAACTTGAAGATTCTGCAATCTTCACTCTGCAGTCAGAAGAAATATGACCAACTTGCCCACATTTATAGCAAGTAGCTTTCTTAGGATCAAAAGTTGGCCTTCCTTTTGAACCTTTGAATCTTGCTTTTTCTAACCTTTGGGCTAGCAATGCCATTTCAGCTTCTAGAGACTCAGTTTCATCATCTGATTCTGAGTCTGTAAGAGTAAGATGGTAATCTGCTCTAGAGAAAAGTTCTCTATTTTTCCTTGTTGTTGCAACAAGGGCAGCAGATGGATCTTTTGCAATCCTTTTGGCATTTAGATCCTTTCTAGCTTTGGTTTCTTCAAAATTTAGTAGAAGTCCAAACAAGCCAGAGAGATCATATGTCTCCAATTTTTCACTTACAATTAATGAAGTGATAACTTCAGAAAAAGTGTTTGGAATGACATCAACAAATTTTGCACAGATTTCAAACTGTCCCTTGATGATATTATACCTTTCAAGATCATTGATTAAGATCTGAAATCTGGTATGAATATCAGTTAATAACTCATTTTGGCCAGCAGAGAAGTTTTCATAATTTCTTATGAGATTCTTCTTCTTTTGGGATTGTACCAAACTTACACCATCATATTGGTCAGTTAGCATATCCCATATGGCTTTAGCAGTTTTGCAGCCAGATATCTTAGCAAAGATAGGCTCAGTAACTGCATTGCCCAGTATGGACTTGGCCTTAAAGTCTAAAGCATATAGTTGCCTGTCTAGATCAGTCCAGGTATTTTTGGCAACCTCAACAAATTTTTCAGGTGTCAAAATAATACCATTTGCATCTAAAGTTGCAGGAACTATTCTGCTAGGAATAATGGGTCCTTCCTGAATGACTCTAAGCATTTCATCATGAATGCTAGCAAGAAACCATTCAGCTTTCAATTTCCAGTGGGTAAAATTTACACCATTGAAGATTGGAATTCCCTTCCCAGCCATAGCAATAGAAGAAGTCATTTTTCAAGGAAGAAAATGTAGAGAAAAAATGGGTTTAGATGATTGTTTGATAAACTGGGTTCCTTTGATCGTTAAAGATGAAATCTTTATTTGCTCTGATACCAGTTGTTATGTCACAAGGTTCCCAAAACTTAGATATAGATTAAATAACAGGTATCTCAACGTGTTAGTTTATATCCAAGTTTTATATCAAACAAGTTTAAATTAATCTAGGCGGAAAACAAGATTAATTTTGACACAGAGTTTATTATGAATCAAAGTATTATTCACAATAAAGTATTTGTCTCACACAGATGACAAAGTATTCAAACCCACACAGATGGTTTGAATACGATCTAAGTATTAGTATATTAAGATACAATTATCACAACAAACTTTAACAGTTAGTGTGGTAATGCTTTGAGCCTAAGCTTAAAGGTCTTGTATACTATTTTGCTTTTAGTGCTTGGTTTTCTTGGATACTTGGATGATTTGAAGAGTGCTATTGAGCTGCTATTTATAGAGTTGAGTATCAACTTCTATTACCCAGCTCAGTCAGTTGTCCAAGGGATAACACATTCATCTTGGGCAACTTTGCACTCTACCCTTTTTGCTTTTCTTGGAAATAGAAAAAGCAAAAGGTAAAAGGTTTCTTTGCTGAGAAGAAAACCTTTGTTCGATGTTTGACCTTTCTCAAACATCTAATCAGTTGTATCTAGCCTAAGGAGAGAAGAATATCTTCTGTACACTTGTACTTTCATTCTTCAATATGTGCTCTTCAGTCTGTGATCTTCAATCTGGGATCATCAGTCTGTGATCTTCAGTCTGTGAAGTCTTTTGTCTTCAATCTTCATTCTTCAGATGATGAATTCATAAGTCTTCAGGAAGAGCAAGGCTTTCAGTCTGTGAGATTCTTCAGTCTGTGCAGCACAAACTCAGAAACAATTCTTCAGTCTGTGTAGCACAGACTCAGAAACACAGACTCAGGAATTCACTAAGTTTTTCCTGAATACAACTGAGATAGATTTTGACTTTTCAGATTTATAACTTAGGTTTGATCATTGTTATTCCCAACAGTTTCACTTTCATAATCCACACAAAAGTCCTCTACACATCATAGTTTCGTTAGTATGGATCTTAGCGCAAGTATTAATGAATAGATCTATTTGGGATTGACCATCCCCGTCCGGGTTAGTAGCGCTAACTGGTCAAACTGACGCATTATTATTTGTTCATACGGATGTTCTGGATTAGGCATCTGCAGGAGGCAAACTCATATCGGTTAAGCTTCGGACTATGAGCTCATGGCAGTAGTATACATTATTTTGCATGCGTGCAACACAATTAAATCTCGTGGTTCACATTATACTTTGATATCTAAACCTATGAACTCACCAACATTATTGTTGACCATTTTAGTATGTATTCTCAGGTTCACAGCAACAGTAGGATGGCCTACAGGGAACACTAGCTCGAGTCGCATGATTTATAAACATCGGAGATTTTTCTTGCATTACTATTTTATATCATTAGTTATGTATTAGAATCTCTAGGATTATTCGCGAACTCGCAGAGTATTGTAAACACTTGGAATGTCAATGTATTATTTTATACTATTTTCAAAAAGATGCGTATAGTGGTCGTTCAATGTAATCTTATGTGATGATTCCTGATTAGTCGCGCCCCGACCCGACTTCCGCTGCACAGTAAATTTGGGGTGCGACAGATTGGTATCAGAGCAAAAGTTTATAGCAAACTAGGTTGCATTAGTGGGCCTAGACTATAACCGTTAAGTTAGTATTCCTCATTAGGTATAACTGGTTCAGGAATTTCATCATTCGACTTTAATTTAACATAGCCTGATCAACTATGTACAATTAAAGAAGAATCGATGCAAGGTCTGAAATGTTATGGCAAACGGGAATACATTAGATGACTTTGATAACGATAGAGATGGGACCAAACCTACACGTGCTATACTTATTAGACTATTATATGCTATACGTATATATATATAGGCCTCACGTACTAAAACTCTTACCACGGCAATGGCAGACATTCCTATCGTAACTCCAACCGATTTAGAGAGCGAAACTCAAGCCCCACCCATCCACACCTCTTCGAATTCACGCGTTATACGCACCTCTAGGAGAACTGTTGGCTCTCCTCAGGCTAGTCCTTATCCCGGTACCACTACCACTAATAACGAAACTACCAGAGCCCGCCGCCGATCAGACGCTCGCCGATGGAATTGGCTACCCACTACGTTAGATACTTGGAGATCCGAGGAAGGAATACGGGTCACCGCTGAACCCATGGATATCTCACCGAACACCCAAGAACCCATACATCACACTGTTCCGGTGCTAGCAACTAGACTGCACTAAAGAGTGCAAAGTAAAGTATTCCGTATCTGCAACTGCACTAAAGAGTGCAAAGTAAAGTATTCCACCTGCACCCTCATCGACGGTGTGCTCACTTGGTGGAACACCTATGCCCAAACCATGGGAATTGATGCCGCCTATCAACTCCCGTGGGAGGACTTAAAGAAAATGATGACAGAAGAATATTGCCCTAGGGAGGAGTTGCAACAATTAGAGGTAGAATTCTGGAACCTCACCGTAAAGAGTGACGACATTTCTGGCTACACCACCCGCTTCCACCAATTGGCACTCCTCTGCCCAACCATGGTGGATCTTGAATACAAACGGATCGAAAGATACATCTGGGGACTCCCAGCGAAGATTCAGGGGATGGTAACTGCATCAAACCCTAGAACGATCCAGAGTGTTGTCCGTATGGCACACAGTCTAATGGCTCAGGTGGTCCGACGTGGGACACCTGCCTCAAGCACTGGAAATCGAACTGGGGATAATAAGAGGAAGTGGGAAGGAAACCCCAACAACCAACATCAACAGAACAAGTGGTCCGAGACTGTCAAGGCCTATACCTCAGGGTCTGGGGAAAAGAAGGGATATACCGAAAGTAAACCCTTCTGCTCCAAATGCAACCGTCACCATGAGGGTCCCTGTGGCGCTCCTTGCAACAAATGCAAGCGCTACGGGCACCAAACTAGGGATTGCAGTTTCCCCAACGCAAACGCCAACTCTAACACACCGAGAGCTGGCTTCGAGTGTGGCAACCCGAGACATTTCAAAAATGAATGCCCAAAGCTGAAGAACAACAACAGCAACAATATCAATGCTCGCGGTAGAGCTTTCGTGATGAACTCCGGGGAAGCCCGCCAAGAGCCTAATGTGGTCACGGGTACGTTTCTCCTTAACAACTTAACTGCATCTTTCTTATTTGATACTGGTGCTGACAAGAGCTTCATATCCGTTGAGTTTAGTCCTTTACTCGATACCACTCCCACTGCCTTGGATGCTAAGTACACCGTAGAATTAGCAAACGGCAAACTGATTGAAGCTGATTGTGTAATTCAAAATGTCATTCTAAACATAGAAAATGAACTTTTTCCTATAGACTTAATTCCCATCGAAATCGGGAGCTTTGAAATCATCGTCTGTATCGTCGGTATGGATTGGTTGTCCAAAAACCACGCCGAAATCGTCTGCTACGAAAAACTCATTCTTATTCCCCTCATCGCCGGTGGAACCTTAACCATACAAGGGGAGACCGGGGGATCGAGGATAAATATCATCTCATGCATGAAAACTCGAAAATACCAGAGAAAAGGGTACAAGGCAATCTTGGCACACATAATGGAGAAGAAGTCGGAGGTGAAACGACTTGAAGACGTGCCTATCGTAAGGGACTTTCCCGAAGTCTTTCCTGAAGACTTGTCTGGCCTCCCACCACCCCGACAAGTCGAATTTCAAATCGATTTAGTGCCTGGCGCAGCACCCGTGGCACGAGCTCCTTACCGTTTAGCCCCTTCCGAGTTGCAGGAGTTGTCTATCCAATTAAAGAAAGACGGATCTTTTCGAATGTGTATCGACTACCGTGAACTAAACAAGCTAACCATAAAGAATCGGTACCCACTCCCTCGAATCGATGACTTATTTGACCAACGTCAGGGTTCGAGTGTTTACTCGAAAATCGACCTACGATCAGGATACCACCAATTGCGTGTTCAAAACGACGATATTCCGAAAACCGCATTTCGAACTCGATACAGTCACTACAAATTCCAGGTTATGCCATTCGGCTTAACCAACGCACCGGCTGTATTCATGGACCTTATGAATCGGGTGTGCAAACCATATCTCGACAAATTCGTCATTGTGTTCATTGATGACATCTTGATTTACTCTCGCAACGAAAAAGAACACGGCCAACACCTAAAAACCATCCTAGAATTACTCAAACGCAAGGAGTTATACGCCAAATTCTCTAAGTGTGAGTTCTGGATTCGAACCGTACAATTTCTTGGATACGTCATCGACAGTCAAGGGATACATGTCGATCCATCAAAAATCGAGGCTATCAAGTGCTGGCAAGCACCTACAACCCCAACCGAAGTGCGTCAATTCTTAGGACTCGCTGGATATTATCGGCGATTCATTGAGAATTTCTCAAAAATAGCCCAACCATTAACCACCCTGACTCAAAAAGAAAAGAAGTTCGATTGGACTGACAAACAGGAGTCGGCATTCCAACTACTGAAACAAAAACTTTGCAGCGCACCAATCTTGTCCCTACCCGATGGCAACGATGACTTCATGGTTTACTGCGACGCCTCACACCAAGGACTTGGTTGTGTGTTAATGCAACGAGAAAAAGTCATAGCCTACGCTTCCCGACAATTGAAAATCCATGAGAAAAACTATACGACTCACGACCTGGAGTTAGGAGCCGTAGTTTTCGCGCTTAAAATTTGGAGACACTACTTATATGGTACCAAGTGTACTATCTTCACCTACCACAAAAGTCTCCAACACATCTTTGATCAGAAGGATCTTAACATGAGGCAACGCCGATGGGTCGAACTACTTACTGATTACGACTGTGAAATTCGCTACCACCCAGGCAAGGCTAACGTTGTTGCCGACGCCTTGAGTCGAAAAGAACGAGCGAAACCACTTCGAGTTCGAGCCCTTGGTGTGACTATACATAATAACCTCACCACTCGAATTCATGCCGCACAACGCGAGGCACTCAAGGAAGAGAATGTGAAAAACGAAGCATTACGAGGCATGGATAAACAATTCGAAATCAAACCCGATGGAGCCAAATACATCTCTAATAGAATATGGTTACCAAGTTTCGGAAACATAAGAGATTTGGTGATGGATGAAGCTCACAAATCTCGATACTCTATACATCCTGGAGCTGACAAGATGTATCACGGCATTAAAGAGTTGTATTAGTGGCCCAACATGAATGCTGACATAGCTACTTATGTCAGTAAGTGCCTTACCTGCGCAAAAGTCAAGGCCGAATATCAGAAACCCTCCGGATTACTACAACAACCGGAAATACCCCAATGGAAATGGGAGCAGATTTCCATGGACTTCATCACTAAACTACCAAAAACACCGGGCGGTTGCAATACCATTTGGGTGATCGTAGACCGACTTACCAAATCCGCTCACTTTTTGACTATCAAGGAAACTGACAAGATGGAACGTTTGACGCGACTCTATCTAAAAGAGATCGTGTCAAGACACGGCGTGCCCATCTCAATTATCTCTGACAGAGATAGTCGATTTACCTCCCGCTTTTGGCAATCATTACAAAAATCTCTAGGCACTCGTTTGGATATGAGTACTGCCTATCACCCACAAACTGATGGCCAAAGCGAATGAACCATCTAAACCTTGGAAGACATGCTACGAGCTTGCGTAGTTGACTTCGGCACAAACTGGGAAAAACATTTACCTTTGTGCGAGTTTTCGTACAACAACAGTTATCACACCACCATTAAGGTTGCGCCATTTGAGGCACTCTACGGACGAAAGTGTCGTTCACCCATCTGTTGGACTGAGGTGGGAGATAGCCAACTCACTGGTCCTGAAATCATTCATGAAACGACCGAGAAAATCGTAGGTATCCAAAACCGGCTGAAAGCCGCACGTGATCGTCAGAAAAGTTATGCTGACGTGAGACGCAAACACCTCGAATTTCAAATCGGGGACAAAGTACTATTGAAAGTGTCGGTATTTTGGTAAATGTGGAAAGCTTAATCCTAGGTACATCGGACCGTTCGAAATTCTGGAAAGAATTGGTCCGGTGGCATATCAATTGCAGCTACCACAAGAACTCAGTAGCGTGCACAATACTTTTCACATTTCTAACCTTAAGAAATGCATGTCTGATGAAACACTCATTATTCCACTCGACGAAATCCAGATCGATGACAAACTTCATTTCGCCGAGGAACCCGTGGAGATCATGGACCGAGAGGTCAAACGTTTGAAATAGAGTCGTATTCCCATTGTTAAAGTCCGGTGGAATTCCAGGCGTGGTCCTGAATTCACTTGGGAACGGGAAGACCAAATGCGACAAAAGTACCCACATCTTTTCTCAGATCCCACACAGACTACGACTACGAGCTAATTTCTGGACGAAATTCTCCTAACAAGGGGAGAATATGACACCCGGCAAATTAGGCCGTCATTTGTTTTTAATCATAGATCATTATTACTTGTATTTAGTATGAAATAGGACTAAGTACAGTAACATTTTGTATATATGTAAATATATATCCACGTGCGTAATTAATTTTAATTACGCTAATTTGATCGGATGGAATCCGACACAATAAATACGGACGTTGGTGAAAAACATTTTCTTAAAGAGCGTGACAATATTAAACAATCGTTATTTAAATTATATTATTACGATAATATATAAAACATTTTACGTTTCGTATAAAACGTACCGTACGCGACGAATATGCGCGAATCGCGCCCGACAACCGAACGAAACACGATGTATATTTCAATAACTTAAAATGAAGTATTTTAAGAAAAACTTCAACCAAAATAGGCGCGAATAAATCGTTAACGAGAAATACAATTAATAAACGTTTAACGTTTAAACGAACGGGTAAACGGACACCGCACGTAACATAAACTTGGAAAACAAAGTTTGGGCAACCCACACCTAGATGGGGCCCACAAAATCTGCCATTACCCCTTCCCCATGCTCAAGAACCCCTCACCAACCCCATACCTCCCATACTCTCATTTCTTTCCTCATTTCACACTCAAACCTTCACACACTCCATCTCTTTCTCTCCCTCTCTTTTCGCTGCAAATTCCAGCTCTCCCAAGCAGCCCCAATACCACCGCAAGCCTCCACAATCACCATCATAAGCCACCATAACACCACCTCTTCGGTTTGCAACAAAACGCAAGAAAACGAGCTCTCGACGTCCATTTTCTTCGTGCTTTCATCATCTTCTTTGTAAGGAACTGCATCCCCCTTTTATTTTACTTGGAACACACTTATATTCATGTTAAAGTGTCCATCTAACAAGATCATGTCTAAAAACAAAGTTGAAAAATGTTTTTAAAAGACACAAAATGTAAACAGTTTTCTGGGCAGAAATGTAGCCCGACTTCAAGGGGACTTTTTGTACTCAAAACTTAACGAAAATGGACGATTCAAAAATTAAGTTTAAGGTGTTAGCTTTCAGATCCAAGTGGTTTCGTAATTTTTTGACACCGTTTGATACCCGAAAACAATTTTACAAAAACATGTCGCAAATTTTTCTCGGATGATAGATTTTTTTGTCAACTTCTCGGGTCCATAACTCGAGCTACACAACTCCAAACGACATGAGGTTTTCGCCTAAATCTCACAAATTTCGTTAGCTTTAAAAGTTGTATCATTACGTCTCGTGTAGTTTTGTAGATTTTTCTCAGTAAATAAAGCAATGGACATGTGTCCAGATTGGTCACGGTTGGACCTCAGAGGACAAAGGAAAATTATTAAAATTATTTTGAATTATCTAAAAATTCTAGAAAAATTACTGAAAGTAGCCAAGACATAGAGGAACGACTGGTATTTTTCTTGGAATTTTTCTTGACACTTTGACTAGTCAAAACGAACCACGAAAAACGTATAAATTTTGAAGAAATAAAGATCCATGGACTATTTTCGTATTAAATTAAAAACGAAACTTTCGGGTTAACCACAAAACGTAACGATAATTTTTCTAAGCTTAACCCTAACTTACGAAAATTAAAAAGATTTATCTCTAGTTGGTCGTGGATTAAACCAATCGGATATATTGGATATAACCACGTTATATTCACGTGTTCGTTTACATTCTCGCATTATTATTTATTGTTTTGTTTTGTTTGATCCGTCTATTGTCATGGGATATAGTCTAATGATTGTACGTGTTCTTGTTTGGGGTTCATAAATTTCTAACAAGTGGTATTAGAGCTCTAGGTTAAGCAATTGTGAACAATGGCGGATGAAAGCAAAATTAAGATCGGTAAGTTTGATGGCAGCAATTTTGGGTTTTGGAAGATGCAAATCGAGGATCTTCTGAGTGAGAAGAAATTGTATCAACCGTTGTCGGATATTAAACCTGAAGGTATAAGTGATGCCGCTTGGGCATTATTAGATCGTCAGGTACTTGGTGTAGTTCGACTTTCTCTTGCCAAGAATGTCACCTACAATATTGTGGGGGAAACCACAATTGCGGGTGTGATAGCGGCGTTGTCTAATATGTATGAGCAACCCTCGACCTTGAATAAGCTTTTCTTAATTCGACAGTTGGTGAACTCGAAGATGACTTAAGGTGCATTGCCAGCGGATCATGTGAATGAGTTTAACTCGAATTTGACTAGGTTAAAATTTGTAGGGGTAAAGTTTGAAGATGAGTTGGAGGAACTTTTCTTATTATCTTCTCTGCCCGAGAGTTGGTCCGGTACTGTTATAGCAGTTAGTAGTTCGTCTGGAACTACTAAGTTGACTTTTGAGGCGTGATTTAATACTCACTTAAGGAATTAGGAGGAAAGATTCTTGTGAGTATTTGGGTTCGGCTTTGAGTACGACGGGTAGGGGGTGCAGAGAGCCATCGGAGAAGAGGAACGTCACGTGTTGGAACTATGAAGTGTACCCGGCGGGTACCATCAAGTGTACCGGGTAAGTCATGAACAAAACGTGACAAATGGTAGGTTCTACTAGATTTGCAGTTTTCTTGTTGCCTAAGTTTGTGTACCCTATATATTGTAACTGTAGGATCGCAACAAAGACTGATCTTAAACAATGAATCAATAAACAATAACTAATGCGCGGAATTCAATAGCTATCGATTGTACGTTCAACAACAAAATCACAAACACATATATTGAATTAATCATATAAAGCAATGTGAATTACAATGACAGGAACACTGAGAATGACAGAGAAAATTCGTATATGCCAAAATGCAAAGTGTCAAGCTCGGCAAACTGAAACCCTAAACGAGTATTTATATGTAACTAATCTGGACTAAAGGGCGATATTGGTGATATCGCCTGTGCGATATTAGTGATATCGCCTAAGCGATATTAACAATATCGCCTAATACAAAATTAATCTAATTAATTACAACTCGAAACTTAGACCAAGTGACAGACACTCTAAATGTATCAACAAACTCCCCCGTGTCTTCAGCTTGGTCTTCAAAAAGTCTTTAGTCTAAACCCATCCAGTAGGAAATTTGCCACCCGCATGGATTCCATGGGTTACACAGATATCTACAATTTTCTTCACCAACAAACTCCCCCATTGAGATAGCTTGGTTTACAAAAGTCTTGATGTTCAGTCTCATATGACTGATATCCAATTAGATCTTCAACTTCAGTGACCATCATCTCTTTCATCAATAGTTTCTCCAATAGTATTTATCTTCAAAGTCTTTGGAGAACTCTCATCAATTCTTGTCTTTTTAATATGAGCATGATATGTAACTTGAATAAAATAACTGAGAAATAAAATATTTTGGTAATTTTCTTTATAAGACAGAATTATAATACTCAAAGTTTTGGGGACAGAATTGTTTTAGTCTGCTTTAGGAGTCATATCAGAATAACATGCAATTATTAGGAAATAGTAAGTGTTATTTCGATTATCAGTATATTTGTCCACTTTAAATTTACTTAGCATATTTAAATCACCTGTTATAAAGATTATTTCAAGACGATTATTGATATTTTTATCCATCTAAACATTTGTACTTAAGTGTATGATGTCAACTCATAATAAGATGAATCACTTGTGTTATTATTAGCATGCATATTAAAGTATATAAAACACATTAAAATATACATTTGAACTCAAAACATGTTAGTATTTTCTATATATAGAGAGTGAAGGTATGGACTTATCTTTAGAACCAAGTTAGCGGTGACAGGTCTGTACTTTCGTACAATAGAGTCACATAAACAGTAGTTCTGGTTGAACCAACACCAGTCTGAACACTTTAAACTAGAGGGTACAGGTCTGTACTTTCGTACAACAGAGTACCATAGTTTAACACAAACCAGTACGAGGCAATCTTTTTATGACATTTCTGTACATTTGTACATTTTATTTGGGAATTGTAAGAATGCCACGGGTACGTAATAGTTGTCTATTGCTTAACATAGACTACGTACCTAAGTGCTTTTCAAGAATATATTTGATGAAACCAGGTCTGTATTTTCATACAACAGAGGAGACAACTAATATATTCCCCCAGATAACTCCATACAGAGACCCTATATTTTAGATCATAACATGTTTATCATCCAAATATTAAGACTAGGTGTCAAAATATTTTGGACAATTATGCCCTTATTTCAACTTAATGTCATACATATTAATTTGTCTTTATATAAAAAATATGCATATTTGAAAGTTAAGCTTCTTAGTAACTTTAGAACAAATGCCTACCAATACAACATTTGATGAAGCTAATATTTATAAAAGGTATTTCAATTATGCTAGATAAATCTACTGACACATCAAACATAAATCTTAAAATTCCATTTTATGCATGTTTCCTGATGTACTATCATATCCCCAATTGTTTACAGACACAATTCAACGTCTATTTTTAACAATGTTGAAACTATTGCGTTTCTTTAATACTAACAAGTATAAAGAGTGGCAGTTGCGTTTATCAAGAATTTGCCGGTTCATATTTTTCTGACTTTTTAAATTAGAAATTTTAAAATTTCTCCCCCTGAACAGCAAATTCTTTACACAAAAACAACAACTATTATCAGTTAAACAAAACAGAAGGGTTTCAAGTCACATATCAAGTCAAATTCAAATTCTTTTAGCACTTTTTAACCACCTTGTTTCACTTCAAAATTATCATCCATTCGCTCAAACATCATCACCACACATGATCACATCCTTGCAGTCACTAAGGGTATTAGCTATAAAAAAACCGGACTGCATCACCACAAACAAACATTAGTACTTATGAGACACCCAAGCCTTGATAGACTTGGGTTGTCCACTATCGTCCATAACCATCACATCAATGAGTTTATGATATTTTAAAAACTCAGTTGATTTCATTGATGTGTTGTTTGTGGATTTAGGTTTCCAAACCCGTTTAGGTTCAGATGAGTTGTTTTCAACAATGTTGGGCTTTTGAACAGCAGGTCTACTAGGCCCAACTTTGTTTACTCTAGCCATAGGTTTTGGAGAGTTGGATGCACAACTAGATATAGGCGAAAATGAACCACGCCTTGAAAAAGATTTTTGAAAAGAATTTCTAAACAATGAAGTTCTTGGCATCCCTCTACAAAACCTATCTTGTCGCAAACTTGAGAGACGCTTATCAAGATGTGTTTCAGCTCCTTGACAAAGTTGACGTTTTCAAAGCTCACTTGACCATTTGTGAGTATTCCAAGTCCAGTTATTGTACCTCCAGTATCACCAGCAAAGGCAACATGTCCCCCATTATATGGTATAACATCTGAGAGCAGGGAGATATTGCCTGTCATGTGTCGCGAACAGCCACTGTCAACATACCACTTGCTATTCTGCACCTTTGACGGTCACAACACAAGAAAAAAGAATGTTAGTTTGAAATGGAGACCCAAGCCTTGACAGACTTGGGTACTCCTGAGACTTCATCTATTATTATCACATCAGTTAAAACCTTGTTTTTTAGTACATAATTATTTTTTATTGATGTGATAACTTCAGATGACATAACATTTTTTGTACTCTTCTTTATCCAAACTTTCTGAGATAAAGTCGGTTGCTTATTAATAACATTAACCTTTCCATCAATTGATTGAGTAGGTGTAATGTTGTTAACTTTAGAAGTTGGAGCATGTCGAGATAATCCAGGTTGTTTTGACTTTTGAAAATTTCTTCTTTTATTATAACCTGTACTATATCGTGATGCCCATTTTCTAGCAAGCACAGGACACTGATTAATGAGATGACCCTGCTTCTGACAGTAGAAGCATGATCGTCTTTCTCGGAAAGTTTGATCAGAACTTGATAGTGGTTTAGGCGAAAGAGGAACCCTACGAGGTTTAATTTCAGGTACGTTTACTGCACATGAACACTTATGTGAACATGATGGAGTAAACGTATTCACAGTTGAGGTAATCTTTGGAGAAGGATTTTTAATTGAAACTTTATTATTTTTAAACTTCTCCTGGATGACTTGTTTCTCTTCAGGTTTGAGGTTATTCTTTTTAACTTTCTATGTAACCTCGTGAGTTACATCCTCCACTTCTACCACTTCTTTAACATTTGTTGAAAGGACAAACTTGATTGGTTCAACTTTAGGCTTAATAAGCTCAGCCTTCCTTTTATTTGAACTAAAAACTTTAAGCAACTCAGGTTGCTTGTTATCAGCAGCCTTAACAAGCTTAGGCTGTTTAACATCATCACCCTTGACAGTTTCAGGCTGATTGGGAATTTCAACACTAACTGGTTCTGCCACAGGATTTGTATCCTTCTTAAGAACAGAAGGTACAAAATCTTTAATTTCTTCCTGCGAAAGAATAGGCTGATTCAAGTTTGAGGGAGGAGGTTGGTTGTGATAACCAATTCCTGCCTTACTCTTTGTATCAGTCCGTTGATTTTGCAGAATATCAGAAAAGACCATAGTAGATGTGGAAATATTTGCAAGTCTGCGTTTTAAATCAACATTATCCGATTGAGTTTCAGCAAGTTCTTTTTTAAGATGAGAAATGAGTTTTAAATAACTGTCAATCGCATCTTGTTTGTTAAAAATCATTGCTTTTAACTCTTTCTTTTCTTCCATAATAGTTTTCTGATTTATAACATAGACTTTTTCATTTTCTTTTAAAACTTTGTTTGCTTCAATAAGATTGGTCAGATCTATATTTAAGCGATCATTATCTACCATGTACCTGTTGATTTTACCAGTTAGTGTGATACAGGTTTGGCAATTAAAAGAATCACATTCTACCTCATTTTGAACATCTGCCATAAGGGCAACATTTTCTTGATCAATCATAGCCGAAAAATCATATGCTTCTTCTTCTTCTAACAGAATGGCTGCCTTGGCTACTTCATTATCCTTTTTGTAGGTAGAAGGTTTTGAAAAACCCGTAGATGGTTGTCTACCCTTCTCACATTCTCGTGCAAAGTGACCCAGATTTTGACATTTGTAGCATCTGATCTTGGATTTGTCAAATCCCATGTTGGTTTTATCAGTGACGTCTTCAAGAGATCTCTTTCCAGTTCTCCTTAAATACGTCTTAGTCCTTCTTGTCAGCATGGCCATGTTCCAACGAAGATCCACTCTCTCTAACTCATCAGGATCAACTTGCGCAAAATCTTCGTCGGTAAGATCTACCGAGTTAATCCTCTTTGAAAGAAAATCATCGTATGATGATAGAAAGGCATTAAAGATTACTGCATGCTCATTGTGAGATGCAGTAGCAGAAGAGGATGATTGAGATGGAAAAGAAGAGAATGTCCCAACTGAGTTATTTCCCGAAGAGTAATTGGGTTTAGAGGAAGATGTAGACGGCCCAGATAGAAGTGCTGTACTTCCATATCCAAAATTACTATTATCAGGAAGCAAAGAGCTAGATCTTGTGCTTTTCTTCTGAATGTCCAAGGCACATGTTTCAAGCTTCCCAATAAGTTGATCCAGAGACATAGCTAGTATGTCTGGATCATTCTCCATCATCAGCACTCTAGTTTCCCAGTGAGGAGGCAGAGCATTCAGTAGCTTCTTGTTGACTTCAATAGAGCTAAATTTGTAGCCTCCTTCAGTCAGCTCATTTACAAGACGCGAATATCTGCAGAATAAATCTTTCACCGTCTCATTCTTCTGGATGTCAAACAGATCATACTGTTTCTTCACTAACTCCAGTTTACTTTGCTTGTACTCAGTAGTACCTCCACATCGTTCAGCTATGCCATTCCACAGATCATAAGCGATGTCGTGTTGTTTAAACATTTTCATGGCATCTGCAGGTAAAGACATGGTTATAGCAGAGTGAGCCTTTCTTTCACATTCCCATGCTTTGCGTTCTTCAACAGACATGGAACGAATAGGCTTTGGTGGAGGAATACCAACATGCTCTCCACTTGAAACAGGTCTTACGTATCGTTCCAGTAAAGGTATCTCCATTTCAGGGTCGGTAAACGCGACAAACGATAAAAATCTACCTCTCCATTCAGAATACTCCATTCCTGGAGCAAAAAATGGAGGTTTGTTTGCACTACCCACTTCAGCATTGTGTTTTAACATTGCATTAACAGCTTGTAAAGTAGACATTTTAATTTATATTAATTAAAATTAACTTTTGAAAAAGGTTTAAAATTTGTCTAACACCCTATAGCGATATTGCTAATATCGCTAACAATCTGATGATTGAGCGATATTGGTGATATCACTATCAATATCGCTAATTAAAGCGCAAATCAAAATCAGACAAAACAGACGATATCACAGACGATATTGCAAGTAATATCGCTAAACTTAATCAGGCGATATTGAATCAATATCGCAAAAATTAACAAGGCGATACCAGGTTATATCTCTAGTAATATCGCTAGAGATATCGCTCAAATTAATGAGCACAGAACACGTAATATCGCTGTAACCCTAAAGGCGATATTATTGTAATATCGCTTTTAATATCGCTAAAACGGCTGTAAACCCTAAAATTTTAAAGACAACGAAATTTTCAAAGTTTAGAGTAGCAAACAACGAACACGAATCCAGAAAACACTAAAAATACTGATTAAATAGCTTTTTAAGAGTAAAAACAATTTGTTTATGCTAAAAAACTAGTTAATACGACTTTTAAACGTACGAATAATGATTCAATAACCACTAATCCAATGATTAAATGGCTCTGATACCAATTGTAGGATCGCAACAAAGACTGATCTTAAACAATGAATCAATAAACAATAACTAATGCGCGGAATTCAATAGCTATCGATTGTACGTTCAACAACAAAATCACAAACACATATATTGAATTAATCATATAAAGCAATGTGAATTACAATGACAGGAACACTGAGAATGACAGAGAAAATTCGTATATGCCAAAATGCAAAGTGTCAAGCTCGGCAAACTGAAACCCTAAACGAGTATTTATATGTAACTAATCTGGACTAAAGGGCGATATTGGTGATATCGCCTGTGCGATATTAGTGATATCGCCTAAGCGATATTAACAATATCGCCTAATACAAAATTAATCTAATTAATTACAACTCGAAACTTAGACTAAGTGACAGACACTCTAAATGTATCAACAGTAACCCCTACTCTTGTAAACCTTAACCTACGAAAATTAATAAGATTTCTCTCTACTTGGTTGTGGATTAAACCAATCGAATAGATTGAATATAACCACGTTATATTCGCGTGTTCGTTTACATTCTCGCATTATTATTTATTGCTTTACTTTGTTTGATCCGTTTATTGTCATGGGTAGAGTCTAGTAATTGTACATGTTTTTGTTTGGGGTCCATAAATTCCTAACATAAGGTATCAAACTACCTGTTTTATATATTGGTTACATAAAACCTGCTGTATAACCCAATTTGAAATAACTGAAATTAAGAAAATTAAAACTGATCTCAGTACAATCCAGTTTCGCGTTTCAAATTCGTTTTAAGTTGTAGGAAGCTAGTCCACAAACGAAATTGAAGTAGTACAGTTTTAACAGAAAATAAGAAACATAAAGTAAACGAATTGTAAAGGTTGGAGCTTGTGTTGAATTCAATTCTTTTAAAATGAATTCGAGTTCGTTTCCCAGGGTACGACGGCCAAAAGCAGCGTACTGCTGAAGCGAAGAACTTACGTGAAATTGCAGCCGAGATCGAGAGTGTGTTCGCGTATTTGAGAGAAAGAGAACGATTTGTATTTGTGTGTCTTTCATATGAGAACAATGCACCCTTTATATAGTGCTCAAATAAATTGTTTCAAAAAAAAAACCGATATCTCTACCATTCAAATAAAACCCGAATTGAAGGCAAGAAAAACTTTTTGTTTGTGAGCTGAAACCAAATCGCTTCCATAACAAAGGTCAAGCCAAATCGTTTTCTTTGTGAAACTAGCTCTAACGATCTTGTGAATCATTTCCTTAACTGAAACTGTGTGGGTCAAACCAGTAAGTCACGGAAAAAGAACGGGTTACAGCAAAAACCGGCTTGCGCAAGCCCGAGATTTTTCGAGTTACATTCCAACACTTAGACTTATAAACACCTCCTTTTTCCTTCCCATTTTCGATGTGGTAATCTTTAATACCCATCAACTTCTAGCTTCAAACACCTCACTTTGAGCTTCGATATCTCATTCACCTCTTATCAATTTTGAACATATAATACGCCGTTACGAATCTCTTGTCAAGAGCTACGCAACCATATAAATAATACATATAATTACTATATTTACATATCGATAATTAGGTCCAAAGTTTGGAAAAAATGCACTATTCATCCCAATTTTTCCTACAAAGCTGAGTAAGCATAACGGGTTCATAGAAATCATATCCAATTGAAACATTCGTACAATTCGTAAACCGTAAATATTATTATCATATATTCATGACATCGTAATCGGATAAAATAAAATAAGAAATCACATAATGAGATCCTAAAGTCGTGACTATCATAGTTAATCAAGCATAACTATGTTATCATAATCTATTTATCATTTATTCGTTATATCGTTTTCTTTTATTCATTATATCGTTTTATGTTATCTTTCCATTATCCATTATCCATTATCCGTTCATCGTATACCACGTCGGGGTTAGTTCACTTGTCAACCGAAGCACCATGTGGGGCTCACATGCCACGAAGGACTACTCGGAGGAAACCCTACTACTACCGCCTTAGTGAAAAAGAAATGAATGTGTTCACTGTTTGCCATTTGAGGAAACGCTCCATGTATACGCCAATCCCCGAGCTAGTACTAAATGTGTGTGGTGAACCACGTACCGCTCCAACCGTGAGCTACAGGTAAGTGTCTAGAGTAACCTGAGAAAAAACCGTAATCATGACCCCTCACGGGAATCACCATGAAACCCTTTCAGGAATCACTGAGATATCTCTAATCGTATTCGTTATGTTCAAGTTTTGTTATTATTCTTCTTTCTTTTAATCGTATCGTTTACATATAAGGCCCCTAATCGTGCCGTGTGACCTAAGAGTCATGCAAATATTTCTAGTGTACTAGCATCAAGCAAAGAGTACAACAATCATATATAAGCAAATCACAGCAAGTTAAACTACCCATGATCCCGTCCCTCATGCAATAATTCATTCCTCAAACATACCCGCAAGTCATGAAGATATATAATAACATTTCTATAACGTAAATAGGTATAATAATATTTTATAACGTAAATAGGTATAATAATATTTTATAACGTAAATAGGTATAATAATACCAAAACAATGTGACTTATGAAAAGTCTATTATTTTGATTGCGCATCCCGATTTTCGTAAATGTTATCTTACCTTAATAACGAACAGAGCTTTGTCGTCCCGTTTAAACAAAGTGTCCTACAAGCATATTAAATTATACTAAGAACCTTTTACAATAACCTTAACACATTCCTAAATAATATCCTAGTTGATTGGTCGAGTTTTCCGTAACCATGAATTTGTTTCAACGACACCAAATTTCTTATTATAATATATAATTGGAAGTTAAGATTTGATACGATCAAATAGTAACAAAAGCCATTTAAACTTTAAATACATACATGGACGCCTAATTAATAAACTCATAACTAATCGTTTTACAAACGATAACTCAATATATTCGTTGAACCATTGATAGTGTAACCTCCACTTTGAGCTCTCACATGGCTTGGCCCATGGGTTTTCTGTGGACAAGGAGGGTAAGGTACTTGTGTACTAGGATATAGAATAAGAGTGGGTAGTAGAGAACATACCTTTATTGGGCTCACCCCTTCCCCATATATAAAGGCATAAATCCTAGACGGGGATGGATCTCACATAGCATTACACACACAACATGGTGTGTAGAGCCTCCATCCTCTCCTCAACCAAACCCCATGTCCTTAGATGGGTACTCAATCACCATTTACCACCCTCGATGAGAACGATCTCGATCTGGATTACAACATTTATGTAGAGTAAAGAGGCGATTCCCCTCCATCCGCCCTCAAGCCGAAATATGCTTGATCAATTGGCGCCATCCATGGGACATGTAACAATGTGTTCCTTATTCTCTTCGTCAAGCATAAAAATGAGTCAGGTCTGACTCGTTCAGTAAGATTTCTTTACATCTTCATTATCCTAAAATCTCTACAAAATTACTCACTTCAGTGTGTGTAAAATATGATTTTAGCTCATATTTGAAGGGAAAAAACACACTATGATTTAGATCCAATTCTCTTTAGATACATAACCATTTCAACATTTTGGTTTTAAGAGAATCTAAAATTTATGAGCTTGCATATAAATTAATTAACCGTTTTACGGTTCATTGACTAACACGTACAAATTATTGGTCCTGAATAGGTGTTCTATTAAACTAATTGTACATCATTATATGCATAGTGTACAAGTGAGACACCAACTTTACTATCGCACTATTTGTTTTCACCTTTATTCTCATATGTTTATTAATTAACAAGGATAAAGGAAAATGTACAAGTGTCATTGCCTATGGTACAACCCAAAAGATGTGTTCGTGTCATATCTTCCAAGTTTCAACTCTGTAAACTAATTCTAGGCAAAAAGACAGAAACGAGATATCAACATGGACGAAATTGTTCTGATCTAACTTCGCAAAATAACTTCTAAACCGCCACATGGACGAAATGATGATCTAGATTATCTATGTTTCCCGTAAGGACGCGTTTCCCTTGCTATGAGTGGCTGCACACTCTAAAACCTTTAAGAAGGTTGGTTAGCCTATAAATACATGATAATCACTTTCTCCACAAGGACGTAATTTCCTTGTGATGAATGCCTGCATACTGTAAAACCTTTATAAAGATCAGCTAGGCCTATACATATAAGATAATCAAGGACATATTTTCCTTGTGAGGAATGGCTGCACAAAATAAAACCTTTAACAAGGTCGGTTAGGCCCATATAAATAACCGTACAACAACATTATTGACTTTTAAGCTCGGAGGGAACTGATCCACCCTCCTCGAAGCATCGAGGGAACTGATCCACCCTCGAGGCTTTAGCTTAACAAAAAAGTTTACTTGTATGCTCTTACGTATGTTCATAAAGTCATTTTTAAAATGCAACCGCGATGCACATCGGCCTATGAACGAAAGCGATTCAAATAAGCCCGAGTATGTCGCGGTCCTGTCGCCCTTACGGAATTTCTTCTAGCTACCCGAAGGTAGAGGTCCTCCCCTAATTCTCTAAAATTGAGAGGGATGTCACACACCAACTCATAATGTAGTCTAGAAATATACAATTGTCCTGACATAAAACAAAATAAAACCTGTTCAAATAAAATAAAAGACCTAATTCCAGCTCAAAGCTGACGTTAAGACGCATGAATAGATATCCTCGTGGTGCGTGGAGAAGCCCTTATCCCAGCAGCCAGACGCCATGACACAATGACAAGTTCAATGCGATACTTGATAAAATTATCATACTGAACTGGGGGAGTGATGACGTACTACCTGCCATCCCTTCAATATTATTTTGCAAGGAATATCTCCTGCGTTTCTTTTGACGAACTACATTGCAAGTACGTGCGCTGACCATTTTGCAGGTCTTTATGGCATATCTCCCGGTTAAGGCTACGGTCGTTGCCCATCTCGACAACTTGTCTTGTTTAGAGCTTTGCTTGGACTGTGCTCGTTTGGATTTTCGCTCGTTTCAACAGCTTGTCCTGGAGGCATGCGCGGACTCTGCTTGTTTAGAGCTCATCTAATCTTGCAGCTCGCTTGGAGCTCTGCTCGTGTCAGTAACTTGTCCTGGAGACATGCTCGGACTCTGCTCGTTTAGAGCTCAACTCGTCTCCTCACCATTCTTGGACTCTGCTCGTTTAGAGCTCAGCTTGTCTTCGCATCTCGTCTCGACAGCTTGTCTTGGAGCCATGCTCGGATTCTGCTCGTTCAGAGCTCAGCTCGTCGCAAGCTTAGCTCGTCTCAGCATCTTGTCATGGAGTCATGCTCATACTTTGCTCATTTGGAGCCCAACTCATTTTAGCAGCTCGCTTGGAGCTTTGATCACCTCAGCATCCTGTCTTGGAGCTCTGCTCAGACTCGTGCTACTCGATTATTTTGCAAGCTCATTGCTGCTCTAGTTGATATCTTTGTCAGGTTATTGGCAGTGACATTAGATAGTTCGATACGACATGTATGAATCTGTCATACCGAACTAGGGGAACTTGATAGTGTAACCCCCACTTTGGACTCCCACATGGCTTGGCCCATGAGCTTTCACTATTGGGCTCACCCTCTCCCATATAAAAAAGCATAAACCCTAGATGGGGAAGGATCTCACATAACATTAGACACACAACATGGTGTGTAGAGCCTCCATCCTCTCCTCACCCAATCCTCATCTCTTTAGATGGGTACTCAATCACCCTTTACCACCCTCGATGAGAAAAATCTCGATCCGGATTACAACATTTATGTAGAGTAAATAGACGATTTCCCTCCATCTGCACTCAAGCTGAAATATATGCTTATCAACCATCAACCATGGTAACCTTTTGACAACGTTTAAAACCAATTCCATGTGAAATCAATAAAACAGTAACATAACCCCAAGGCTTATCAAAATACGTTGTGTGTCTTCTAACAATATTAACCTTTCTACAAAGTTAAGTAAATTCTTTTTCTTTTTTATCTTAAACAATAATCACAAATTTATTTCAATATTAACTAATAAATAACATATAACTCAAGTTATTCCATTATTTACGCAATTCAAATCAAGTACGATTTAAAAATCATAATTTACAATGTTTATTGGTAATTTGTGAAATTTCGGGATGTTACATGGCTCATCACCAGCTAGTTGATGTAGTCCCGATAAAGCATCAAGCTCTATCCTTTCACATTAGCTTAGTTCCAAAAATGTGCTTTCTCCGTGTCATGATCCACTTTGTAAGCACACGCTTCTTCATTTGAAGAGAGCATCTTGTATATCTCTCCTTGTCAGTTCAGTTCAATTGAGTTATCAGTTCACTGACAGGAGTCCCTAATTTAAGATATACTAGCTCTTCTACAAGCTGATAACAGACCATTGGTTATATGTACATATAGAAGTATTCCAGTGAGACTACAATTAATGGCTAACTCAAAACTCTATATTTCTAAATCAGTGAGATATGCCTCAGTGACCCAATAATTGTCCTGTCTATATAACTCAGTGAGATATGCCTCAGTGAGCTATTCATATTCATATAGCTCCAATAATTGATGGCTAACTCAAAAAATTTGGTATGAACTTCGTCGCCATTTTACTTGAGATTAAACATGGTAAGACAGATCGACATTCATGTATATTCCCACAATATCACTTTTTCCTATTAATTGAAGTTGTATTTCATGAACATATAGTTGTACAAACTGAGTCGAAGAATTGAACCCGAGTAAGAGTACATATGCAACAAAGTAATTAAATTCATCGCTTAGAGCCATTTCGGCTACTAGCATATCGAAGGAAAGATGAACTCTTAGTGATCTCGCGCAATGGCTTATCAGTGAACCTTATGATGTTGTAGACCCATGCACCAGAAATGGCTCCAGCAGTTGGACCCAACATATAAATCCATATACCTCTGTATTCACTTGATACAATGGCTGGACCCAAACTCCTTGCTGGGTTCATTGATGCTCCTGATATTGGCCTGTCATCCCCAACCAAAAATCTTAGTACTATTTCAAACACTTTTACACAAACAAAAAAGAAGGAAAAAAATAAAAACTAAATAATTTTCAACGTATAATTACAACTGAATTAAATACTGTTTGTTTGAAATATCATTTTTTTAAGTATAGCTAAAACACATAAAGTTTCTTTTAACATTGATTAAATTTAATTTTAATTTAAAATAATAAATTAAATTTAAGATGCAAAAAGTTTAACATCACATGACTTATGCTAAAATACATGACTTATGCTAAAATATATATATGACAGGGATCAAGAAAGAAATAATTTTTTGAGAAAAGTAGAGAAGTTAACCATTCATTCGCGGTGAATGATAAGCAAACGTAAAAAATACATATTTTTACCAAGAAATATTAATTAAATCGATGTTATACCCACTAATATTAATAGATAAACTACTTTTTATAACTTATAATATCATATAATGAATATTAAGAGAATTTTTGAACGTTCATTATTAATGAATGTTAATCAAAACGTATATAAACATATTTTTATCAATAAATATTAATTAAAATCATTGTTATAACTACTAATATTAATCAATAAACTATTTTTTTCAACTTATAATATAATATAATACGATGAATATTAAGGGTATTCGCTAACATCATCATTGATGAATGTGTAGCTTCCCTCTTCTTCAGAAAATAGTGCTTCCCTATCCGGTCCCTATATAAATATATAATGCATGTATGTCGATCTCCTAAGTTGGAACATAAATTTTAAACTTTCGTTATGTACAAATAAATTAAATAATAACGTTTGGATGAACACGTTACTAACAAGTAATTAAACGCACCGTTAAGTTAGTACAAGTGATACGAAAAGTGTTGCATCTTGGCCAAAAATAACAAATATCGTGTTAGAAATAACCAATTTTTATGGCAAATCTTCCTTTAAACTTTGTTTTGTTTTTGACATGTTAAATAAATCTGTAACAAATACCCTAACTTTTTTAAATGTATTTAATTATTACTTTAACCTTTTAATTAAATTCGAGAATAAATCATACCCTGCGAACATCACATTGAGTAAAACTGTTGCTCCAACCGCAAGTCCAGCTAATTCTCCGATCTGTTTTCATGTAATCAAATCATTAATTTGTATCGCAAGTAAATTGTGTTATATATATATATATATATATATATATTCTTTAAAAATTAAATCTTAGATTTTTATTATTAAAAGGGTTTTGCCGAAAAAGTGATAACTAATCCACTTTTTTGCATTTTAAGGTATCAGCTATTTTGTTCTATTTAAAATGGATAAAAGGTATTTGTTATCAATTATTAATGTAAAATATTATATTTTTTTTTTTAAATTCCAAGTTATTGTTATAATTAAAATATAGCATTTGACTGAAAATGAGGAAATCATGCATGGCCCATACTCAACATCAACGTACGCGCATCATTTTGTTTTATGTTGCTCAACGGATTCCTAATTTTTTATTTTAAAATTAAAATATTCAATGACAAATACATATATAATATTCCACTTTTTGTAAATTTGAGCATCTCGCATCTCATAACTTATTAATTGAACACTATAAACCAAATATACTAAACTGTATTATTTTCAAAATGAACGTTTTAACTGAAACGGATAAATCACGTCATATTTACCTTTTAGAAGGCGTGTTGAACTAGTAAATTATAAGTTGTAAAAGGTGATGAATTGAACTAACCGCTCGGTTATCGGTAGCAACGCCAGATATGACGAACATGAGATAAAATGTGATGATAAACTCCAAAACCAAAGATTGGAGATCAGATCCAACAGGAAGGGTTCCTGCAAAATGATCCTTTCGCCCGTTAAATATCAAACGTAGAGTCCCACTCGCTAGGGTCGACCCAAGAACTTGAGCAACAATGTATGCTGGTACCTAAAACATGATCCATAAATAAATAAGTAAAACTGTTTATTGAAAATTAGAACTAATTAGGTTTAGTGTTGGTGAGAAAGGTTGGAATTACATCACATGGACTATAACAAACGTTTCTAATCTCTTATAACAAACGTTATTATAAAAACTACATATAACTTTTGAATATAGTTATTGATAAGCCAAAGATCCACTTTATGATCAAATCTGGCTTCTAGTTTTTTGTTTGATTGCTTTATTTGTTTATTATTATTATTATTATTATTAATAAATATTATTATTATTATTATTATTATTATAGGGTAGGTATTAAGAAGGAAATATTTTTTTCGGGGAAGCACAAAGCCACACATCATTCACGATAAATGATAACCAAATTCATTTCAACCAATAAATATTAATCAAAATCGATTTTATAACTACTAATAATGATTGATAAACTATTTTTTATAACTTATAATATTATATGATGAATATTAAGAGAATTCGCTAATATTCATTATCGATGAATGTTAAACAAAGTGAATATTATCAATTCATAATTATTTATTTGAAAACTTATTTATTTAACAATCATTCACGATGAATAATAATCGAAACGTACAAAAAATATTATTATTTTTATTATTTAATTATATTATATTAATATTATTATTATTATTTAATTATATTATATTAATATTATTATTATTATTATTATCTTGTCAAAAACGTACAAAAGTCCCATCAATCTGACGATTCGTTCGTCCATAATATACGCCCTTATTTGTTCGTTAAGATTCGTTTCCATTTTCGGTATTCACATACAACAAACTATACTTTTGACTCCAAGAAATACTTAACTTCATTAACTTTTTCACTTGAAAAAAATTATAAATAAAAGTTTGAGCACAGTCTTGATATTATTGGTGGGGTCCATATTTATCATTTTTTCATAAATAAAGTCTTCTTTTAACGTTTAAAAAAAGATTGTAGATAAAAGAACGACATAACAGTGAATCAAATAAATTACAATACACATAGATCCTTAATATGGGCTTTTATTAAAACCGATTTTTTTTTAACGAAAATGCCACGTAGTTAATTAACTCTATGTGGGGCTAATTAACCAGTAGTCCAATATCTGTCTTTCTTTCTTAATTTATATATTTATTTATTTTTTCTATAAATAATTAGTCCGGGCCAACATATTTAATTTAAGTTCAAGATTAACACTAAATGTTTTATTATTTTCAAATAAAAAATAAATAAAATAAATGGACCTGTTTCAAAGGGAACCTATTGCAAGAAGCAAAAGCAATGGTAACCGCGGGGTTAAAATGTGCACCAGAGATATGTCCGACGGAGTAAACCATAACCATAACGACCAGCCCCCAAACGATCGATATTCCTGGTAGACTTATCACCTTGTCCTTGTCCGTATTCACTATCACTGCCGCACACCCTGCGAATATCACGAAATACGTTCCAAGAACCTCTGCTATCAACTGCATATACGCCCACAATTCATGTATTCATCACCATTACAGTACAGTACATACAATATATTGATTTTACTAAAGGAGTATTTATTTATTTATTGGACATTAAATATGGTTGGTGGTTGTTGATGAGACTATGCCTGAATTTAGCTATGGAAATCGGCCAACCCAAATCATGCTCCATCCAATTTTTTATTTTTTATTATTGTTTTTATTTAATGCAATAACCGTAGACTTCATTGCCAATATATCAGGAGTAAATTAGATTCCTCGTCTCCGGGTTGAGTTTCTTACGGGTTCAGTCTATTGAGTCCAATTTTCATTTCACTCTCCGTCTCTCATCCCTCATGAAATAACTAAGATACTAAAGCTTAAAGATTTTTTTACCCTTCAAGGTACGGGGAGTGAAACGAAAACTCCGGTCAAAGGACTGAACTCACAAAAAACCGACCCGAGGACGAAGAGTGAAATATATGACATACATCAGGGACGAGGAATGAACATATACATTTGTTCAATCGTTAATACTTGAACCCCAACTTAGTGATTATAAGATCACCTCGTTACCACTTTTTAGTCGTTCCAATTTTATTTTCAACATTAACATTATGTTATATTTGTTACGAAATAACTTTTAACATCATCAACGAATAACATGAACTAACATGATGGCAATGATAAATTAGTTCTACCACCTAATGAATTAAAGATGAAGCTCGTTTTCGTGTATATATTCCTAACTTGGTGAACACAGTAATTAGCGCTAGTTGGTAAATAATTAAGACAGCGGATAAAAAGGGCAGCAACTCAAAATGGTAAATAATTTTTTGCTCAACAGATATTAATATTTATCCACTAACATCAAAATCAATAGAGTTTTGCAAAATATAAGGGGTTCGGTGACAACTAACAATCGGTAAAAACTGTGAGAAATTGATGCAAATACAAAATGCATCTAACAATCTCTAATTATTTTGTTTGAACGCATTTTGTATCTTCCATATAGTTCTCATTGTTCTAATCAATTGTTAGTTTTCACATGATTCTTATCCTAATTCACGAATTCTCTCTTCTTTTTCACTAATCATTTTTTCACTTTAACAAACCAAAACTACCAGATTTCAATTCGATATGATGAGTGTTTTTTCTATAACAAAAACATTTTTGAGTAAAATATAATTAACAAACAAGTCGAAAAACAAATAAAAAAATAAGACAACACATTCATATACTTCCACAAATAAGTCAATAAAGAAACTTATCTTTTTGTTATATAGACTAATATTTGCACGTTCACAATGCATTCTTATTATTACCATAAACTACTAATTAACCAAATGATTTGAGTTGAGAATTTGTTCATGATTTAAAACCAAGAAAGCTAGAAAAACGATAAGTAAAGAAAATATACAAAGTATACCTTTTGAAGAAAAGGAATAGTGGGGAAACAGGAAACAGTTGGGTGTTTTTGATCTTCATTAACAGTGAGGGTTATATCATGAGTATGAGCATGGTGGCCGTTGGCGGCTGCTTCTCCGTTGATCTCCGCCATATAAAAAAAAGCTTAGATCACTTAAATTTTTGTGTATGTATAGATGTAGATGTAGATATAGATATAGATATAGACATGAGAAGAAGTGAATTAAAATGGTGGTGGTTGTCCTAAAAACTGTCCCTTATTTATGGAGGTAAAGGAAGATGGGAAAGAGAGACATAAGCTTGGACTTCTTGTGCATCACCATTTGACTTTCATAAACGGTTGGCCTTTCATTAATTACTATTCATTATTCAATTCAATAATTTATAAATATTTTTAAGGTTAATTGAACAAAAATGTAATTATTTATAGTCTGACAATCATCGTGTGTATCGAACTATTTGGGATTCCATTGTGTGTAATAAACTTGTTATTTATCGTTATTATATGTAAGTTTTTGTACTTTTACTTACGTGTCATTTGTATGAAGTGACACGTGACAGCATCACAAGTTGACACATCACCAAAAAACATACAATAGCAACAAACTGAAAGTTTATTACACACAATGTAATCCCGAGTACTTTGTTGCATACAATAAATGTCAGAGTATAAATAATAACATTTTCATATACTTAAGCCATAATTTTATATATATACTATTCCCAAAGTTCCAATATAAACCATGCTTTGAAAACATATAACATGCCAATAAAGTTGTACACAGATTTAGAAAAGTATAATGATTACACCGTTAACTCCAAAGATACATACTAAAATTCGAAGCCTTCTATTTGTCAATATCTCATGTTTGTCATCTCTGCCGTTACTACTGATAAGCGAGCTGTTAGTTCAATTCATCTACTTTTATAACCTATAAATTACTAGTTCAACTCGCTTTCTAAAACCTATAAATTACTAGTTCAACACGCCTTCTTAGTTCAACACGCCTTCTAAAAAGTACACTTTCCGTTTCAGTTAAAATGATCATTTTGAAAATAACACAGTTTAGTATATTTGATTTATAGTGTTCAATTAATAAGTCATGAGATGAGATGAGATGCTCGAATTTACAAAAAGTGGAATATTATATATGTAATTGGAATTGAATATTTTAATTTAAAAATAAAAAGTTAGGAATCCGTTGAGCAACATGCAACAAAATGATGCGCGTATATGTTAAGTTATGGGCCATGCATGATTTCCACATTTTCTGTTAAATGCTACATTTTAATAATATTTTTTTAAAGAAAAATGTAATATTTTACATTAATAATTGGTAACATATACTCTTTCCGTCTCAATTTAATTGTCCACTTTAAAAATCCACACAAATTTAAAAAAGTAAATTGATTAATGTGTCAACCAATAAGATTTATATATAGCCAGTAAGATCAGCAGCTGAATTTTCGATCACTTCACATTTTCCAGTCTTCATGGTCTTTAGATCATCCAAGATATTACTTTGACCCGAACAAGCTGTAATAATCTTGAGAGTAGCACTTACACGCATGTAGACACTCTTGAAATCAGCAATAAAACACATCAAATCAGCACAATCAACAACAATCACCACACTTTTAAAGAACACCCTCTATTCAGCTTTAACATATTTACCAAAAAGTTGACTTTCAGGGGTCAATTTGTCCAAGACCTTTTACAGCATGCCTCTTGGACTAAGACCATTCAAACCACTTAGAATAATAACAACTTCTATTTTATAGCCATTACTAAAAATCATCAACTCAGCCTTAGAAACCTTTAACATAGAATTAGTACCATAAACTCATCTTTAGACTTTGTACAACCATGATGACTTTTAAGGGACTGCATATTGCGAACAGAGTTCAAAATACTAGCTCAGACATGCTACAAAATAATTGTCTTCCAAAAGGCAACCAACATCAATAATCTACGGTTCTAACACACATTTGGTCATGAATATCATCTTTAAATATGCACTCTCCCAATAAAATCACAAACTCTGCTTTAAAAGCCGCTACAGCAACTAATAGGCCAACTTTTGAAACACAAACCAGCTTGAGCTATATACACACCACAATTAGCTCTAAAAAGGGCTGCATAATAATCGGGCTAAAAAATTAGTCACTTAGAACCTTTATACTCAACTTTATCCTAGAACTTTTACAAATAGACTGAATTTTAAGAGTCAGACTTCTCCATGGTAAACAAAAAGATCAAACATCTAGATACACAACAACCACTAGAACCAGCAATTTTATGTAAAACCTCATAAATCCATACCTATTTACAAACCAAATCCCCTTCACGTCATCAAAGATAACCCGGATTAACCCCATTAACCCAAACCAAAATTTCAGAATCCCATTTGCGGAAGTGACCCATATAATAATAGAACCACAATTGACACTCATCAAAATAAACACATACAAGGGACACTAACCAAGAAGTGCATTTCCATGACTTATACACCGTAGTAAAAAGCAAAATTCCCCTAATAATTCCGAAAAGCTGAGAATTTGTACATAACTTACATAACTCCATCAAAAACTGAAAAACACCATCTAATTCACTGTACTTCTCATTTAATTCAAAATGCAAATAGCTAATCTCAACATGTTGAATTTTTTAATGGATTTCTAAACTATGAAGAACTAAATAAAAGCCTCTTAAATTAGGCCCAATACAAGGGAGTATAAGTACCCTTGTATCTTAGTGTTTTAAACAAGTGAGAAAAAGCTTTTGCACAAGAAAGATAGGGAAAATAGAGAATTTTCGTTTTTCTAGAATTTGAATACCTAGCAGCAGTAATCATTCGATTCTCGGAGATTGAACCGTCGGATCGACTTGATTTTTAGACAGCGTGTTCTTGACATCTGGGCTAACATTTTTGTAGGTCCTCTGATCTCGTCTTTGAATCTAATTAACGATACGTGTGGAATCCGTTCGTTAATTTTGATTATACGTGAAATGTAAATCGAAACCGAATGTAAATAAATTTATGTTGTTATTGATATTAATCAAAGGTTACAGAAACACAGCTAAGCTCCAAACACACTCTCTCGGTCACTATTACATAATACTACAAGGTTCGCTCGCTCACGATTTCTCAACTCAACTAAAACTGAAAACAGAAACTGCGTATTTATAGGTTCTGCTACAGTACCTGCGAACTTAATGTAAGTTCGCATGAACAGTACATGCTAACTTAAAATAAGTTCTCATGAACAGTACCTGTGAACTTAAAATAAGTTCTCACAAATTCGCAATTTGTACAACGTTTATCAGGCTAAGATTTCTACACAAGCTTTTGTCAGATGGTGTTGATTTTGCATCAACAGTTTTTGACCGTCAGAACTTCGTTTTGAGTTCTCGAAATCGTGATTTCGGGTGCTAGATAGTAGGAGTTTTTCTGTGTATTATTTTCTCATCTTTGTCTTTAGTTTGATTCCATACTTCTCGATGATTAATTCCAAGAGTATGATCATTATTGTATGCCTCTAGTTTGTATCTAGAGAAGACTTTGTATTGCTCTTTTTTGGTGGTAGTGAATTTTAAGCGGTCTACGGGTCCCGTGAATTTTACTCTCGCATTGAGAGGTTTTTCACGCAAAAAATTTCGTGTTCTTTGTGTGTGCTTTATTATTATTTATTTGTGTGATTTGGGGTTGATTTTGATTGCATTTGGTGTACCCTAATTGTTTGAATCCTCATTGGTTCAGGTTTAATTCCGCATTTGTGTTTACCATCGTGACTTATTTCCCATCAAATTGGTATCAGAGCTTTGGTTATTGGATTTGACTTGTGTGAATGATGGAAGCTAATTCAACTAGGATGATTAATTTGAATTGTTATAATTATCATGTTTGAAAAGGTATGATGGAAGATCTTCTTTATGTGAAGGATTACTATTTGCCTGTTTTTGCTACCGATAAACCTGAGAATAAATCAGATGCAGAGTGGACTATTTTGCATACACAAGTTTGTGGGTATATTTGGCATTGGGTTGAAGATAATGTTTTGAACCATATTAGTGGGGAAACTCATGCTCGTACTTTGTGGAACAAGCTGGAACAGTTATATGCTCGAAAGACCGGTAACAACAAGTTGTTCCTGATTAAGCAAATGATGGGTTTGAAGTATCATGATGGGACTCCTATTACAGATCACCTACATGTGTTTCAGGGTATTATAAATTAGCTTTCAGGAATTGGTAGTGTGTTGGAGGATGAAATTCAAGGTTTATGGCTACTTGGTACATTACCGGATTATTTGGAGACTTTTAGGACATCTTTGTCTAACTCTGCACCTGATGGTATTATCACCATGGAATTGGCTAAGGGCAGTATTTTGAATGAAGAGATGAGAAGAAAGTCACTGGGTTCCTCTTCACAATCAGATGTCTTGGTCATGGAAACGTGGGGGAGAAGTCAAAATAGAGGTTCGAGTAATTGAGGTAATCAATGTAGCAATTCCAGCAAAGGTAAGTTTGCTGATGTTGAGTGTTATCATTGTGGTGAAAAAAGGCACACAAAATGGTACTGCGGACAGTTGAACAAAGAGAAAAGAAAGACCAACCAGAAGAACAAATAGAAGAAAGATGATGGTGGTAATGATAAGACTGAAGTTAACGTTGTCAATAGTGAGATATTTGTTTGTTTTGATTATGATATTGTTAATATTGCTCATGATGATACGAGTTGGATTTTTGATAGTGGTGCTACATGTCATGTTGCAATACGTAGAGATTTCTACTCATCTTACACTCCGGGTAATTATGGATTTGTTACGATGGGTAATGTTGGGTTATCAAAGATAGTTGGTATCATAGTTGTCTATTCTTGATGATGATGGTTACCATAACGGTTTTGGTAATGGAAGGTGAAAACTAACTCTTGATTCTATGATCGTGGGAAGAGATAATAAAGACTCAAGAGTATACATCACACATCCGAAGATCTTCAAGAACATTGTTAATGCGGTTGACAATGATGATACGACTGATTTGTGGCATAAGAGACTTGGGCACATGAGTGAAAAGGGGATATCTTTCATGTTGAAGAAAAATGTTTTATCCAGTGTGCATGATATTAATTTGAGTAAGTGTTCTTACTGTTTGGCAGGGAAGCAGATGAGAGTTGTCTTTAAGAGCCATTCGCCTTTTCGAATGGAGAATATACTTGATTTAGTGCATTATGATTTTTTGGTCCTATGAAGACTAGAACACTTAATAGGTGTTCCTATTATGTTACATTCATCGATGATCATTCCAAAAAAAGGTATGGGTTTATACATTGAAGTCAAAGGTCGAGTATTTGATGTGATTACCCAATTTCGTGCCTCAGTTGAGAGACAAACTGGACTGATAAGGGCGGTGAATACATTAGGCGATTTGATGCTTATTGTAAAGATAAAGGTATTCGGCGCCAAAAGACTCCTCCAAAGACACCAATTGAATGACTTAGCAGAGCGGATGAACAGAACATTGGTTGAAAGAGTCAGATGTTTGCTATCACATGCAGGGTTGTCGGGTTCCTTTTGGGTTGAGGCTTTGAAAATGGCAGTTCATAATATTAATATAACCCCTTGTGTTCCTTTGCAATTTGATGTTCCTAACAGAGTTTGTAGCGACAAAGATGTTTCTTACCGTCACATTCGAGTCTTTGGATGTAAGGTTTTTCTGCATGTTTCCAAAGATGAGAGGTCAAATGGAGTATACCTAAACAAGATGTAAAAACTATATATAAAATTGGTACTTTTGATTTCTTACAAGGATACTCAATAAAAACAATTGAATAAACTGTAACACTCGAATTTTTGAAGTAAGAATAAATAGATCTAGACTTCTAAAATATTAATCGGATTGATGTTATTAGAATAGTACGATTACATGTGACAACAATTAATTATAAAGGGGATGGAAATTTAATTACCTTTATTAATTTTAAAGTTAGATAATGCAAACGGATAATTAAGTTAGAGAATAAAGTGGTAAATGGGTATATTGTTACCGAGATTTTTGGTTACGAGTTTTAGTCGGTTTATATCAACAACTTGGTCAAACTGAGTTTTAAGATAAGTATGAAAGGAATTTAAATCTATATGTGTATATATATAAAAAATCGTAGACGAGGAATAGGAGAACAATATATCTCTTCTTAGTATATACAAGGCACCCTTTAGCCCTTTAAAAACCAACCCACGATGATATCCCCTTAACTTAACACCTCCTGCTTCGTTGGTCAATATAGGCGGCTTCATTTTCATCTCACCTTATGCTACTTGCCTGTATCACTACGGATTGCTCATGGGGTGCCATCTGTTTGCCTATGTTTGGTTGCTAGGAAGGTATACACCATTTTTTAACCTCCTTTTCAATTACGATTTTCTTTTTAAGCTTTCACAGTTTCGTAGCTAAAATTAGAAAAAGGTAAGGGTCGACTTTCTGCATCTCTTAATTCTATTGCTATATTTGTAAATTGATGCTTCAAAATTACAATTAATTTCAAAGTTTTTCATTCTCATTTGGAGTTCCTAAATATTAGTATTAATTTAAGGGGTTTTAATTCTCATTTGGATTTCCTAAAATGGGCAGGAAGGGGTACATAAACAATCACAATGTTTTACCTTTCTAAGTGAGGATATCAATCAGGAGGAGAGACTTATTGGTCTCCTTTTGGATCACTATAATTTTTCATAATTTGCTTTCACCTAATACACTCTGCTGTATTATAAATTAGAAAGTTGTTGAACCTTCTGTAACATAGAAAACCATATCATCTGCTCATATTATTTACTGCAGTATGCAAGTTAATATATATATGTTTCTTTGCGGTTGGTTCAACTTCTCACTTACAGTAAAGTTGTGAAAAAAAATTTCACTTACACTAAAATTGTGGAAAAGGTACTGGTATTTTTCTTGCTTCACTTGTTAGTTTCAGATGTTATTGTTTTTATCTCTATATATATATGTAATTTTATAAAGAAATATACGTCTTGATGATTGACTTATATTTATGAGATACAGTTTTGGATAACACATCAATGAAATACATTTCGAGTATGAAACATTCCTGTCATGATCATAGTGTAGTAGACACAAAAGAATATAGGAGGCAATCTATTTTAAGATGGAAAAATAAAACATCCAAAGTCAGGATTCATGATATTTTAGACACTAGAAACAGGAAGACGGCCTACTACCAATTGTTCACTTGTAGGAGAATCATCTAATAACTCTCTATTAGGTTTTGCCCGACCGAACATGTCAACAAACACAAACCTATCACAACTAAACATAGATAATGAGACGAACCATGAATATTGTTTCGATCCAATGGTTACCGATACGGACTTGCTGATGAAAAGACAATATAGAAGACAATGTATTTTAAGATGGAAGAAGAAAAGAGAGGCCCGAAAAATTCATCAGCATACAAAACAAAGAATCTTTAACACATTATTTCCATCAACCAATTCTTCCCAGCCTGAAGATTCTTCTAAACGGTCCTCGTTTCCATTAGGTAAGGAAACCGGTTAGCTGTATAGACGTATCATTTTGTATGAGTTTACCCTTTACACGTGTTGACAGTCCTAATGACCTTCAGATAGGCAGAAATTTGGACAGTATAATCGAACAAAACAAACACACATCCTTACAAAAGGAAGGGGTCTACTACGCTCTGTGCCTTTAACAGCTAAGATACTACCTTCGGTGCCAGATTGCCCTCACTGTGGTGCTGTAAAATTTTACTCTGAAACGTCCAATTTTTGTTGCCTTGATGGTAGAGTTGTTCTAGCGAGTAATGAACTTCCAGACATTCTTGAATAACTTCTTACCTCAACATCTGTAAGATCCCTGATCTTGGACCTAAACGGATCAACACAAACAATCGAGAGGCGGAATTCAAACGATTGTATAAAGTACGTAAATCACAAACGAATCAAACGCAAATAACTCGTATATTGATATGATAATCAATCAGCTTGAATACAATGAAATGCCTTACAATGTGCTCTGATAAACCCTAGATTCGTCAACCTCACAAATGAGGCCGAACTTCTCTATTTATAGCCAAAACGAAACTGACCTGCGACACAAGCTTTGTGTCGCACAGCCAGCTCATTTGTGTCGCATAAGCGACACAGGCTCTGTGTCGCCTAAGACACAACTTGTAAATTTCTTATAACGGACAAAACGTCGTAAATACATATTAGTTTTTACAAGCTAAGACCAACTGACAGACAAACAAATATGCACCAACAAACTCCCCCGTGTCTTCAGCTTGGTCTTTAAGATTTCTTTATTCAACTTCGGTCTTTTAACACTTCCAGCCTGCAGGGAATGTATCACCGGCATGTATTCCCATCTTCAAACAAATCTCAACAATCTTCTGAAATTTTAGAGCTTCTTCTTGATCAATGTCATAATGCATAATCTTGTTGATATGAAGAACTCTTAAATCATATTTTGTTAAGTTGATGAGGCTAATAGGATCGAATACACGAACGGTTGAACCTCTTAACTGTTGAGAATAGATCCACTCTCCCTGACTCCGTTCCTGATCTCTCTGAGTCAGATACTCAATCACAGCTTCACTAGTCTTCGGGTCGTACCACCAATGTCTAAATCTCTTTAACAAATTTAGTGGTAATTTTTCAAGAGGAACCGATTTCAGATTTGCAGCTGGTGGATATTTATATTTCACTATAGGCTCTTGAGTTCTTGGATCTAACTTCTTCTTGAAACGATAACGAACACCCAACTCAGGTCTTATCCATGCATAGTGTCTGCTATAGATCTCTCTTCTAAGAACCTTTTGAATGAAAGCGCCTCGAGGATCGTTTGTATTATTGACCAATTCTAATTGCGCAAGACGATTAAGTTCAATCTTCGGCAAGGTGCTGATGCAATTGAATCTCGGCCGGAAGTATTGAACACCGTCCCTTCTTTTAATTAGAATGAGAGATCTCTCAGCATCGAATTTCCAACTGTAAATCAAACCAGTGAAATCTCCTCGTACTTTGTAAGATTTGCAAGTATTAGGCGCCACAGTAACAGTATGATAACGCACGACAGGCTTGGACTGTGTTGTTGGCAATGATTGTTCATCTTCAGAAGAATCCGATTCAATGATGGGTGCATCTGGATCATATGGTTCTTCTGGTTGCGCTTGATCAGGCTCATGTTGTCTTTCAATAGGAGAATCTTGACGAATTGACTCTTCATTTACGTCTTCATCTGAAGGGATCTCCGGTTCAGCCTCAACATCCTCAAAGTCATACGATATATCATCATTATTCACCGGATTTATTAAGCTTTGTAGATATGTGATATTCGCTTCAGAGTAATCTACAGCTAGTGGAACCGGTTGACCTGGAATATTTGCAGAGGATGCAAAGTAATCTAAAAGGATATTTTCATTTATAGAATCATTATTTACATCATTTGTTTGTGTTCCGGCGGAAGTCCTTTCTTTTGTTTCTGTGGCACGCAGGCCTGACTCCCCCGAAACAACTGCAAGGGCTTCTAATCTAAAACTCTACCCTCTAATGTTGGGACCCTAGCAGCATAAGTCTCCAACTCTGAAATCCTCGCAGCCTGAACTTCAATAATAGCAGCTTGATCAGCCAACTGCTTGTTCATTTTGTCTAGAAGAGCCATGATATGAGTCAGTTGTGGGTTTGGCTGTGGCTGGGAAGTTGGTGGAGCGGTAGGGCGAGCGCGGGCCGAAGATGGTTCATTAATGACAACTTAAGTGCGTTTGCGCTCAGTGATCAGCGGCTCTGGCTCAGAATCAGAATCTAAGTCCTCACGAGGACGTTTGCCAGGATTCTTAGGATTGTGCACCCGTCCCGGACGTATACGACGCCTAATACGCTTGTAGCGTTGGGAATCATGTACACGTAGGCGTTCACAGGTCCTGGCATCAGGGACATCCCCGTCAGAGTCAGTTGGGGTGTCATTCAGATCTACAGTATCATCCGAGTTCGCCTGAGCAGCAGTCTCGTCAACCGTACCAAAGTTTTCAATATCCATTAACACACTGTGCAGTGGGTCTTCCTCAAGAATGGGAACATTGACAAAAGACTCGGTATTGGCAGTTGGCGGTGGAGGAACAGCCGGATCTTGAAAATCATCATTTGCAGGAGGGACATAACCCTCATGCAATATATGCCCAAAAAGTGGCACGTCAGCCGGTGCCGGAACCCCTTTTGCATATTGGCCGCATATCGCAAAGATGCGAATATTTATCGGGGTTTGTCGGAAACGGTGAGCAGTATTCACCGGAAGCCCCGGAAGAAGATGGTTGATCAACAACTGAATGAACCGCGGGTACATGTTCCATCTGTTGTCCCCGGTGTGTACATTGTCAACCATAGCCCTAAAGATATAGCATGAAAAATTATAGGGCTTGTTGTACACCAAAGCTAGCATGGCAGAGGCTGTAGAAAGACTCATGCCATCAAAACCAGCCTTCCTGCTAGAGAGGCAGACGATCATGATGTGCATTAAATACCGCCAGACCCTAGTTAGGTTGGCCTTGCGGTATTGATTCTTTTGCACACCCGGATAGCCAAGACGGTGCATGCCACCATTGATGAAGGAGTTGGAAAACTGACGGTGCATGCCACAATCTTGTGTCGCATACCTTCTGGAACTCGTTGCATGCACCGTCTTGGCTATCCGGGTGTGCCAAAGAATCAATACCGCAAGGCCAACCTAACTAGGGTCTGGCGGTATTTAATGCACATCATGATAGCAGGAAGGCTGGTTTTGATGGCATGAGTCTTTCTACAGCCTCTGCCATGCTAGCTTTGGTGTACAACAAGCCCTATAATTTTTCAGGCTATATTTTAGATCATAACATGTTTATCATCCAAATATTAAGACTAGGTGTCAAAATATTTTGGACAATTTTGCCCTTATTTCAACTTAATGTCATACATATTAAAATGTCTTTATATAAAATAATATGCATATTTGAAAGTTAAGCTTCTTAGTAACTTTAGAACAAATGCCTACCAATACATCATTTGATGAAGCTAATATTTATAAAAGGTATTTCAATTATGCTAGATAAATCTACTGACACATCAAACATAAATCTTAAAATTCCATTTTATGCATGTTTCTTGATGTACTATCATTTCCCCAATTGTTTACAGACACAATTCAACGTCTATTTTTAGAAATGTAGCAACTTTTGCATTTTTCTAATACTAACAAGTATAAAGAGTGGCAGTTGCGTTTTTTTTTTCAACCAAGTGTAAAAGATAATTCTGACCAGAAATGAAGAGTTAGGCATTTGCTAAACTCACCATTCCAATCATGGAGACTAGCTCATCAAATCGACTACGAGAGAAAGCTTTTGTGAAAAGATCTGCATTTTGCTTAAGAGTAGGGATTTGGACAAGGTCAATTAGGTGCTTCTCATAGCAATCCCGTTTAAAATGATAACGAATTTCAATATGCTTTGTTTTGAATGCTGTACGGGATTGCGTATGATGGATACAGCAGCTGAATTATCAATATGAATAGGAGTAAGAGTTAGAAGTAACCCATAGTCACGCATTTGATGCTGAATCCAGAGAACCTGGGAACAGCAACCGGCAGCATCAATGTATTCTGCTTCAGCGGTTGAAGTAGAGACAGTTGTCTGCTTCTTGCACTGCCACGAGACTAATCGGCTTCCTAGAAACTGACATCCTCCAGTTGTTGACTTCGCGTCCACTGAGCAGCCACCATAATCCGAATCTGAAAAAGCAGTTAGAGCAAAATCGTTTTCGTTAGAGTACCAGAGACCCAAGGAGGGTCTCCACTTAAGGTAACCTAAGATGCATCTGACAGCCTTTTCATGAGAAGCTTTGGGCTTTGCTTGATATCTAGAACAGATGGACACGGCGAATAATATGTCTGGCCTAGATGCTGTGAGGTACATAAGCGATCCTATCATTGAACGATAGTCACGCTGATTAACATCGTCTTCATCATCAGCAGGTCCAAGTTTGTGACTGATGTCAATGGGAGTTCCATAGTGTCTAGCATCGAGCATCTAATATTTTGTCAAGATGTCCTTGACATATTTTGTCTGATGAATATAAATTCCCTTATCAGACTGCTCTACTTGAACACCTAGAAAGAATTTGAGTTCTCCCATTGCACTCATCTCAAACTTAGACTTCATAACTTTTTCGAAATCTCTGCACAGCACCTCATTGGTAATCAGGATGCACTGAGTCTTCGAAACCAGGAGGTCGTTTCACATAAACCTCTTCGTTGACCTTTCCATATAAGAACGCACTCTTTACATCCAGTTGATAAACACGAAATTTCTTGAATGAAGCATAAACAAGAAATATCCGTATTGACTCCAAACGCGCAACTGGTGCAAAAACCTCGTCATAATCCAATCCTTCGATCTGAGTAAAACCTTGAACCACCAGACGAGCTTTATTCTTCACAACTACGCCACGGTCATCTTTCTTGACTCGATAAACCCAGCGAGTACCAATCGGATGGAATCCCTGAGGTAGTTTAACCAGCTCCCAAACTTCTAACTTTTTGAACTGTTAGAGTTCCTCTTGCATGGCTTCTGCCCAGTGAGAGTCAGTCAGTGCTTCCTTGATATTTTTCGGTTCAATTTGAGAAAGAAAGCATGACTCCATTTGAGCTAACTGGCACTCTGTTTGCCCTCTGGTCTAACTCCATCGTGTAAATCACCAATAATATTATCGACCGGGTGATTCACATTGACACGGCTACTTGGAATCTCTTCAGGTTCAATGACGGTTTCCAAATTTGTATCGTCTCCCCTAGAGACTAAAGTCTCTTCAAGTACCTCTGTGACAGGTTCTACTTCACCATCTGATAAAGCTGGCATATCTGGATCTGTATCAGGATCTTGAACTGGTTCAGTAGTTTGAGGAGGAGGTGGTGGTGTTTTTGTAGGAAACTTGGATACATCAGAATATATATCAAGTCCATGAAGCATTGTCACCACTTGTTCAACTTCATCTTCAGCAGGAAGTTTGAAAGAGTCGAACATACTGTCATAGTCGAACAAAAATTCGGGCCCTGAACCTTGTGAAGGTTGAGTATAACGAAGACATGTTACCTCAAAATGTTCCTCCACTCTTTTTGTTGCTTTGTTATACACACGCTTATTAGGTGAATTATTTGAAAAACCCAAGAAATAGCCTTCACTCGATTTGTTACCGAATTTAGCCACTCGTTCTTTTGTGTGCATAATCATACAGGGACACCCGAACGGCTCGAGAAACTGTAGATTTGGTTTACGGTTGTTAAGAAGCTCATAACAGGTCTTATTTTGTTTCTTAACTAAGGACACTCTATTCAAAATGTAGCAGGCTGTGTTGACTGCTTCTGCCCAGAAAATGATAGGCAGTTTTGAGTCAGCTAACATAGTCCGTGCAGCTTCAATGAGAGTCCTGTTCTTACGTTCAGCAACTCCATTCTGTTGAGGAGTTCTTGCAGCACTGAACTGATGATCAATGCCTTTCTTCAAACAATATAGACCTATTGTAGAATTCTTAAATTCTGTACCGTTATCACTTCGTAGTTTCTTGATTTTCAAGTTGCACAAGTTCTCCAGTTTATCAAATAAGTAGATAAGGATTTCATTAGTTTCATCCTTGGAGGCCAAAAAATAAACCCAAGAAAAGCTTGAGTAATCATCAGTAACCACCAAGCAATACCATGCTCCACCTATACTCTTCTTGCTCACTGGTCCGAATAAATCCATGTGCAACAATTCCAACGGTGCTTCAACGGAGTTTACTAATTTTGACTTATGGGTCTTCTTGTGCTGTTTCCCTTTTTGGCAGGGAACACAATGGTCATTGAGACCGAAAGATTGCTTCGGTACACCACGCACAAGATCATGTTTAACCAGATAATTCATTTTGCGAAAATGCAAATGACCCATTCGTCGATGCCACAGTATTGATTCTCTTTCAGTGGCCTTGGACAGAAAACACGTTTGCTGCTTTGTTTCAACGGTACGCATATCCAGAATGTACGTGTCTCTGTCTCGAGGTGCCCTCAATAGCACCCATTCCTCGGGAATAACAAATCCCGGTTTCAGAATACAACACTCACTCTTTGTGAAAACCGTAGTGTACGACTTATCACAAACTTGCGATACACTTAGAAGATTGTGTTGCAGCTGTTCTACATAATTAACTTTTTCAAAGCTCACTTTGCCGTTTGAGAGTGTGCCTTGACCAGAAATAACCCCTCATTTGTCACCAGCAAACGCAACATATCCCCCATTATACGCATGAACATCGGAAAGCAGGGATATATTGCCGGTCATGTGCCGCGAGCAACCACTATCAATATACCATTTGCTATTCAGTACGGCTTCAGGTTGCTGCAACATCAAAACAAAGAAGATAATTAGTAACAGAGACCCAAGCCTTTACAGACTTGGGCACTCCAGACGCATCATCCACAATGATCACATCAATCAAAATTTTGTTTTTAAACATATCAAAATTATTGATTGATGTGACACTGTTGGATGCAGAATCACTTGATGATTCTTTGACTTTCCAAACCCTTTTAGGTTTGGAAGGTTGCTTGTCAACAACATTGAGCTTAGCATTTGATGATTTGGTTGACTCAACTTTGTTGAAATTCTTAGCGGGTGAGGGAGAATGTGAACCTTTTACTGAAGAATTTTTAATTTTAGAAATTTTAGGAACACTTTTCCCTGACCGCTTTTGAGCAAGCAACGGGCAATCATTTATTAAATGACCTTGTTTCTTACTGTAGAAACAAGATCTTTTCTCGGCAAGTTGTTGAAATTTTGGAACAATCCTATGAGGATGGTTGAAGGAAGCATTAAAATCACATGCACACTTATGTGAGCATATCGAATTTGACACTTGTTTAGAAAAAATAGTGGATTGAGAAGAATTTTGATGGTTTTTAATATTTTCTTTGATTTTCAAAATCTTCTTTTCAGGCTTAGCCTTAGCTTTGCCTTTTCCACTTAAAGCCATGAAGGAAGATTCATTTGTTATAATTACATTGTTTGGCTTTATGTTTTTCTTTTCAACCTTTGAGTACTCCTCTTCGGTTATATCCTCAATTTCAACAATCTCCTCTACAATAACAGGAGAATCACTTGAAGCCTTATTTAAAACAGGCTCACAACCATCAGAAGGCTTAATTGACTCAGCCTTGACACAAACAGTAACTGATTCAACAGATTTAACCTCTTGAGCTTTAACAATCTCAGGCTCACTAGGTTTTGCCTTAACAGGTTCAGGCTCACTAGTGCTGGGTTGATCGGCAGTTACTTTAACTCTTTCAGCCTGAATTTTCACAGGCTTACTTATTTTGACAGGATCAAATTTCACAGGATTTATTGTCGTCTTTGAAAAATTAGGCATAAATTCAGTGATGTCATCCTTAACAGGCATGGGAAAATAATTTTTAGGAGGCGGAACTTGATGAAAGCCAAGTCCAGCCTTGCTTTTCGTATCACTTCTTTGTGCCTGAAGGATCTCATCAAAGACTAGAGAGGAAGTTGAAAAGTTAGATAATTTTTTGTTCAAATCAAGAACTTCAGCCTGAGAATCAGCAAGTTGTTTCTTTACGAAGAAAAGCATATTAACATAGCTTCCTATTTCATCTTGCTATTCAAAATTTTTGGCTTTCAGCTCTTTCTTTTCTTCAAAAATAGCTTTTAGCTTTTTATCACAAACCTTATCATTATCTTTTAAAATATTATTTGAAGCAGTTAATTGTTCTATGTCAGCGATAAGACGTTCATTTTCCTCTCTTAACCTGTTCACTTGTCCTGTCAAATGAATGCATGAAATACCAGACAAAGGTTCATTATCAACCTCATGAATGTTAGCCATGAAAGCTTTGTTCTGTTGGTCATCATCAGCTTGTTCTGACCAGTCAAACGCTTCATCTGACAACATTAAGGCAGCAGATACCATTGCCTTTTCTTCAGCTTTAGCCTTCTCTGTAGATTTGTCATGGTGATTGCAGAATGAGCCTTTTTATCATTCTCAAAGGCTTTGCGTTCCTCAGGAGTCATTGATTTAATTGGTTTTAATGGTGCAGAACCAGTATACACTCCCGGATTGACAGGACGTTCGTATCTTTCAGTCAAAGCAACCCACATCTCGGGATCATTAAAAGAAACAAACGCTTCAAAGCGTTGACGCCAGTAGGCGTAATCCATCCCTACAGTATACATAGGTGGTTTATTCGTACTTCCAACTTCAGAGTTTTGCTTGAGTAAATCTCCAACACGTTGTAATGAAGATGATGCCATTTTGATAACCTGCAAAACAAACACACAAAGAATACAAACTAAACTGTTATGCAACACAAGGGTTGTGTCGCTAAGTCAAATGGCGACACTAAGGATGTGTCGCAAAGAGATTAGTAACAGTTAAACAGGCGACACAAGGTTTGTGTCGCAAACTTTTATGTCGCAATTTTAACTTGTGTCGCAATCTTTCAAACTTGTGTCGCTATCTCGTGTCGCTATCTCGTGTCGCTGAACTCTTAAATACGACACAAAGTTGTGTCGCTTAAAACCTACACGCGACAGAAGATTGTGTCGCTAAAACCCTAAATGCGACAGAAAGGTTGTGTCGCAGCTTGTGTCGCAATGTCGAGAAGAGCTGCGGAAGAAAAACCTAAAATTCGCAAACTTCCGAAATCCTAACGAAAAACCACGAACAATGGACGAATCTTAACACCAAAATCTTCCAGAAAAAGTAAAATATCGATCCTTTATCACGAAATGCAAAGATCTAATTCCAAAACTAGTCGATTTTAGCCGAAAAACACGTACTAACACGATCCGATAACACCAAATCCGTAGATTCAGGCTCTGATACCACTTGTAGGATCCCTGATCTTGGACCTAACCGGATCAACACAAACAATCGAGAGGCGGAATTCAAACGATTGTATAAAGTACGTAAATCACAAACGAATCAAACGCAAATCACTCGTATATTGATATGATAATCAATCAGCTTGAATACAATGAAATGCCTTACAATGTGCTCTGATAAACCCTAGATTCGTCAACCTCACAAATGAGGCCGAACTTCTCTATTTATAGCCAAAACGAAACTGACCTGCGACACAAGCTTTGTGTCGCACAACCAGCTCATGCGACACAAGCCTTGTGTCGCATAAGCGACACAGGCTCTGTGTCGCCTAAGACACAACTTGTAAATTTCTTATAACGGACAAAATGTCATAAATACGTATTAGTTTTAACAAGCTAAGACCAACTGATAGACAAACAAATATGCACCAACAACATCAGACGAGGGAAAGATGTTTAGAACGTACATTAGGACATACAATAATCATTTCGCATTTACTTCCTTAGGAGTCAAAGCATATGCCAATTTGAGTAAGAGAAACAATGATGTATACACATTTAGAGTACAGGGACAGGTTTATCACTTTGTAAATGATTTGTTTTCGGAGAACAACAATGCTAAAAATCTCCAATTATATTTCCATTACTCTGACCATGAGTTACAAAATCGTTTAGCATGTTGCCCAAGATTGTGTAAATCAACACTCGAAAAGTGCATGAAATCCGTCCAAAAAAATCCTTACGCCTGTTTCTTTAGAAACCTAAAACAACTCTCTCACCTAGATGACTACAGAATTATTCTTAAAACAATTCCATCACAGGATCAAAGAGTATATAATAAGCCAGAGGTGTTGCAAGTCGCTGCACTTTGGGTAGAGGGAATAGAAAACGGAGAAGTAGGTCGTAGGGATATTCAAGTTAGAACTCATTCTAACCAATCTAGAAAAATCGAGTATTATTTCGGTTGTTATGACCCGTTACAGTATCCTTTGATGTTCCCACGTGGAGAACTCGGTTGCCATCAAGGAATTCTTAAAAAAGATGACAACCAAAATAGAAAGAGAGGGAGATCAAAGCGAGCCTCAAGTTTAATTTCCCCGAAAAATGCTATGGATGCTGTTTCTTTATTACTGTTGGAACAAGACGGTAAGAAAACCTTTGTTTGTTACCTATGTTTTACCACAGTGTTTGCTAATTTAGTAACAACGAATTTCCTTTGACAATTATGAATCAAAAAGATGAAAACTCCAAATTCGTCTCTATTAGAGAATATTACGCATACAAGCTTCAAATACGAAGAAATGATAACTCATGTTTATTATATTTTGCTCGCCTGTTGCAACAATACATAGTAGATATGTATGTCAAGATAGAAACACAAAGGTTAGACTTTTTTAGATATGTATGTCAAGATAGAAACACAAAGGTTAGACTTTTTTAGATCGCAACAGAGAGAAATTAGGAAAGAAATTCTTCAAGGAGTTGTAGATGCTATGGCTAATGGTGAAACTCAAGGTTCAAGTGTTGGCCAGCGAATAGTACTTCCTTCAAGTTTTATTGGAGGCCCGAGAAACATGAGACGAAAATACATAGACGCCATGACATTAGTGCAGAAATTTGGAAAGCCAGATATTTTTTTGACAATGACATGTAACCCTAATTGGCCAGAAATAAAAGACCATATAATGAGATAGGAAGAGTCACAAAATAGGGCAGAGTTAATTGTTAGAGTGTTTCATGCTAAACTTGAACAACTAAAGCATCAACTCTTTAAGAAAGACATATTTGGTGAGATAGCATCATATACTTATGTGATAGAGTTTCAAAAGAAAGGTCTTCCACATGCACATTTCCTAATCATAATAAAACCTCATTGCAAAATGTTTAGGCCTGAAGAATATAATGAAATTGTTTGTGTTGAAATACCAGATCAGAAAGTTAGTTCTCACCTACATAAAATGGTAGTCAAACATATGATTCATGGTCCTTGTGGCGAAAAAAATCCATTAAATGTTTGCATGAAAAAAGACGGAACTTGCAAAAACTGTTATCCGAAGGCTTTCTCCGATGAAACTACCCAAACAACAGACGCTTACCCAATTTATAGAAGGCGGAATAATGGGGTAACAGTGGTAGTTAGAAACGCCAAACTAGATAACCGATGGGTTGTTCCATACAATGCGTACCTACTTGCTATGTTTGATTGTCATATCAATGTTGAAATTTGTTCAACAATTAAGTCAGTCAAATATATTTACAAGTACATATGCAAAGGTTGTGATAAGATAAGTATTCATTTATCATCTACTAAGGCTACCACATTAGTTGATGAAATTGAACAGTATCAAGCAGGGAGGTGGATTTCTCCTCCTGAAGGGACATGGAGAATTTTTAGATTTCCATTGAGCGAAATAAAACCAGCTGTTATACATCTACAACTTCATTTGGAGAATCATCAACCTCTAACCTTTAGAAAGAAAGACAAGTTAAGGAACGTAGTCAACAACCCGATCTAAAGAAAAACCATGCTTACCGAGTTTTTTTACACAAACAGAACTGACGACGTGGCAAAAGCTTTACGTCTAACCTATCCCCAATTTGCAGATTATTTTGTTTGGAAAGAAGACCAAAAATTCTGGAAACATAGACAATGCGGTGATTAAGTAGGGCGTATAGTTACAGCACACCCAAGCGAAGGTGAAAGGTATTACCTAAGGATACTCTTATCGAGAGTACGGTGTCCTACGTCTTTTGATGACTTAAAAATGTGTAATGGTGTTCGAGCAAAGAGCTTTTGAGAGGCATCATTAATGCGTGGATATCTTCTTGATGATAACAGTCAACAATTATGTTTGCAAGAGGCATCTGTTTTTCATATGCCATTTGAACTCAGGAGACTATTTGCTACCCTTCTTATTTATTCATGTCCTGCGAACCCTCGTCAGTTGTGGCAAACTTTTGAGAATGTCATGCTAGAGGACCTACTTAGATCTAATCAAATGACATATAGAGAGGCTAACAAAAACGCACTACAACAAATCAATGGATTTCTACAATCTAATGGAAAAACTATTCACGAATTCGATCTTGCACCTCGAGACCTCTCATACACTGACCTAGAAGACCAAACAAGAGAAATTAGAGAAGAAAAGAGCATTGTAGTATCTGAAAAAGACATTGATGCAATATCAACCCTTAATGAAAAACAGAAGCTTGCATTTGAAACGATAATCGAAAGGGTACATTCAAACGAAGGGGGTGCTTTTTTTGTTGATGGCCCGGGTGGAACAGGGAAGACTTTTTTATACAGAGCTTTATAAGCGAAAATTAGATCAGAAGGACATATTGCACTAGCTACAGCTACATCAGGTATCGCAGCATCAATACTTCCCGGGGTAGAACTGCTCACTCTATATTTAAAATTCCATTGGACCTTACGGAGGTAGCAGGTTGTAGAGTTAGCAAACAAAGTTCTTTAGCAACCCTTATTAAAGATTCTAAGCTAATAATATGGGACGAAGCACCAATGGCCAAAAGAACTGCTATTGAGGCCTTAAATGACCTACTTCAAGATCTTATGGATTCAATAGAAATATTTGGCGGTAAAGTAGTTGTACTAGGTGGAGACTTTAGACAGACCCTCCCGGTAGTGCGCAAAGGAACTAAATCTGAAAGTATTAGAGCATGTCTAACAAATTCAGCATTATGGCCTTCACTTCACAAACTCCACTTGGTAGAAAACATGAGGGCGTTGTTGGATCCTATCTTTAGTGAGTTTCTTCTTAATATTGGTAACGGTACCGAATTGTCACTAAACAATGACATTGTCAACATCCCCACGACAATGCTTGTTCATACTTATCGAAAAGAAACTCCCTTAAATTCCCTCATAAACTCTGTCTATCCGAACATTCATCTAGAAAATCTGACTGTTTCTTCTTTTCCAAATCGCGCTATCTTGACCACAAAAAATGCCTTTGTCGATGAAATTAATGACAATTTAATACAGAGATTTCCAGGAGAAGAGATCGAATACGTAAGCACTGACGAAACTTTAGATCCAAATGATCAGACTCAATACGAGGATTTGTTGCATTCACTTACACCAAATGGTATGCCACCTCACAGACTTGTTTTGAAACGTAAATCGCCAATCATTTTACTCAGAAATTTGAACCCTACTGAAGGATTATGCAACGGGACACGACTAATTTGTCAAGATATGAAAAGAAATGTCATATACGCACAAATTGCTTTTGGAGATTTTGCTGGTAAAAGTGTATTCATCCATAGAATTCCCTTGCAACCTCTAAGCGATGAACAATTCACGGTCCCATTCAAAAAGTTTCAATTTCCAGTTAGGTTATGCTTTGCGATGTCTATTAATAAAGCACAAGGTCAAACATTAGATTATGTTGGAGTATACCTTAAGGAACCCGTCTTTTCTCATGGTCAATTGTATGTTGCCCTATCACGTGCAAGAACAACACGAAATGCGAAAGTGCTTATTAGACCTCCGTTCTTTGATGCACCAAACATTAGACAAACTAAGAACATTGTTTTTAGAGAAATTTTGCAAAGTTGTCAATATATCAAATAGTATATCTATGTATTTAGTAGTATATACTTATCATTGTACTTCCTGACTCTATTTTCTATCATTCTTAAAGTATAATCGATATACACTAACCTGACACACAAACTGTAACTACAGCATCAAAAATGAATCGTCCTCTTTCAAATGCAGTAGATATAAAGCCTCCAATGAGACGACAATGGACTGTATTGATTCAAGTTCTTGAAAAAGGTCACGTGCAACAAAGTCGATCTGGAAGCGACTTCAGGAGACTTGTACTAATAGACACTCAGGTACCAATTAATTGTTAATACATTGCTTCTATTCAATATGTTATCTAATATTCATATGCATCTTACATACATACTTATTTTATGGTCCTACAATAGGGAACAAGGCTAACTGCACTCATATATTCCAATCACTTGCGTTATTTTGCAAATCTACTGCTACCGTATAGGAGATACTACATCTCTAACGCCATGCTGACTACAAACGACACCAAGTACAACACTAGCTCATATCCGTACTCATGGATATTAAACAACATAACGCTCTTCGAGGAAGTTGTAGAACCTGTTTCACCAACATTACCCGGTCATTTCAAATTCACAAAGTTTCGTGACCTACATAAGTATGTTGAGTCTGAGAACCTGCAAAGTAAATTCCTTTTTACTTTTTCTTTTGCCTTTCTAATTTTTAAAAAAGCTACAAATCTATGTTCCCTCAAAATGCAGATGTAAAAGCTGTCGTGCTCATATGCTTTCCAAGAAAAGAACAAGGATCAATAATGACAACAACCAGAGATGACGACATCTCTGATGAAGAGTAAGAACAATATACAAATGTCGTACATAAGTTATATCCTTTCTAATAGTAAAATGTGTTTCTTAATATTCTTTCAAATAATAAAATGTATTTCTTTGAAGTAAAAAGCTTCTGTTGTTAACGCTATGGAACCATGTTGTTAACGCTATGGAACCAGTTTGATGACAATGAAGGCCGCACACTTGCTAACATGTCGGAGTTGACACCAATGATATTTGGAATGAGACTAAAAGTGACAACATTCAACTGTAAGTAAAACGTGTTACTTATACACGCTAAACATGTGTACATAATTTAAACTTCAATAAATGTTCTTTATGCGATATATATAAATGTCGAGGCCTTTCATTGACCACCAGAGCAACCTCTGGCCTGATGATCAATCCACCTGTAACTAAAGATCTCCAAATGCATGACTGGTAAACTCCTTAATAATGCAGCGGTTCATATAGTATCGCATTTAAAACCAAACTTTTTAACACATTTGTATTTTACATATTACACTTTAAGGTACAACACCAATAGACAGGAGCTCCAACAACTTCTTGAAACTGAAAGCTATAAAAATAGTGACATTTTGCTCCCTTACCCCGAGGACAACGACATCGTCTCTGTAGCCACAATTCTTCCTACCATAATTGTAAGTAATTACAACAATTCCCACAGGCAATCAAGCACTATATTTATGTACACTTCTATAACCTTTAACTCTGGTTTTAAAACAGCCAAAAACCGCTTGGGTCAAAGGGAAGGTTAGCCTTGATACCAATGACAACAAAAGGTTCTGGTATACCGCCTGCGCAAATTGCAAAAAATCACTAAATGCTGACCTCACTTGGATGGTCGTATGCCCATCATGTAAACAAGAATCCGAAGTCGAAGCATTGTAAGTAACTTCCTTAGTTTTAACGCAGCACCAAATACATATAAAAAAATTCCTATTACATCATTTCAACTTATGATTAAAACGTCATCATACATAACTCAGATCTCGTCTGATAATCGTCATTGATGATGGAACTGGAACTATTACTGCATCTATATGTACGCCTGAAGCTGAAAAGCTCATACCATTCAACGGCATCCAACTCAAAGAGGCAGAGGAGTTTGTAAGTTTACACCACAGTTATTTCATTAGTAAATTATATAAAAAAAAATTTCCACCAAAATCATAATTACAAATATATGCCTCTGCTAGGGTATTGACGTGAGCGAAGACATTGTGAAGTCAATCGTACCACAAACAGTTGTCGCCTTCATACGTTCTTATGAGCTGACATACCGCAAGGAAACTGAATGTAGTAAAAGTGTACACATCAGTTGAGCTACCTCCCCTGCACAATGAAAGTTTAACAACAAAGCCAACATCAGCTTCCCCTCCTGCAACATCCTCTACTCCAGATCTGGCCATAGATATAGAGAAAGACCTTTGCACCGCATCAACTCCCTCCAAAAGACAGTTATCCACACCAGCATCTACTTCTACTTCTGGGAAAAGGAAATCTACTGCCAAACTGACTCGCGAGGCTCCAACCAAAAGAAATAGCAACTCTACTACTTAAATAGCAACTCTACTGCCAAACGTATTTTTTTCTCTAATCATCCAACTGTTTCTGCTGAGCTTCACCTTTAGTTTCAAATTGAGTTCCAAAATCTGCCAACCCATTTCCTTGGTATGTTTCCATAAGCCTCATGACAAAAACACCACAATCCGGATAGTTATTTTCTGTTGTCCATTTGATGTCTAATATCTTTATATCAGTGCTAAAGGGGCATACGTGGAACGGTGCTATTCTTCAACAGCAAGGTATCGGCAAAACTTTGATTTCTGTATTAGTTTTAACAATTATATCTAATTTCTGTATTAGTTTTAACAATTACAGTAAGTAATAAAACACAAAGATGCGTTGTTTTTAAAATGCAGTAGCTAAGGATACAAAATGCAGTTACAATACAAAAACAAAATGATCAAGTAGTAAGCAAGAAAAAAGAGAAATTATCAACATACCAAATTGTTGGGAAGATTTAACATTTAAATTTTGACATTTTTAATCAGACAACTTAATGTTATCAATTATATCGATTCTTGGACTTTTAAGATGAAAACACACAAAGTAGTAGTGATTGATGTTTGCTTTTCTTGATTTAGAAGTCTTTGATGTAACGTAAAAAGTCATATTTTTACGCACATTATTCCTCACTATTTGAGCCAATATTTAGTGAAAACATCTTAAAACAATATTTATTTGCTAAAATTCACTAAAATGGTTCAAATGCAGACGTTGTAGCAAAAATCATTGAAAAAGATCAATTAACAAGCAAATCGAAGCAAATAAACTTCACCCGATTCCTCCACTAATATTTACCTTATGATATACACATCCTAACTTATTTCATATGACTCATAGGTAATTACGAGAGCGGGGAATCAAGAATCGTGCAAAACGGATAAAGAACGGAGAAGATACAACATCTGAAGATCAACTAAACGTATTCCAAGCACGTATGAGCTATACATATCCAAAATTCATGATTTTGGTATCATTAGAAGCATAACAGAATTACAAGATCATAAGCGAAAGAATCGAGTCAAACGGACAAGAAACGAAGAAGATACGTGCAAAACAAACAATTAACGAAGTACCGAACAACGGGCAAAACACCAAACGGCATCACATATCCGTATACGACCCTCTAGATACCATATACGGCCTCTAGTGTGCCGTATACGGCATCCCTTGCCCTCCGGTGATGTCGTTTTTCAGTTATTTTGAGGTTTCTTGCTGTTCCGGGCTTGTATTTTGTGCTTTGAAGCTCGTACGGGGGACTTGGGCCTTTGCCTATAAATACCAACCTCCTCCTCATTCCAAATCATCCACCATCGATCATCTTCCTTTCATTCATTCTCACATTTCTCTCATTCTCTTTTGTTTCTCTCTCTAGTTTCTCTCTCTAGAGAACTAGAGAGATTTAGTTAGACGGTTCGAGTCTATAGGAAAGTTTTAGCTTGGTAATTACGTTGTAACGACTTGTCAAGTTCAGACTATTGTAATCCTCAGTACTACGCTGCTTAATTCCCGGTGATATCTATTTCTCTATTTACTGTTATAATGTTTGCATTGGATGTTATGGTGTTTGTAACACACATAACGTACAATTTTCTTTAATTGTATTGTCTGTCTTACTTTGGTCCTTATCAGTATGGATACCATCGTACGTCTGGAAAAAGGATTGAATATATACAACAATTATAAAATATTAAAAATATTCAAATAACAGTGATAAAATTAGTATTTATACCAATGTTTGCATGTTACAACAAACACGAGCGTTACTCTTCAACGGGTCACGTTTATACCAATGTTTGCATGTTGGTGCGCGAATCATTTCCCCCTTCCCTTGAATTAGTATAATCCTTAGCAATATGCCCCTGCTGACCACAGTTGAAACATGCTCCCGAATCTTTATAACAAGGCCTTCCTGGATGGTTACCACCACATTTTGAACATTGCGGAATCGGGATCCTGTTTGGGTTATTTCTATAAGCTGAACCCGCTCGCCTTCCTGAACTGTGACACTCCTCCAATTACGGTATAATCCCATACTTAATCACGTGCATTTCTTACGCTAATTCCCTACGAAGTGAATTCAAACTATTATTAATGAGATAAGTCTAGCACGAGCCCACTATTTTAATACGTGAAGTATTACAAATTTGTTAATTTCTTATAATTACACGAAAACTATCGGAACGAGTCCGACAAAAACATACGATCGTTGGTGATACGAATTATATAAATAAAGAAAAACTATTTAGTAATTTAATAGTTGTTATTTACGAGTGATTATTATGTATAAACATATACGCGAAATGTCTCTACGATAAATACTTATACGTTTTATATGAAACATAACGTACGCAACGAAAGTTCGCGAATCAAACTTGACAAATAAAACAAAACATAATAAATATTTTAGAAACACGAAACTAAGTATTTGTGATAATACTTCAAGAAAAGTTAACGTATAATAACCGTTAACTAAAACGAGACAAACTAACATTTGAAAACTAAACGCGATTAACAGTTAACGACCAAAATATCTTACGATTAACTAACTAATCTAGGGTACAAATTAAACTTGAAGACCTACCCTTCTGTTGACTTTAAAATCTGCCATAACCTAACCATATACACCCATACTTTGAATTCTCAAACCATTTGAACACACCATACTCCACATTCAATCAATCACTCCCTCACCATCCCTCCTTACTCTCTCTCTCTCGGCTCAAAAACACAGCACCACCTCCACCACAACATCATCATAATCATAAATCATCATCATAATTATTCACCAAGTTTTGCAAGGAAACAAGAAAGGAAAACTAGCAACAACATCAACATCATCATCTCTTTCGTTCTTCATCTTTTCAAGCATTGTAAGGGATCACCATCTCTCTACTTTCTTTCTTGTATTTAAGTGTATTAACCTGTTATATGTTCATCTCATGGAAGATCTTGCACTAAAGCATAACGAAAACTAAAGAACACAAAACTTTGGTGAAACTGTTTTCTGGACAGATTTTTTATCGTTGGTAGAAAAATCATAATAAATCGTGTGAGTAACAAAAACGTGTGAAACCACTTGGAAAAGTTTGTTAATTTTGTTAGCTTCAACTTTCGTTTAGAACTCATCTCCTGAAAATACACCGAAATCAAGTTACAAACTGAGTTATGAACATATGTCGAAAATAGTCGTTTCTGGACACACCCTTGGTCACGAATTTATTTAGCGAGTTTCACTTAACTAAAAATTATGAAAAAAATACAGAAAGTAGTTAAGATATGTGGAAATGTTGTGTAAAAATTTCGGAATTTTTCATGAACAAGTGACTAGTGAAATCGAGCTCGGAAACGAACCTATTCTTTTGGGAACATGGTTTTAGGGACTGTTTGGGTGCGTTTTAAATAACGACACTTTCGGGTTAAACACAAAACGCAACGACAATTTTCCCGAGCTCTATAAACGTACTTAGGACATTCCTAAAAGTTTCGGGTCAAACCGAACACGTTTGACCAAGTCAACCGATCGAGCCTCGGTACGAAAAACGTAAACCAAACCATAAAATGTTAGATTATAGCTCGAAACAAACATTTTAAATATTTTACTATGAAACTCGAACCAAAATAATGGCAACATATGAGAAACCAAAAACGACATTTTTGCAATTACAAATAAATGAAAACGAAACATATATATATATATATACGCGAATAACAAAAACGACACCTATATATATATATATATATATATATATATATATATGTTTAGTTTGTTATATATTTATATATAGTTTGTTCATTATATATATACAAAATTACTCAAACGTAAACTATATATATAATGAACAAACTATATATAAATATATAACAAACTAAATATATATGTATATATATATATATATATGTATACATAACGAATAAGTCACACACACATATATATATATATATATATATATATATATATACACACAACAAACAACTATATAATATTCGTATATAATATTATGCACAAACGCAAATCGTAACATGATAATTATATTTTGGGAAATACTATTATTCAGAAACATCACCAACGAATCGTATACATTTTTAAACAACAAAGATCTTTTAACGAGTGAACAACTAACATAGTTTGGCCGTTAGCCAGCTACTAATACAAACTATCTCTTGCGTTTAGGGCGTTAAGGGACACTATTTGGGCAATACTTTTGCTACTACACGCTAGCTCTCACTACTTAGCTCACGAGGTGAATTCACAGCCCCTATTTTTACTGTTTTACTGCTTTCAAACTAGGGGTGAAAAACATATTAACTGCTTTGATTGAAAACTGTTTACTCATAAATTGATTTTCATGCTATACTTGGAAATATGACAACGAATCCTGGTACGAACCTAGTCTTACATGTTGTAGTGCATAGAAATCCTCGTGCTTAACCATTAGCTAGGTGACTCTAACCACTAAATATACGAATAGTACTATCGGGGTGACGTCCCTTCAACTAAGAGCGGAGCGTATATTTACATGTCCTATTAGGCAACAACGAATTGTGTCGTGGTTTGGTTATAGGGTTAGGTGTCGTGACTTTAACTCAAAAGGTCTAGCTAACCTTTGGGGGATCACCGTCTATGTTTTCCAACGAATAACTACGAATAACAACAAAAGATAACGAAAGACAACTATTTATACATTTGAATTCCTGCGGGTTTTCAAACGATAACGATTTACATATTAAAACACCTGCAGGTCTTATAACGATTACATTTTGGAAATGCGTTTCCAACGACTTATATTTGATTGTATATCAACGATTTATACATAACTTGGTTTTCTGTTTGTATACAAAACTTGTGAATTCACTCAACAATTTTGTTGACGATTTCTAATATGTTTTTTAGGGAATTAGCAGCCAAGTAAGAATGCATGCATTTTGGGACAATGACTTACCCGTGACGAATTAGGATGCCACTTTCAAAACAATGGGATTTCTTTTGTATAACTATAAATCTTTTTGGTCATATTTACGAAATCTCAACTTTTTACTGTACTCGCAACGACATTGTTATTTTGATAACACTACTACTACTACTACGACTTGATAAGTCGTAGCTTTTGTAATAACCATTAAATTATGGCATCTTAATATTATATATTCTACAATAATCATATGCTTGTTGATCCGCTCTTGCCGCGCCCCGCCACATCACACGCTTCCGCATGAAATTAACTTAACCGCTGTTTACTGTTTTGGCGGGGTCTGACATGAACCTTGAGATGACCCTGCCACTGTCCTTGACCAGTACTGTTACCCCTGTTCTGATAATATCGATCACCTTGCCACTGCCTCGATTGATTACCACGAGATCGATCCCCATAATCACGCTGATATCCTGACCGAGCCTTACCATGACGGTCTGAACCAGACCCGTAGTAGTCATCATCTCTGTTTCTCTTCCTACCGTTAGCAGACTGATACGCGAGAAAGTCAGCTCGTTCCAACTCCAAAGTTTTAGCCACGTTTGCCATGTCAGATACAGTGGCAAACCTAGTGGTAACTATTTGTCGCCTATGTTCAAAAAGCAAGGCCCACTTAAATTTCTCTACTTGCTCTGCTGCCGTCCCCGCTGAACTACCGGCGATTCCAGCGACTCTAATCAAACGTTCAATGAAAGCATTGATAGACTCGCGAGGATTCTGTCGGATATTAAGGTACTCTCGTTTATATGCTTCCCTGTCGGCAATAGGAAAATAGTGCTGATAAAACACTTCAAGAAAATCACGCCATGCTAGAGCCTTTGCATACTCGTATCCTTCTGCTAATTGCATTGCTTGCCACCACCGGTTAGCATCCCCTTCTAACTTATAAGTCGCCATTAGAACTTTCCGACTCTCGCAACAATCCAGAACTTCAAATATATTCTCCAAATGTGAAATCTAGTTCTCCGCATCTAAAGACGTTTTACCCCCACGAAAAGCTTCGGGTTTCTGTTTTTGGAACTTCTCAAGCAATGAATGAGTAGGTAGTGTACCGACCGAACCATTAACTGAGTTGTTATTATTGCCAAGTGGATTACTATTGTTCACCCCATTATTATTTCCCATTTGATTTGCCTGAATAGCAGCAGTCACGGCTTGAGGAACAACCTGAACAATGGCAGCTGCAACTGCTTGATTAACCGCGGTTAGGATAGCTGGATCAACGTTCCCCGTGTCTTTATTGTTGTTAGTACCATTGTTGCGATTTCTTCTAGGAGGTATCTATAACGGAAGCGATCGAACAAATATAGACAATTATTGGAATCAAATGAAAAATGGTAGAGTACAAGATAAAGAAAGCAGAATCCTATCCCATCGTCTACCCAAAACTCACAGGTCAAAACGAAAGCAAACTATAAGAAGGAACCTAGGCTCTGATACCATTAGTTGTAACACTCCCGTTTCAAATATGAAAGGGAAGGTCACATTTATTATTAAACAATTAGAGTCATTATAAATTCTTGAATAATAAATAACCAAGGTTTAATAGCAACCATAAATGTTGTCCCCAAATGATAACTTAAATTCTCAATTCATAATATAAGTCCAAACTAATAAGTCAAAAGGTAGGTCTCTAAGGAATCTTCAAAGTCTTCAAGCTCTCGCACTCATCCTATAGTACCCTGATTACCTGCCGCAGGAAAGAAAAATGCGGCTGAGCTAATTGCTCAGTGCGCGGATGATAAACAATAATAGTAATAATAATATTTCAAGTAAGAATGAAACGAATTATTAAATAATTTAATTTCTCAAAATTCATCATCGAGTAACACCACCCTTACACCAGAGTAAACAAATGAAATGAAGGCTGAGGCAACGAGGGGTTAGGTTATTTTATACCGAGTACCCTAAACAACGTATCCAGATTGCACAACACCGGTGCCAAATATCATATCACACAATTATCATATCAATCATATCTCGCAACACACTGGTCATGACTCCAGGTGTATCCCCTAATCGGAAGGTGCGTGTGGCACTACACCACACGACCGCTCTACACAAATCATATCATATCATAATATATCATAGCCTAGGATGCATCCATACGCCTCCCAAATAATCCAAAAGCTCTCCCGCGAGCATGATCACGCAAATTAAACAAATCACACAATATAACAAAGGGGAGACGTCGTGGACTAATCCCACCGTCACAGTTAGTGCGACGCCATTGGTGCCGCAATGACGCCCATGTGGTACCTCCACAGTAGTTGACTCGGTATACCTATCTTCTGTCTACAAACTCAAGGTTCTATAGGCGCACAATGAACATATAAACCAACCACAAACCAGAGTATGTCCACCATGCATATGAAACCTAAATCAATGAATCAAGATATATAGCTCGCAACAAATGAACTCACAAGGTTCCCCAAAATCATTTTGACGTAAAGTTTTCTCAAAAGTTTCCACAATATATCAAATCTCATATTTCATTTCAGCTCAAATAGAACTAATCAAAATGCGCAAGTATTTCACAATGAATAACAAAAGAGATCACAAGAAATCAAATAGACCGCAAGGATAACAAACGAAGCATGTCAAGGTAACACTGAAAGAAGAGTACGGACATCCGTACCTGAAAAATATGTCTAAAACTCTTCAAGGTCTAAAAGTTACCCCACAATCCATCACAAAGTCTACATAAAATAATTTAAATAAATTGACAGTCTTAACTAGTATTAAGTATTTTTCTCTTACCATCCAAAATCCCGTTTCTTATTGAGTCCGTATAAATTATGACTATACTGTTACATGCTTCTTGTCAATATATCTTTTCTTATATACTTGGTGTGCTTAGAAAAATTTGTATTCGTAAAAGAGACTCACTGTTATTTAGACATGTAAATTTATAAGTTATATATATATATATATATAGGTTTCCAATTAAGCAAAAGATCATAACATTTTTTTACTTGACATTATATTATTTACGTCATATACATATAGAATATTAAATTAAATAACATACTCTAATCAGGTCATACTAACTGTTGACTAACCACGGACTCTACATATTTCTGTTTTGAAATAAAATTTATGTCACAGGGGCCTAAGTGTGTATTTTTCACACAACTAATTATTTCAGCAGGGTATAATTACTGTAGGGACCATAAAATAAATAAGGCATTCTTTTAATTTAAATTATAACACTTTATATAGTACAGGGGGCATAATGTAAATTTACAAAATGACATGATATCATCTTCTTCGTAAACGAATATACACAGGCCAATTTTAGTCTTAATTATTTATGGTTTGACTCTTTTAGTTCTAATTAATTACCTAAATATACCAGTATAACCCTGTTAGACACTTAACGATTAATCTTGAGGCTCCGATTCGCCAGTAAATAACGTTTTAAGTCCCGAAATTTTCCGCCACCGAAACTGGTGACTAAAACGGTTGGTTTCGGTTCGTCTAATCAAAGATATGAACACTCGATGATTAATAAAGTGTAACAACAGATTAATATTCAAGTTAGGTTGAGATTTACCTTTAAAATGAAACCGAATTAGGACCAAACTAAACACGAAAAGTTCTCGTTTCCGTTTCGATTTCGCCGGCGTTTCTCTCCGGATACTCTCTCTGCTTCTCTAGCTCTACCACTTGTGAATGTGTTAGATCATTTTCTTTGTAAATAAAATGGTGAAGGTGAATTTTTTTATAAGCCGCGTTCTAACCGAGGAAACCCGATCATGTTTAGTGGAAGACGGGATTTAAATTACTTAATTCTTATTGACTTTCCATCAAGTTTAATAGTATGATATCATTTCCTTTATTTGCATTACAATTTTGTTGACTGATGTAGTGGGATGTCGGTCCTTCCGTTGATCTAGCCCTGCTGCGTTGTCTGCTGTGTGGCTCGTGCCAGGACTCTCATGCCCACCTCTTCTTTGAATGCTCCTTCTCCTCACAGGTTTGGTTCAGGGTTATTAGTCATGCGCAGCTGCAGATTGTGTCGGACAGACTTGAAGTTTTTATGCCCTCTCTCTTATCTGCTACGGGTCCGAAAAATATTGACCATGTTGTATCCCGCTTGGTGCTAGCTGCTTCGGCATTCTTCATCTGGCAAAAACGTAACTTTCGACTTTTTGACAAAGGCAAGAGGTCTTGCAGGGAGGTGGCTGATGCTATCATCAATACGATAAGGCTGAAGTTGGTCTCTTTTCCCTTCAGACACTCGTCTCGTGCTCTCCGTGCCATGGAGAGATGGAAGATCCTGAAAGGGGTGTATTCTTCGTCCAGTTAATTTTTTTTTTTTCGTCATGCGAGCACAGTGGGTCATTGCTTGGCTGGAGTTTGTGTGTTTGTTGGTGCTTAATGGTTGTGCTTAGCGCTGGTTGTCATACGCAAGGTATGTCTTGTGTATGTACTTAGTCTTTCATATCTGTTAGATTAAGTCTTGTGGTGCACCACATTTTTGTACTTGTAACGCCTATCATTTGTTTTTAATAATATTTGCCGGAGTAATTTTCCTCTTTAACGAATTTTGTTGACTGATATCTAATGAGTTTAAAAGCTCACGATTATTACTCTTTAATTTAATTTACTTAAAGACACATTATTATTATTCTAATTATTATTATTAGTATTATTATTTCTTATTATTACTTATGTATACTAAATTTATTAATACTTTGTAATTGATGAGCATATGCTACTTTTATTTTTGGGTCATTAAACAATTAATGAACGGATTCTGCACGTTTCGTTGATTCGATTCAAAGATGAGGTGAAAAGGACTTACATTAATGTTTTTTGTTGTTTCTTTTTTTCTTCAACTAACTTCTGATTTTTTCTTTATTCTCCTTTCTTTCAATCCTTTCATTTTTTCTTCAACTAACTTCTAAAATTCACTAAAGTGGTTCAAATACAGAAGCTGTAGCAAAAATCATTGAAAACAATCGATTATAACAAGCAAACCGAAGCAAATAAACTTCGCCTAATTCCGCCACTAATATTTACCTTATGATATACACATCCTAACTTATCTCATATGACTCATAGGTAATTACGAGAGCGGGGAATCAAGAATCATGCAAAACGGATAAAGAACGGAGAAGATACCTCTGGTAAAGTATGAGATCTCCATAAAACGGCCCTATACTTAGTATAGCGTTGGAAATACCTCTGGTAAAGTACAAAAACGTAGAAGTTAAGGAAATGTCGTAGGTCCATCTCATCGTGAATTACCTAGAAGTTACCCTTCTAGAACATGGCCTAGGAAACATAAAGCTGTGGAAATGCCTACCGCATTGTACACCGTAAGTAGACCTAGGGATGAACGATTGATGGCAAATGAGGGTTTAATTCATGACAAAAGTATTTGTGCTTACAATATTTGAATATGGAGTTCTGAAATGAAAGCAAAGACTCAGTTGTAGTCTTAGATGCTTAAACAGCTTAACTCCACTCAACCGATAGTTTAACATACATAGAATGCAATTAGTATTAGCTTTGATAAAATCAATTAGACATAGGTGTTAAGAAAGATCAGAAGATAAATTACGGTTTGTTGCCTCATTCCTGCACCCCGGATACAATTATCCTTAGAGGGTCACTTGGTCTCTTAAAGACAGTGAGGGGGGGGGGGGGGGGGGGGGTTACAAAACAGCCTGGTCTGATCAGAATCACGATAACCTAGGATTCAGTGACATATGCTTTTAGAACTAGACTAAAAACGTAGGGTCCTAGTGTTTACACTGAATGCCTGTTTGATTCTTACCAAGGAAAATCCCCAATCAGCTCTCTAATGAACATCATCCCGAAACCCTAATTATCGAAGTTTCAGCAATCACTCTCTACCTATCTGTTTAAAATCTATCTTTACTTTTAGCCATTTATTTTATGCAATTAGATAATTTATAAAACCAACAAAAAACAAACCTACTATCTTTCAAATCCATCCTATCAAGCGAACTTATCTTAGGCAGTCCAATTCAATTCAATTCGTTCCAATTTTAAGAACGACACTCGAGTTATAATTACTGCTTACTCAAAAGGTAGGTAGTACTTATACTTTGAGCCCCAGCTCATATAAATATTAAAACACACAGGTGTCGCCGCCAGTGACGGTCCGACGATAAAGGGTAACTCCCTAAACCAACCGCCGGTGGCACATCATATTTACAACTAGTTCTTCTTGAGGTTGCCGGGATTTTGTTTTTAAAGACTCTCCAGTTGCAATTTTCACCTGTGCAATTGCTAAAGTTGCAGCCACTTCACGTTCTTTTCGTTCCAAGTCGTCATCATTTTGTGATGTTTTTAAATTAGGCCCACTTAGATCGTCTTTTGTAACAAGTTGTGGCTCAATTCCAGAAAAACCATCTACATCATTTGACTTGTCTTCTCTAGATTGTAAAAATGCGTACTTATTCAACAGACTACCGACAAATATTTCATAACCTGCATCCGTAAGCGTCTTCATCAACTACTTTCTGAACTTCCATTGCTGTATCAGTCACATTATCTTGCACCTAAATAAAACTAAATTAATTAAAAACACAAATGATTGAACAAAAAATACAGTTGTACTTTTGAAAACAACACATATAAGCGACATAAAATAAAATACTAACCTTAACAACATTATTGTCATCACGCACACTCTCACTTTCTACTTCTATAGCAGACATATTCTCTTGTACCTAAACAAAAAAAGAAATAATTTAAAAACACATGATTCAACAAAAATACAGCTGTACTTGTAAACATAACACATATGAGTAACAAAATGCAGCAAAAAGTACTAAGATGCAGTGACTAACAAATTGTAACTTACTAACCTTTGAAGCATCATTGTACTCCCCAACTTTCTCACCTTCCTTTTCTGTAGCACTTACATTTTGTTGCATTCAAACAGTATAAAAATAATTACAAACACATAATTCAACACAAAATTAATTTGTTTTTTTGTAAAATTAGCACACTTAACTCAACAAAAAATGTAGTTAAAAACTGTAAAAATAATTAAAACACATAGGATTCATTTAAAAATACAGTTGTAGTTGTAAAAATAACACATATAAGGGACATGAAGTAAACTACTAACCTTAACAACATTATTGTCATCACCCACTCTTTGACCTTCCACTTCTGTAGCAGACATATTCTCTTGCACCTAAATAAAACAGAAATAATTAAAAACACACGATTCAACAAAAATACATTTATATTTGTAAAATAACACATATGAACAACAAAATGCAGTAAAAAGTACTAACATGCAGTGGCTAACAAATTGTAAATTACTAACCTTGGAAGCATCATTGTCCTCAACAACTTTATCACTTTTATCTTTTGTAGTACTCACATTCTTTTGTATTTAAAAGAGATAAAAATAATTACACACACATGATTCAACACAAAATGCAGTAAAAAATGTTAAAATGCAATGAGTAAAGAAATGTAAATTACTAACCTTAGCGATATCAGACTCCTCATTCTGTGAGATATGTAAGTTTTTCAAACTCTTATCCATTTTCAACACAAAAAATATTTCTCAAATGATCATGAAAAACATCTTCGTCAACCAAACTATTATTCACACCAACACATTCTATAATTTGAGAATCATCAGCAACATTGTGCAACAGATGTCTCACCAACTTCCGTACTTGTATTAATCCCAACATTACCGGTATTACCCATAATAAAAACACCAGCATCACTAATATCACTGACTTTACCAATATCACTACCCTCGGTATTCCCCAACTGACCAACATTAACAATATCAACACCATAAACAACACTTGTTTCTCGATCATCTCTATACAACTTAAGTCTAATAGTATCTAACATGTGCAACTCATGATCACTAGAATGTTTTCCATATAACTCATGCAGATTACCATCAATAACTTTCTTCAAGTTTTCAAGGTTCCTAAGATTTTCTTTAATTTTCCTCCTCTCATTCTATAAATAAAACACAATACATTTACTTAAAAAATAACACTCATTATAAAGCAACTTTTAACAACAAAACCAGTTGTATGTTCACAAACCTTAAGATCTTCATCTCCAATTAAAATATCTTCATTTGCAGCTTCAACAAGAGTAATATTTTCCATTCCAAAACCTCCTTCATTAATCTCATGGTTCTCTCGTTCCTTCAGCTTGTCTTTATTCCAATTTTTTATATATGGATTCAATATACCCACTTTTTCATTTTTAAACCGTGTAGAATTCACATATATAAGCTTAAAAAAATTAAAAATAATTAGTCTTATAGAAAATTATTCAATTAAAAGTTGAAAAAAAAAACATAATGAGTAACAATCAGACAACTTACCACAAATTATTAGCATAGGCCACTGAAGTTATCCTTGAATTTGTAATTTTTCCTACTCCTAATCATGGAATTCAAAATATATCCACACCAATCCAAACCTTTAATATCTTCATCCTTTTGTGAATGCACATCAATATTTTCTGATTAACACCTCAAGATTCGTTACACTCAATCAGTACAGATGTAGCCATAACCAGAAAATTCAACCTAAACTTCATGTCTGCTTCTATATGTAACTCCAAAATCTCTTCAAGAGGCTTGAAAGTGTAATTATGAAGCGGTAAGTTACTATATTATTTTCTAAATTCCTGAACAACTGAATCCAAACCAGATGTCCTTTCCCTTGTTTTTATAGACGTACCTCCAATTGGCAATCCAATAATATTATGTATCAATTTTTTAGTAACTTTAATTGATGTTCCATTTTGCAACATGAACTTACATGTCTCAGGATTGAACATTTCAACCACAAAACGACCTAGCCTGAATGGAATTGATACAAAATTAAAAGAATCATCAAGCAAGCTATTAAATCCCATATCTCTTATAATTTGCTTTTGAGCATTATTTGTAGCAGTTATAACATCTAGCAACCATTTTGAAGTACACTCATAGGGAAGTTATGTAGTTGTTCAATATTCTTTCCCTTTTTAGCTACAAAATAAATATTCATTTTAGAAAACACAAATCTTCAACTAGAAATAACAAACAATAATAAATAGACAATAAATTGAAAAACACATATATATCATTAATGAAACAGTTAATCATGAAAATAATCTAAAAAAATTAAAAAAAAAATGATAATGTTTAAGCTGCTTTTAAAATATAAAATGCAGTGATGAATTTATCATTAAAAAAATTCATAATTACATGATAAGTAGAAACTTAGTGATGTGTAAGATGTAGTGATCAACTTGAAAAATGCAGTTAGTATTTTAATAAACAAAACAAAAACTATTCTTATACAAATTTTAAAACAAAATTACATATTCCACACAATCATATAAAAAAAAAACACATCAACTAGAATCATTAGTTTTTGCCGTAATCTAAGTTGTTTATTATCATAAACATAGCAACATTTAATAAAATGAAGTATGTTACAAAACAAAACAAAATACATTACTATTGCACGGAGATACAGCCTTCCAAAGTCGGCATAAAAATCCTGATACTTTACTAAAAATCACTTATTTTTCTCATAAACATAAATATTGGTAAAAATCCGAAAATAAATCATTTGAGCAGCTTTTAAGAGTGTTTTCATGGACAAAATAACAAGAAACAAAAATAAACTAAAACCCTTTGTATGCATATAAAGAAAAACTTTGAATCTATAACAAAAATCGAAGTGTAGGTGCACGATTAAACATGAACCATCTTGCATTCTTATTTACCTTTTGATTTGAGATGGATGGTGAGTGAGATGTGTTTTTTCAGAGTTTTTGAGTGATAAACAAAGGGTATTGAGTGGGGAGAGTGTGGAAGAAGGTTGAGAATGAGGTGGAAGAAGATGGAGAGCAAACTTGTGTATGTTTTTGAGAGTGTTTCAACTTTGAGTGTGTGTGGGCTGTCAAAATTTAACGAGAAAAGGAATAAAGTGTGTGGAAATGATAAGGAGGAGGTGAATGGTTGAGTGTTTGAATGGAGGAGTGTGTAGGTGGTTTATGGAAAGTGTAAGTAACTTGATTGTGTTTTATGGGGAAGAGTGTTGTTAGCAGATTTGTGAGAGGAAAGAGGGAGGGTTTTTTTTATTTTATTTTTTTAAAATCTATTTGCTTATTATTATATATATTTTTTTCTTTATAAAATGTTACGGTTAAAATGCCTAAAGTCTAGTCCCCAACCATGCTTGCAAGTTGGTGCAGTTGTTTAGTACAACTTAGTAAATTTTACATAAGCAAAAATGGTCTAGTTGTTCAAATGCGGGTGACACAATTAAATTTAAAATAATTTAAGCATATCATTGACATTTAATTGATACTAATTAAATTTTTAGTAAAAGGAACGTTCATCACCCGAAGAGTATATATATAAACATATTTATATATATAAAAGAAATGATCCAACGATCGAAAAATTATACTAACAGTACTAACTTTGAACTACCAGCAGAAACTTTCAACTAACAGTAGTAACTTGTGAAAGCAGTATAAACTTTGAACTAATAGTAGAAACTTTCAACTAACAGTAATACTTGTGAAAGCAGTAGAAACTTTCAACTAACAGTTGTAACTTGTGAAAACAATAGAAACTTTGAACTAACAGTAGAAACTTTGAACTAATAGTAGTAACTTGTGAAAGCAGTAGAAACTTTGAACTAACAGTAGAAACTTTCAACTTACAGTAGAAACTTAGCAGTAGAAATCCCAAAATCAGCAGTTGTCACATTATCTCCCCGTTTAAAGAATTTCGTCCCGAAATTCAATTCGTTCCATTGGGTGACGAAGCACTCGAGAATAGGTGTGGGTACTTGCGTCGGATGTAATCCTCACGCTCCCAAGTGAATTCAAGACCTCGTCGCGAATTCCATCGGACCTTAACGATGGGAATTCTACTTCGTTTCAATCTTTTGACCTCGCGGTCCATGATTTCAAATGGTTTTTCTATGAAATGAAGCTTGTCGTCAATTTGAATTTCCTTGAGAGGGACGACAAGCGTTTCGTCGGATAAATATTTCTTCAGGTTAGAAACATGTAATTTGTCGTGAATGCCGATGAGCTCTTGCGGCAGCTTGAGTCAATAAACTACCTGACTAATCCTTTCTAGTATCTCGAAGGGTCCAACGTATCTCGGGCTTAGTTTTCCCCTTTTCCAAAGCGGATTACGCCTTTCCATGGTGATACTTTTAGAAGCACCTTATCACTAACTTGAAACTCCAGAGGTTTTCTACGGTTATCTGCATAGCTTTTCTGTCGACTTCTGGCAGTCTTCAGTTTTTCCCTGATAGCCGTGATCTTGTCAGTTGTTTCTTGTATAATGTCGAGTCTTGTCACCTGCCTGTCACCTGCTTCTAACTAGCAGAGTGGTGAACGGCACTTACGTCCATATAAGGCGTCAAATGGGGCACATTTAATGCTAGTGTGATAACTATTGTTATAGGAAAACTCCACTAAGGCAGGTGAGTATCCCAGCTTCCTCCAAAGTCGATCACACAGGCTCGCATCATGTCTTCCAGAGTTTGTATGGGTCGCTCAATTTGTCCGTCATTTTGGGGGTGGTAGGCGGTGCTCAAGTTCAGTTGAGTACCCAGAGCCTTCTAAAGTATTTGCCAAAAACGTGACGTGAAACGACTATCCCTATCTGAAATGATGAAAAGGGGTATTCCGTGACGTGCAACGATTTCATTTATAAAGATCTGAGCGAGCTTTTCAATCTTGTAATTTTCTCGGACTGGGAGGAAGTGTGCAGATTTCGTTAGTCGATCCACTATAACCTAAATCGAGTCATGCCCTCTTGTTATCCGTGGAACCTTTGTTATGAAATCCATTGATATTTGCTCCCATTTCCACTGCGGGATTTCTGGCTGCTGCAAAAACCAGATGGCTTCTGATACCCATTTCCACTGCGGGATATTTGCTCCCATCTCATTCTTTATGTTTTCCGGTCTCATCGCTTCACTTTGAGCTTCCAGGATTCGAGTTTTCAAACTTGTCTGAACCATCATTCCCAATGCTCGCACCCGCGAGGGTCTTAACCTTTCCTTCCTACTCAGAGCATCTGCTACTACATTTGCTTTGCCTGGATGATACTTGATCTCATAATCGTAGTCACCAAGCAATTCTACCCATCTTCTCTGTCTCATGTTGAGCATTTTCTGGTCGAGGATATGGTGAAGACCTTTGTGGTCAGTAAATACAGTGCACTTTGTACCATATAGATAGTGTCTCCAAATCTTAAGGGCAAAAACTAAAGCTCATAGCTCCAAATCGTGTGTTGTGTAGTTCTTCTCATGCTCTTTGAGTTGTCTTGATGTGTATGCGATAACCTTGTTCTTTTACATCAGTGCGCGTCCCAATCCTTGGTTCGACGCATCGCAGTACACGACAAAATTTTCTGTTCCCTCGGGAAATTCCAAGATCGGCGCGTTGCATAGCTTATGCTTCAGGGTTTGGACTTGGCCGAATTAATCCATTATTCAGAAGTTCTTGTAGTTGTCCTGACAACTCCTGCATGTCAGACGGTGCCAAACGATATGGTGTCCTTGCTACAGGCGCCGCTCCGGGAATTAGGTCGATTCGAAATTTGACTTGCCTGGGCGAGGGAAGTCCAGGCAAATCCTCCGGAAATATTTCGGGGTGATCTCTTACTACGGGAATGTCCTGAATACGCTTCTCATTTGATCTCTTTTCCACCACATGTGCCAGGAATGCAAAGCACTCCTTCTCTAGATACTTACCCATCTTCATAGTCGACACAATATTTAATTCTCTACCGGGTTTATCTCCTTGTATGACAAGGGTTTCTCCGTCTTGGAGAGGTATTCGAACAACCTCCTCGAAACAGCCAATCTCTGCTCGGACTTTTGTTAGCCAGTCCATACCCACGACCACGTCAAAGCTTTTCAGCTCAATCGGTATCAGGTCGATATTAAACGACTTATCAGCTAGGTTCAAGGTACAATTTAAAATTATGTCCCTAGCTTCAAATTCATGACCGTTAGCATATTCAATAATAAAAATCTCTTTTAATTTCTCTGACTTTAAGTCAATTAGTGGCCTGAACTCTAGCGAGACAAAACTTCTTTCTGCTCCAGAGTCAAACAGTACTGATGCGTAGTGATCGTTTGAGAGGAACGTACCTGTCACTGCGTTCGGATCCTGCCTCGCTTCTTCAGCTCCAATGACAAATGCCCGGCCTCACGCTGGCCCTCTTTGATTCCCAGCATTATTGTTAGGGACTCTATTCAGGTTTGGGCAGGCGTTTCTGAGATGGTCTTGGCTTCCACATTCGAAACATGCCGCTTTTGGCCGATTGTTCCCATTTCCGTTTCTGCAGTACTTGGTATAGTGGCCCGACTGTTTACACTTGTCGCACACTGGACAATTTCCTGAGTGGTGGAACTTGCACTTGTTAGACTTTGGATGTGGGCCATTGCATTGTTTCGGCCCTGGGACTGCTACACCAAGATTTCTCGCCATTACCTGCCTCTTATCTTGTGACACCCCTCAAATTTCGGTGTAATTACGTACATTAATCACGTGCATGTCTTAGACTAATTCTCTACTTAAAAGAATTCACACTATTTCTATGAGATAAGTCTAGCAAAGCCCAACAATTTTAATACGTAAGTATTACTATTTTCGTAGTTAGTTATAAAAACGCGCGAAACTATCAGAACGGGTCCGACAAAACTATACGATCGTTGGTGAAAACTTTTTCCTAAATAACGTAAATCTATTTTATAATTAAATCGTAGTTATTTACATTATATTATTATAGTACAATAATATACAAACGTTTTACGTTTCGAATAAAACGTACCGTACGCGACAAAAACGCGCGAATTGCGCCCAACAACCGACGAAGCCCGAAACATATTTCAATAACTTAAAATGAAGTGTTTTAAATAAAAACTCAACCAAAACTTATACGAATAAATCGTTAACGAAAAACTTTAATAATAAAGGTTTAATGTTTAAACGAACGATGGAACGAACGGGTAAACGGGCACCGGGCGTAACGTAAACTTGGGGAACAATTTTAATCAACGCACACCTCAAGTGGGGCCCCCAAATCTGCTGCCATCCAAGACCATTCCCCCCATACATGGGGAACAATTTTAATCAACCCACACCTCAAGTGGGCCCCCCAAATCTGCTGCCATCCAAGACCATTCCCCCCTACCTTAACCCATACTCACTCACTCTCACTTTCATTCAAACACACAAACACACTACACACACACACACAATCTCAAACACTCTCATCTCTCTCTCTTTTCTGCATTTCTCAGCCCATGAACCCACCAAAATCACCACGAAAAACCACCAAGGTCGCCGCCACAAACCACCATAATTCCTCCTTTCGGTTTGCAAGAAAATTCAAGAAAACGAGCACTCGACGTCTATTTCTTCGTGTCTTTCACCATCTTCTTGTAAGAAACTTCATCCCTCTTTTATATTACTTGAAGCACATATATAAACATGTTATTAGGTCCATGTAACAAGGTTATGTCCAAAAGAAAAGTCGCAAAACGTTTTTGTAAACATAAAACACAAACAGATTCCCGGGCAGAAACTTTGTCCGAATTTAAAGAGAAGTTTCGAGCTCAAAACTTAACGAAAATGGACGAATCAAATGACAAAAATTAAGTTTAAAGAGTTAGCTTTCATCTCCAAGTGGTTTCATAATTTTTGGACACCGTTTGGTACCCGAAAATGATTTTACAAAAACATGTTGCATTTCTGTCTCGGGTGACAGATTTTTGACCCGATTTCTCGAGTCCATAACTCGAGCTACACAACTCCAAATGACCTGAAATTGGTACGAAAATCTCACAAATTCCGTTGAATTCAAAAAGTTCTTCTATGTCATCTCCTGAAAATACACGGATTTTTCTCAGTAACTAGATTTATGCACGTGTGTCCAGATTAGTCAATTTTGGACCTCAGAGGACAAATGTATTTATTTAAAATACTTAGACTTATTCAAAAATTCTATAAAAATTACAGAAAATAACTAAGAAATGGGGGAACGTTGGGTAATTTTCTTGGAATTTTTCACAAAGTTTTACCTAGTAAAAGCGAGCTCGGAACAGGGCTTATTTTGAGGTATAAAACTGTCGGGACTGATTTCGCGTTCCCGCAAATAAAAATGAGACACTTCGAGTTTGAGATAAAATGTGAAAATTACTTTTTACGGGTTCAAATATGTTAAGATTTTATGTGTAAGAGTAGCGTGTCAAACCGAACACGTTTGACCAAGTCAACAAAAACGAGCCTCAAACGATAAAATGCGAAGCATTTTATAAAACACTAGGATTCATGCCCAAAATGCGTTTTGGTAACTTCATTAATAAACTTAGACAAAAACAACTCGTATAAATTAAACCCGGACAAAAACATCACCAACGTATCGTACACATTTTAAACACAATGATCTGTCGGAACGAGTGAACAGTTAACATGGTTTGGCAGTTAGCCAACTACTTATATAAGCAATCTCTTGCGTATAGGACAATAAGAGACCTTACTTGGGCAACTAATTTGCTAGCTCTCACACTTAGCTCACGAGGTGAGTTCACAGCCCCTCTTTTACTCTTTCTACTTCTTTTAAGATAGGGGTGAAAAACATAGTTACTGTTTTACTATTTGCCATAATCGAAAGCTATTATATAATTGCTTTCAATGCTTTTATACAACCGTTTATGATCGTGTTCATACTATTGTGCAACTGTATTTATGAAATGAGTTTCATACTCTTATACGAACTGTTTACAAAAACGTTTTACGGTTAGGTCTTGAAGGTCCCAAAACTTAGATACAGATTAAATAACAAATATTTAATATATTGGTTTATATCTAAGTTATATAAAACAAGTTAATTAATCAAGGCGGAATACAAGATTAATTAAGGCACATAATATATTATGAATTAGAGTTTTATTCACAATAAATGGTTTGTCTTACAAAGAAGACAAAGTATTCAAACACACACAGATTGTTTGAATACGATCCAAGTAGTATACCTTGATACAATTATCACTACAAACTTAACAGTAAGTGTGGTAATGCTTTAGCCTAAGCTTAAAGGTCTTGTATACTAATTGTCTTGGATATCTTGTGGTGCTTTTGAGCTGCTATTTATAGAGTTGAATGCCACTCTATATTAACTAACTTTGCACACTATCCTTTTTGCTTTTCTTGGAAATAGAAAAAGCAAAAGGTAAAAGGTTTCTTTGCTGAGAAGAAAACCTTTCTTCAATGTTTGACTTTACTCAAACATCTCTTCAGTTGTATAGTAGCCTTGGGAAAGAAGAACTTATTTTTGTACGATTGTACTTACATTCTTCAATCTGTGCTCTTCAGTCTGTGCTCATCAGTCTGTGATCTTCAATCTGTGATCATCAGTCTGTGATCTTCAGTCTGTGAAGCCTTCTGTCTTCAATCTTCATTCTTCAGATGATGAATCCATAAGTCTTCAAATAGAGCACGGCTTTCAGTCTGTGAGATTTCTTCAGTCTGTGAAGCACAGACTCAGAAACACAGACTCAGGAATTCACTAAGTTTTTCCTGAATACAACTAAGTTAGATTTTGACTCCTCAGATTTATAACTTGGGTTTGATCATTGTTTTTTCCAACAATCTCCCCCTATCTGATGATGTCAAAATCTATTTACAAAAGATAATAGAGAAATAATAAATACTAAAGTGAAACATAACATATGGATCAAGACTTATATACATAAGGTCAGAATCACAGTTAGTTCACAAAAATATTACAATTATCACATAAGATTGTAAAAGGTATAAATTTAACAATTTTCAATCTTTTCTCTGAGCCCTAATCTCTTTGATCTTTTCCACTTTCCTCTTCAACAATACTTCCATTTCCTTATCAGATTTTTCTTCAAATTCTTGATACTCCAGGATGATTTTCTTGCAGATGTCTTCAAATCCAATCATCATCCTGATCTTGGAAAGGTTGTTGAATAACCAGCTGATTAACCTTCTTCTAAATGGCTTGGCTTGGGAATGTTTGCATTCCTTCAGCAGGGCAATGCAATGCCGCAGAGACTCTCCATATAGTCTATTTTGATCCTGGAAGCACTCTATTCCATTGATATCTCTGTAGCACAGACCTTCAACTTTGTCAGTTTGGACATAGGATCTATCGATAAAAATGATACCTTTTGGTAGAGGATGCTCCCTTCTCTGCTCATTCTCTGTAGATGACCCAGCTGACTTCTTCTTTATTACAAAGTTGTTTGCTATGCAGAACAACTTGTATTCTTCTTCTGAGATAAGCCCCAGACTGAGAACTAACTCAATCAGGTAAGATAGCATATCCAGAACTTCTTTCTTCAGATCTTTGTCAGCTTCACTCTTCAAAAGATTAGGAATGGATTGCCATTCTTTAAGTCCTAGAGTGTACAGGTCATCCACCCATACCATTTTTGAGCTCTTGGTCAAAGTCAACTCTAGCCTCAATCTCTGTCCAATCTTACTCAGATGACAGTCTTTAATCTTTTGCTTGAGCTTTGACTTTCTGAAAGTGGATTGTAGCTTCGCTTTTAGGCTCTCTATCTTCTGTAATCTTTTTGACAGCTCTTCATCTTCTTTGATTTGTTGCTCAACTTGACTCCTTCTGGATTGAGTCTGTGAACAACTTTCATCTTTTAATTCTTTGGAGAGCATGTCAACAAATCTTGCTTCCTTCAGCTTCTGCTCTTCTTCAGTTAGTACATTTAAGTACTCAGTTAAAGACATACCTTGAGCAGTAGCTTCTTATTGCAAGAGTTCATCCTGTAGATTTGTCAGTTCAGGATTTCTTGTGCCAGCAGCATGATCATCCACCATCTTCTTGATCTTGCTTAACCTCTCCTGCTTGGATAATGCAATCTCCTTGCCCTTACCCTTAACCACTTCTTCTTCCATAGTAGACTTTGACCCAGGATATGTGCTTATCAGATGAGAACTTCTCCATTGCATTCTGTCTTCAAGCTCACTTCTACCTGGAGGTAGTATTCTGGTTGTTGTTGTTGGTCTGTGACAGATTCTACTTCACCATCTGATAAAGCCGGCATATCTGGATCTGTATCAGGATCTTGAACTGGTTCAGGAATTTGCGGAGGAGGTGGTGGTGTTTTTGTAGGAGACTTGGATACATCAGAGTATATATCAAGTCCATGAATCATTGTCACCACCTGTTCAACTTCATCTTCAGCAGGAAGTTTGAATGAGTCAAACATACTATCATAATCGAACAAGAAGTCGGGTCCCGTTCCTTGTGAAGGTTGAGAATAGCGTAAACAAGTTACTTCAAAATGTTCCTGTTGGGTCACAAGGTTCCCAAAACTTAGATACAGATTAAATAACAGTTATCTTAACGTGTTAGTTTATATCCAAGTTTTATATCAAACAAGTTTAAATTAATCTAGGTGGAAAACAAGATTAATTTTGACACAGAGTTTATTATGAATCAAAGTATTATTCACAATAAAGTGTTTGTCTCACACAGATGACAAAGTATTCAAACCCACACAGATGGTTTGAATACGATCCAAGTATTAGTATATTAAGATACAATTATCACTATAAACTTTAACAGTTAGTGTGGTAATGCTTTGAGCCTAAGCTTAAAGGTCTTGTATACTATTTTTCTTTGAGAGCTTGAATTACTTGGATACTTGGATATTTGAAGAGTGTTATTGAGCTGCTATTTATAGAGTTGAGTATCAACTTCTATTAACCAGCTCAGTCAGTTGTCCAAGGGATAACACATTCATCTTGGGCAACTTTGCACTCTACCCTTTTTGCTTTTCTTGGAAATAGAAAAAGCAAAAGGTAAAAGGTTTCTTTGCTGAAAAAGTAATCCTTTATCCAATGTTTGACTTTACTCAAACATCTCTTCAGTTGTACCATAGCCTTGGGGAAGAAGAACTTCTTTTGTACGATTGTACTTTCATTCTTCAATCTGTGATCTTCAGTCTGTGCTCTCAGTCTGTGATCTTCAATCTGTGATCATCAGTCTGTGATCTTCAGTCTGTGAAGTCTTTTGTCTTCAATCTTCATTCTTTAGATGATGAATCCATAAGTCTTCAAGAAGAGCAAGGCTTTCAGTCTGTGAGATTCTTCAGTCCGTGCAGCATAGACTTAGAAACAATTCTTCAGTTTGTGCAGCACAGACTCAGAAACACAGACTCAGGAATTCACTAAGTTTTTCCTGAATACAACTGAGATAGATTTTGACTCTTCAGATTTATAACTTAGGTTTGATCATTGTTTTTCCCAACAATCTCCCCCTATCTGATGATGTCAAAATCTATTTACAAAAGATAATGGAGAAATAATAAATACTAAAGTACAACATAACTTATGAATCTTAGACTTATATATATAAAGTCAAAGTCATAGTTAGTATACAAAAATATTACAATTATTACATAAGATTGTACATAATATAAATATAACAATCTTCAGTCCTTTCTCCGAGCCTTGATCTCTTTCATCTTTTCCACTTTCCTCTTCAACAGTGTTTCCATTTCCTTATCAGATTTGTCTTCAAATTCTTGATACTGTAGGATGATCTTCTTGCAGATATCTTCAAGTCCAATCATCATCCTGATTTGGGAAAGGTTGTTGAATAACCAGCTAATCAGTCTTCTTCTGAATGGTCTGGCTTGAGAATGTTTGCAATCCTTCAGCAGGGCAATGCAGTGTAGCAGAGACTCTCTATATAATCCATTTTGATCCTGGAAGCATTCTATCCCATTGATATCTCTATAGCACAGACCTTCAATGTTGTCAGTCTGTACATAAGATCTATCTATGAAAACAATACCTTTGAGTAGAGGATGCTCCCTTCTCTGCTCATTCTCTGTGGATAACCCAGCTGACTTCTTCTTGATTACAAAATTGTTTGCTATGCAAAACAACTTGTACTCTTCTTCTGAGATGAGCCCCAGACTGAGAACTAGCTCAATCAGGTAAGATAGCTCATCCAGAACTTCTTTCTTCAGATCCTTGTCAGCTTCACTCTTCAAAAGATTAGGAATGGATTGCCATTCTTTAAGTCCTAGAGTGTACAGTTCATCCACCCATACCATCTTCTTGCTCTTGGTCAAAGTCAGCTCCAGCTTCAATTTCTGTCCAATCTTGTTCAGATGACATTCTCTAATCTTCTGCTTGAGCTTTGACTTTTGGAAAGTGGCTTGTAGCTTTGGCTTCAGGCTCTCTATCTTCTGTAACCTTGTTGACAGCTCTTCATCTTCCTTGATTTGTTGCTCAACTTGACTCCTTCTGGTTTGAGTCTGTGAACAGTCATCATCTTCTAATTCTTTGGAGAGCATGTCAACAAATCTTGCTTCCTTCAGCTTCTGCTCTTCTTCAGTTAGTACATTTAAGTACTCAGTTAAAGACATGCCTTGAGCAGTAGCTTCTTGTTGCAAGAGTTCATCCTGTAGATTTGTCAGTTCAGGATTTCTTGTGCCAGCAGCATGATCATCCACCATCTTCTTGATCTTGCTTAACCTTTCCTGCTTGGATAAGGTAATCTCCTTGCCCTTACCCTTATCCATAACTTCTTCCATGGTAGAGCTTGACCCAGGATAAATGCTAATCAGGTGAGCACTTCTCCATTGCATTCTATCTTCAATTTCACTTCTACCTGGAGGCAGTGTTCTGGTTGTTGTGGTTGGTCTAGCAGGATTGGCTTCAGCTTGGATGGCTTCAGCACTGATAATTAGAGCATCAGTGCTTGCTGCTGGTTGCTCTGAGCTCTGAGTCTGTGATTGATGCTGTGTCTCAGTCTGTGCAGGTTCAGAAGGCACAGACTTAGACTCTCCAGTCTTGACTTTTGAGGCACCTTCATCTACACCTCCAAAAGTAGCATCATCTTCATCATCGTCTGATCTTCTAAATACCTAAGACTCAGAACTACAATCAGGATTAATGGCATCATCATCTTCACCATCAGTGTCCTGTTCTTCAGCCAGCTTCACAAACTGATCCCAGGTCTTGATCCCCTTCATCTTTAGTTGGGAATCAAAGATATCCCTTTCAGGAATCCTCCTGGCCATTCTTTTTGTCTTTCTGGCTCTTTTGATCTGCAGTGGTTGAACATCTTCATCTTCTTCCCTTGGTCTCTTCAACTCCATCTGACCTTGGGCTGAGATAGTTCTAATTGGGTCTATGTGTAAGACAATGGATGACTCCCCCTGAGTCTGTGCAACCATCTCAGTATGTTCACCTGCCTGCAATCCTTCTTGCTCCCCCTCAGTCTGTGCACTCATATTTTCAGTCTGTGGCACTGACTGAGCTTCAGTATGAGACTTCACCCTAGCACCTTCGGGTCCATCATCTCCATCATCTCCCTCACTGCTATCTCCCCCTAAATCTAAGGATTTATTATTTAAATCTTTATCTTTTGAGGTTTTAGTTTCTGCAGACCCATACTTCATCTTCTCCCCTTTTTTGACATCATATACTAAGTTTGAGAGGGTGGTCTGCATTTCATGTAACCTATTGGATACCTTTTCCTCCAGCATATCCACTTTATCCACCATAGTAGAGACTAGATGCTTCATCTTCTCTAGCTCTTTCTTATTATTATTGAACTCAGTCTGTACCCATTCAGACAACCTGTTGATGGCAGAAAGCACATCATTAAGTGCACTAGAAGGCACAGACTGGGTCTGGTTGGAAGGGTTAGAATTGGGTGATGGTATGTGTTCCTCACTTGACTCATGTTGAGACTGAGCAAGATCACTGGAATCTTTTGGGGTTGCACTCTTTGCCTCACTCTGTGTCCTGTGCATGGAAAAGCGATCATAGGCATTGAGTGGTGTAGTTGTTCCCTCAGATCTAATCCGGGGATAGGATAAGATATCACTGGGAAATGATTGTGTTGCACCTGTTGCCTCAAACAGTCCCTGGTGTAATGGAACAGTATCACTGGCAATTAATGTGGAAGTTGGTATGCCTTCACTAACCATCTGGTGATAAGATGGTAGTTCATCAGGCAAAGAAGAGGAGATCTGTACCTCAGTCTGTGACATGAATGGGGCATTGTCGATCTGTGCAGAGGGGTGTAAGAAAGGACTCACTGGAATGTGAACTAGTACAGGATAGTGGTCATTATGGGCTCAACCATTGTGAGTGGGGTAAAGAGGGGGGTGGTAGTGCTCAGGATTGGAGCATCTTCTTCAATGGATACTACAGGGGTCAGTGTAGTAGCAGTAATTTGGGTATCCAAGCTGACTAAACTAGGTGTAGGTTGGGTCAGTTGGGTAGCCATTGGCACTACAGACTCTAGCAGAGCTGCAGTGGAATGGACTACAGCACTGGAAGGTGTTCTATTGACATCCAATTCCATGGATGATGATTCCACTTGTGCTATACTTTTTGGGGTTGAGTCTGGTGATTCCTCCAGAGTGAGTGGTGACTCATCTGGGTTGGTTTGTTTGTGACTCTCTTTTGTGGGTGAGGATGGGCTAGGATAAGAAGGTTGATCTATATCCATGTCCTCAGATGAAGAAGAAGTACTACCTGCATCTTCTGTTGAAGATGGAACAGACTCAGGAATGTTTGAGTCTGACTCCAAGTGCACAGACTGAGTTGAGTCTGTATCCCTGGAGTCTGTGTGCTCTGCTTCAGCCACACGATCTTCAACAGCCTGGGTCTCAGTACCCTCACTATCACCTGAACTATCACCCTCCATAGATGCAGAAGCAACATATGGGTGATCAATCCAATACTGCATAACAGCAGTGATAGGTGCTCCAGAAAGTGGAACCGGATGGTTGAACACTTTATATGTGAGCACAGGTACGGGTATATCTGCAGTTTTGTTATTAAAGGACATATACACAGACCCAGTTAATCTGGATTGGATGCACAGGGAGAGTAACCTTATAAAAGGTACATTAAAAATTCTCTATGACTCGTTCACTAGTTTTAAAATTTCTTTAAAATACAACTCTGCAAAGTTGATGTTTAAACCTGTGATGAATGAGCTCAACAGTTGAGTTTCAAACTCATTTAACTCCCTTGTGCTACCAGATTTTCCTCCTAGACTTCTAATGATGCCAGAGATTAAAAATTTCCATCTGGGGGTGAATCATGACATCAAGATGGTGCCTTTTTCTTTGGTATATCCAACCAAAGTAAGAGAAGCCCTTGCTGCTTCTTTGGTTGGAATGGGTTCAAAATTATTTACCAAAGGCAAGTCTAAGACATTCCTAATTAGCTCCTGATCAATGGTAACTGCCCGTTTACCATGATCAATAGTACCAGTAATTGCAGTATTGGTACTGTTTGAGGAGCAAGTATATCACCATTCCATTAAAAAATGTGGGTATATTTGAGGGACTGAGTTAAAGAATGCTCCCCTTAATGGATGAGCAGACATAAAAGCAGTTAATTCCTCAAACCCTTTATTATTTTTAGAGTCAGGAATGGAAACGGTAGCAACTTGGTTATTTATACAGAGTTTTACCTATTTACCCTGTTTGAAGGGTTTAGCCGCAGCGATGTTGGCAGGTGCCGTGTAAGCCTATTGATCAGCCATTTTAAATGAAGAATTTTTGAGATTGATTTCGAAAATGGTTGAGCGATTTAGATTAGGGCTTACAAACTCTATGTAATTTTGGATGTGCAAGACAGGTGAAGAAGAAAGGGGAAAACAGAAGTGGGTATTTGAAGAAATTAAATTTCCGTTAAATGGGACCCACTTGACGGTTTATCCCTTTCTCTGCAACAGTAACGCTGAAGCACGTACACTTTTTGTATTGAGCAGATAAATAGACAACAAGCGCCAAAACTTTTAATGATTATTACCATAAAAGTGGTATTAGCCTTAAATGCAAAGATATTGTTGTTTATTTATTTTTATTAAAAAAAATAAAAAAATTAAAAGAAGGTTGAGCCGGCAGTGGTAACAGATTGATATAGCTAACAGTACTAACTTGTGAAAGCAGTACTAAAATTAACTAACAGTAGTAACTTGCGAAAGCAGTACTAAAATTAACTAACAGTAGTAACTTGGGAGAGCAGTACTAAAATTAACTAACAGTAGTAACTTGCGAGAGCAGTACTAAAATTAACTAACAGTAGTAACTTGCGAGAGCAGTACTAAAATTAACTAACAGTAGTAACTTGCTACATTAACAGTGTTAATTGTACCAATCTTTACCAGCAGCATTAAAAAAAATATCAGTATTAACCCAGCAGTACTAAAGGTAACTAGCAGTATAAATACTAACAGTGCTAAAATACGAATTCATGAGGGCAGTATTAAAAAGTCTTATCAGTATTAACCAGCAGTACTAAAAGTAACTGGCAGTATTAACACTAACAGTACTAAAATACTAACCTTATGAATTAATAAAGCACAAAAATAGAGGGTCTAGTCTGAATGAATATGGTTAGTCTGTGTAGCTAATCTGGAAGAAGTTACACAGACTGAAACATATTATCAGTCAGACTGAGAGAAAATAACATAAGTTATAAAATCTTTTTGGTATTTTCTTAGAAAGTATGTACAAAAACATCTCTTAGTCTGTGCTTTTTGATTGTATGTAGCTGAGAATACAGTTATACAGATTGAAAAGCAGACACAGACTGAGAATTGAAGCATACAGATTCAAGGTTTTACTAGGGGTTGAGCATTCCTAGTTGACCAAGCAGATACAAAAATCTATCTTCATTTAAAGGTTTAGTAAAGATATCTGCTAATTGGTCATTTGTGGGCACAATTTTGAGAGTCACTTTACCTTTCTCAGCACAATCTCTAATAAAGTGATGTCTGATCTCAATATGCTTTGTCCTGGAGTGAAACACAGGATTCTCAGTGATGGCAATGGCACTTTGGTTATCACACATGATTGGAGTTTTTGTAAACACCAAATCATAGTCTGCTAGTTGATGTTGCATCTATAGCAATTGAGCACAACAACTACCAGCAGCCACATATTCTGCTTCTGCAGTGGATGTAGCAACAGAATTCTGTTTTTTACTTGACCAACTGACTAGTTTGCCACCTAGCAGTTGACATCCACCAGAAGTGCTTTTCCTGTCTAATTTACAACCTGCATAATCTGCATCTGTATATCCAATTAGATCAAAACCAGAGTCTTTGGGATACCAAAGACCCAGGTTGGGAGTACCTTTTAGGTACCTAAAAATCCTTTTTACAGCTTTTAGATGTTATTCTTTAGGTTCAGATTGATATCTAGCACACAAACATGTTGAGAACATGATATCTGGTCTACTTGCAGTGAGGTATAGTAGAGATCCTATCATACCTCTATAAGTGGTTTGACAGACTGACTTGCCAGACTGATCTTTATCCAACTTATCTGCAGTGCTCATTGGTGTTTTCATAATTGAACAGTCCTTTAAAGAATATTTAGTAAGTAGGTCATTGACATATTTACCTTGGTTGATGAAGATACCATCAGGTTTCTGATGTACTTGTATACCAAGAAAGTATGTTAATTCACCCATCATACTCATTTGATACTGTTTTGACATTAAGTTTGAAAACCATTTACACAATTTTTCATCAGTAGACCCAAATATAATATCATCAACATAGATTTGGACTAGTATGACATCTGCCTTGTTCCTTTTGAAGAACAAAGTTTTATCAATTGATCCTCTAGTAAAGTCATTACTAATAAGATAGGATGATAAGGTGTCATACCAAGCTCTTGGAGCTTGTTTTAGTCCATATAGTGCTTTCTGCAATTTATAGACATGATTTGGAAAAGTGGAACTTACAAAACCTGGCGGTTGTTTCACATAGACTTCCTCCTGTAAGTTGCCATTCAGAAATGCACTCTTGACATCCATTTGATAGACTTTGAAGTCCTTGAATGCAGCATATGCCAAGAATAACCGAATTGCTTCAATTCTGGCTACAGGGGCAAAGGTTTCATCATAATCAATGCCTTCTTCCTGCTTGTAGCCTTGAGCAACTAGCATTGCTTTGTTCCTTATTATCACTCCGTCCTTGTCCATCTTGTTTTTGTAAACCCATTTAGTTCCAATAATGGTTTTCCCTTTTGGAGCAAGAACTAGGGTCCAAACATTGTTTCTGTCAAATTCTGTTAACTCTTCCTGTATTGCTTCAACCCAATCATCATCTTTCAAGGCTTCTTCAGCTTTCTTTGGTTCAATGATTGACAGGAAGTTTGTTAAGTAACAGAAATTTGCAGTAGGTGAGCTTGATACTTGAGCTCTTGTTTGTACACCAGAAACATAATTTCCAATTATTTCTGTAATTGGATGATATTTGTGTTCTTTGACTCCTAGAAATGATTCATCATTGAATGGTAAATCATTCTCATTTGGTGGAAGAATAGCAGGACTGAGTTCTGCATCATCTTCTACATAGGGCAAGTCTGAGTCTGTAGAGTTCACAGACTGAAAACTACCAGACTGAACACATGTATCAGAAGAATTTGAATCTCTGGACACAGATTCATCTTCTGTTGATGAAGGTACTGTCATTGAATGAGCAGGTTGAGCATCTTCATTATCACTTTCAGAGTCCTGTTGTTGGTTAGCAACAACTGGGATTTGAGATTCAGATCCCACAACAGATAAATCTTCCAATAAATGAACATCAGACTGAGAAACATGTTCATCATTAGCAGAGGAAGCATCAAAGGTGACATTGATGGTTTCTTCAATTTTATTCCTTCTGTTGTTGTAGACTCTGTAGGCCTTTGAGTTAGATGAATAGCCAACAAAAATTCCTTCATCAGATTTAGGTTCCATCTTTGCTAATTGATCTCTTTGATTGAGAATGTAACATTTACTTCCAAAGGTCTGGAAGTAATGGATGGTTGGAACCTTCTTGTGATACAGCTCATATGCAGTTTTGCCATGCCTTTTGACCAAAATAGATCTATTTTGGGTATAACAGGCAGTGTTAACTACCTCTGCCCAAAAATAAATCTTCATTTGACCATGGCATAACATGGTTCTTGCAGCTTCTATGAGTGTACGATTTCTTCTCTCAGCAACACCATTTTGTTGAGGAGTTCTGACAGATGCAAAGTTTTGAATAATGCCTTTGTCAATACAGAATTCAATGAGAGTAGAATTCTTAAATTTTGTACCATGGTCACTCCTGAGTTGCTTGACAGGTGCATCTTTCTGCAATTCTTCCCTCTTGATTAGATTAATAATCTCTTCAGGAGCATCACTTTTAGCCTTAAGAAAGATGACCCAAGTATACCTTGTGTATTCATCCACAACCACAAGTGTATACTTCTTTCCACCCAAACTGCTAATGCTCATGGGTCCAAACAGATCCATATGGAGCATATGCAGTGGTTGATCAATTGTAGCTAACAATTTGGATGGAAAATGGTTCTTGGTCTGTTTCCCTAGTGTACATGCAGGACAAAGTTTGTCTTTTGCAAATGTAACATCAGGCAGACCTCTAACCAATTTCTTCTTTGACAGGAGGTTAATATTTTTGAAGTTCAGGTGGGATAACCTTCTATGCCATAGCCAGCTTAGTTCTGGCACAGACTGAGTATAGAGACAAGTCTCTACATTATTGTCTGCAGAAGAAAGATCCAAGAGATAAATATCTCTTTCTCTTTTGGCAACTAATATAGGTTTGCCTTTGGAATTATAGATAACAGCAGCCTCCTTTCTGATTCTGATTTCACCATCATCATCACAAATCTGGCTAGCACTAAGCAGGTTATGCTTTAATCCCTCAACATAGGCCACCTTTGTTATTCTGATGTTGCCAGCCTTCACCACACCATAACCTTTTATCTTGGCAACAGAGTTGTCACCATATTTGACAGAAGGTTCTTCTTCTTCTACAAACTCTGACAGATTCTTCAAGGAACCTGTCATGTGTCTTGAGCATCCACTGTCTAGGTACCATTTGCTGTTACCCTGCACAGGACAAACAAAATCAATTAGTTACTTTTGGGAACCCATCTTTTGATGGGTTCTTTAGAGTTGGTTGGAGTCAATTCTTTAGCAGTTTTGGTGCTAAGTCTGTGAAGTTGACTTATAACCTCTCTATTTTTGATTTTGTTGTTTGTAGATGACATTTGTTTGATCAAAGCAGCCTTTGGCTGTTTAAGAAAGGACTTTGTGCATTTAATACCTTCATGTCCCAGATTTCCACAGTTGTAACATTTTCTGTTCAACATAATGGTCCTTTTGGATTTTGGGTTATTATTTGCACTAGATCCTCTGTTAAACTCTTGTTTTGACTCAACAAATGTTTTAAAATCTGTGGTTAACTTCATTAAGTTTTCACTAAGCAGCTTAATGGTCTCAGTCTGGTTGTTAAGATTTGACTTTTTAGAGTCAGACTGAGTGTTAACACAAACAGATTTGGAGTTAAGTTTGCCAGACTGAAAATCGATTTTTCCAGACTGACAGATAGATCTCACAGACTGAGATCTTTTTAACTCCTTTGTTACTGGTTTTATGCCTTTAGATTTATCATTTGGCATATTATTGTCTGGACCAGTTACAGACTGAGATGTGAAAGGTTCAAACACATTGTAACTTTTCTGTTTATTCTTGATTCTTTTTACCTCTTTTTGTCTTTTTAAAGATGGTACTGTGAGAATACTAACTTTGCCTTTTATAAATCTTTCCTTTTTAAGTTCTATAGTTTCTAAAGATTCATTAGTGATTATAAGTTCAGGCTGTTTAGATTGAGAAGTTTCACAGACGGAGATTTCTGAGTCTGTGTCTTCAGAGTCTGGCTCTGTCTCATATACTAGTTCTTTAGCAACTATTTTTGGTCTAACAAAAGCATTTGTCAATATAACTTTGTCTCCCACAGTATGACTAAAAGTATGAGGTAAAATCTCAGGTACAAATATAGTAGGTTTTGAGTTTATTTCTGAATTTATGTGACTTTTAAGATCAAACTCATCACCTATGACCGCTTGTATCTGAGCTGGAATCTGTTTGGATAAACAGTCCACATTTTTAAGTGATGAAATACACCAAGATTTACAGATCCTTTCATAATGATCAGCTTTGTTTTTATAAGCTTCTTTTTCCAGCTTGATCTTTTTGAGAAGGTCATATTGAGCATCAAGCTCAAGTTTGTACTGTTTATTTTGGTTTATTTCATTCACTTTTGATTGTAGATCTTTTTGAACTTGACTGAGTTTGGTTTTTAAATCTTGTATTTCCTCCAGTCTTTTCAAAAAATCTACATAGATGTGTTCAAACATTTTCTGTTTTTCTGCATCACTATAGTAAAGTTTAAAATGATTTACATTGTAAGCAGATCCTCTGTCCCAGTCTGGATGAACACATGCCTTTTCTGCAAATTTGACATCTTTGTCAAACTGGCTCTCTGTGATAGCCATTAAGCACATATCTTCATCATCCTCAGATGATGAAGATTCTTCATCTATCCATTGTTCAACAACCAAAGCTTTCTCTAGTTTCTTTGGTTGTTGTTTCTCTCCAATTTTCTTGGAGTTGAAGTACTTTTTCTTGTACTTCTTGGCCTTTTCTTCCCACTTATCAGAACTTGAAGATTCTGCAATCTTCACTCTGCAGTCAGAAGAAATATGACCAACTTTCCCACATTTATAGCAAGTAGCTTTCTTAGGATCAAAAGTTGGCCTTCCTTTTGAACCTTTGAATCTTGCTTTTTCTAACCTTTGGGCTAGCAATGCCATTTCAGCTTCTAGAGACTCAGTTTCATCATCTGATTCTGAGTTTGTAAGAGTAAGATGGTAATCTGCTCTAGAGAAAAGTTCTCTATTTTTCCTTGTTGTTGCAACAAGGGCAGCAGATGGATCTTTTGCAATCCTTTTGGCATTTAGATCCTTTCTGGCTTTGGTTTCTTCAAAATTTATTAGAAGTCCAAACAAGCTAGAGAGATCATATGTCTCCAATTTTTCACTTACAATTAATGAAGTGATAACTTCAGAAAAAGTGTTTGGAATGACATCAATAAATTTTGCACAGATTTCAAACTGTCCCTTGATGATATTATACCTTTTAAGATCATTGATTAAGATCTGAAATCTGGTATGAATATCAGTTAATGACTCATTTTGGCCAGCAGAGAAGTTCTCATAATTTCTTATGAGATTCTTCTTCTTTTGGGATTGTACTAAACTTACACCATCATATTGGTCAGTTAACATATCCCATATGGCTTTAGCAGTTTTGCAGCCAGATATCTTAGCAAAAATGGGCTCAGTAACTGCATTGCCCAGTATGGATTTGGCCTTAAAGTCTAGTGCATATAGTTGCCTGTCTAGATCAGTCCAGGTACTTTTGGAAGCCTCAACAAATTTTTCAGGTGTCAAAATAATACCATTTGCATCTAAAGTTGCAGGAACTATTCTGCCAGGAATAATGGGTCCTTCCTGAATGACTCTAAGCATTTCATCATGAATGCTAGCAAGAAACCATTCAGCTTTCAATTTCCAGTGGGTAAAATTTACACCATTGAAGATTGGAATTCCCTTCCCAGCCATAGCAATAGAAGAAGTCATTTTTCTAGGAAGAAAATGTAGAGAAAATGGATTTAGATGATTGTTTGATAAACTGGGTTCCTTTGATCATTAAAGATTAAATCTTTATTTGCTCTGATACAAGTTGTTGGGTCACAAGGTTCCCAAAACTTAGATACAGATTAAATAACAGTTATCTTAACGTGTTAGTTTATATCCAAGTTTTATATCAAACAAGTTTAAATTAATCTAGGCGGAAAACAAGATTAATTTTGACACAGAGTTTATTATGAATCAAAGTATTATTCACAATAAAGTGTTTGTCTCACACAGATGACAAAGTATTCAAACCCACACAGATGGTTTGAATACGATCCAACTATTAGTATATTAAGATACAATTATCACTACAAACTTTAACAATTAGTGTGGTAATGCTTTGAGCCTAAGCTTAAAGGTCTTGTATACTATTTTTCTTTGAGAGCTTGAATTACTTGGATACTTGGATATTTGAAGAGTGCTATTGAGCTGCTATTTATAGAGTTGAGTATCAACTTCTATTAACCAGCTCAGTCAGTTGTCCATGGGATAACACATTCATCTTGGGCAACTTTGCACTCTACCCTTTTTGCTTTTCTTGGAAATAGAAAAAGCAAAAGGTAAAAGGTTTCTTTGCTAAAAAAGTAAACCTTTATCCAATGTTTGACTTTACTCAAACATCTCTTCAGTTGTACCATAGCCTTGGGAAAGAAGAACTTCTTTTGTACGATTGTACTTTCATTCTTCAATCTGTGCTCTCAGTCTGTGATCTTCAATCTGTGATCACCAGTCTGTGATCTTCAGTCTGTGAAGTCTTTTGTCTTCAATCTTCATTCTTTAGATGATGAATCCATAAGTCTTCAAGAAAAGCAAGGCTTTCAGTCTGTGAGATTCTTCAGTCTGTGCAGCATAGACTTAGAAACAATTCTTCAGTTTGTGCAGCACAGACTCAGGAATTCACTAAGTTTTTCCTGAATACAACTGAGATAGATTTTGACTCTTCAGATTTATAACTTAAGTTTGATCATTGTTTTTCCCAACAGTTCCTCCACTCTCTTTGTAGCTTTGTTATACACACGTTTATTAGGTGAATTATTTGAAAAACCCAAAAAGTAATCTTCACTCGATTTTTCACCGAATTTAGCCACTCTTTCTTTTGTGTGCATAATCATACAGGGACACCCGAAAGGCTCAAGAAACTGTAAATTTGGTTTACGGTTGTTGAAGAGCTCATAACAGGTCTTATTGCGTTTCTTAACCATAGACACTCTATTTAGAATGTAGCAAGTTGTGTTAACCGCTTCTGCCCAGAATGTGATAGGCAGTTTTGAATCAGCTAACATAGTCCGTGCAGCTTCAATGAGCGTCCTGTTCTTACGTTCATCAACTCCATTTTGTTGAGGAGTTCTAGCAGCACTGAACTGATGATCAATGCCTTTCTTCTAACAGAACAGACCTAGTGTAGAGTTCTTAAATTCCGTACCATTATCGCTTCTTAGTTTCTTGATCTTCAAATTGCACAAATTTTCCAGCTTGTCGAACAAGTAGATAAGGATTTCAGCAGTCTCATCCTTGGAGGCCAAAAAATAAACCCAAGAGAACCTCGAGTAATCATCAGTGACCACCAAACAGTACCATGCCCCACCTATACTTTTCTTGCTCACTAGTCCAAATAAGTCCATGTGTAGTAATTCCAATGTCTTTTCAACAGAGTTGACCAGTTTTGACTTATGGGTCTTCTTGTGCTGTTTCCCTTTTTGGCAGGGAACTCAATGATCATTAAGTCCGAATGATTGCTTCGGTACACCACGCACAAGATCATTTTTAACCAGATAATTCATCTTACGAAAGTGCAGATGACCCATTCGTCTGTGCCACAACAAGGATTCTTTTCCATTAGCCTTAGACAGAAAACACGTTTGCTTCTTTGATTCAACAGTACGCATATCCAGAATGTATGTGTCTCTGTCTCGAGGTGCCCTCAGTAGCACCCACTCCTCGGGAATAACAAACCCCGGCTTCAGAATGCAACACTCACTTTTCGTGAAAACAGTAGTGTACGACTTATCACAAACTTGCGATACACTAAGAAGGTTGTGTTGCAGCTGTTCTACAAAATTAACTTTTTCAAAGCTCACTTTGCCATTTGAGAGTGTGCCTTGGCCAGAAATTACGCCTCCTTTGTCACCAGCAAAAGCAACATATCCCTCATTATACGCATGAACATCGGTAAGTAGGGATATATTGCCTGTCATGTGCCGCGAGCAACCACTATCGATATACCATTTGCTATTCAGTACGGCTTCAGGTTGCTGCAACACCAAAAACAAAGAAGTTAATTAGTAACGGAGACCCAAGCCTTTACAGACTTGGGCACTCCAGAAGCATCATCCACAATGATCACATCAGTCAAAATTTTGTTTTTAAACATATCCGAATTATTGATTGATGTGATACTGTTGGATGTAGAATCACTTGATGATTCTTTCATTTTCCAAACCTTTTTAGGTTTGGAAGATTGCTTGTCAACAACATTGAGCTTAGCAATTGATGATTTGGTTGGCTCAACCTTGCTGAATTTTTTAGCGGGTGTGGGAGAACGTGAACCTTTAACTGAAGAATTTTTAATTTTAGAAATTTTAGGAACACCTTTCCCAGACCGCTTTTTAGCAAGCAACGGACAATCGTTTATTAAATGACCTTGTTTCTTGCAGTAGAAACAAGATCTTTTCTCAACAGGTTGTTGAAATTTTGGAACAATCCTATGAGGATGGTTGAAAGAAGCATCAAAGGCACATGCACACTTATGTGAGCATGTTGAATTTGACACTTGTTTAGAGAAAACAGTGGATTTAGAAGAAGTTTGATGTTTTTTAATATTTTCTTTGACTTTCAAAATCTTCTTTTCAGGCTCAGCCTTAGCTTTGCCTTTTCCACTTAAAGCCATGACTAAAGATTCATTAGTTATAATTACATTGTTTGGCTTTACATTTTTCTTTTCAACCTTTGAATACTCCTCTTCGGTTATGTCCTCAATTTCAACAATTTCCTCTACAATAACAGGAGAATCACTCGAAGCCTTGTTTACAACAGGCTCACAAACATCATAAGGCTTAACAGACTTAGCCTTAACACCATCAGTAACTGTTTTAACAGATTTAACCTCTTGAGCCTTAGCAATCTCAGGCTCACTAGTGCTAGGTTGTTCTGCAGTTGCACAGGCTTACTAACTTTGACAGAAACAGATTTGACAGGATTTATGTCTACTCTTGAAGAAGTAGGCACAAATTCTAAGATGTCATCCTTAGCAGGCATTGGAAGATAATCTTTAGGAGGCGGGACTTGATGGTAACCAAGTCCAGCCTTGCTTTTAGTATTAGTCCTTTGTGCCTGAAGGATCTCATCAAAGACTAATGAGGAAGTTGAAAAATTTGACAATTTTCTTTTTAAATCTAAAACCTCAGTTTGAGAATCAGAAAGTTCTTTCTTTACCTTAGTAAGCATGGTAACATAACTATCTATTTCATCTTGCTGACTAAAGATTTTAGCTTTTAATTCTTTCTTTTCTTCAAAAATTGCCTTTAACTTTTTATCACACACCTTATCATTATCTTTTAACATATTATTTGAAACAGTTAACTGTTCTATGTTGGCGATAAGACGTTCATTTTCTTCTCTTAGCCTGTTTATCTGTCCTGTCAAACGAACACAAGATAGACAAGAAAAGGGTTCATTATCAACCTCATGTATGTTGGCCATGAAAGCTTTGATTTGTTGGTCATCATCGGCTTGTACAGACCAGTCAAACGCTTCATCTGACAACATTAAGGCAGCAGATACCATTGCCTTTTCTTCAGCTTTAGCCTTCTCTGTAGATTTGTTCGGAGTAGGCCTTGTGAAACCAGATGAAGGCTGTCTTGTTTCGCATTCACGAGCAAAGTGTCCATAGTTTTGACACTTGTAGCACTTGACTTTGCTCTTGTTGAATCCCAGACCCTTATCATTTGGATCCTCCAGCGACTTTTTCCCTGTAAGTAGGTCTTGGCTCTTCTAGTAAGCATAGCCAAGTTCCACCTTAAGTCCATTCGCTCCAATTCGTCATCATCGATTTGACGAAAGTCTTCTTCGGTCAGATCCATAGAACCAACTTTCTTGCAAAGAAAGTCATCATAGGCGGATAACAACGCCGAGAAAAGTACAACATGATCTTGTGAAGTTGCAGGATTAGGCCCTTGATGAGTTGGTGGTTGAAAGTAAGAACCACCAGAAGAAACACTTGGTTGATGACTTGAAGAGCCACCAGTTCCACCAGATAAGAATGCTGAGCCAGATGTTCCGGTTGATGAAACATCCACTCCGTAGATCTTAGGATTTTGGACATTTGCAGTAGCTTTTGTTTCCTTCCTTTGCATGTCAAAAAGATCAGCTTCTGCTGACCAATAAGATCATCAAGAGACATATTCAGAATGTCTGGATCATTTTCCATCATTAAAACTCTTGTATCCCATTTGTCAGGTAGAGATTCAAGAAGTTTTTTATTTATTTCGGTTTTGTCCAGAGTTATTCCCCCTTCTATTAACTCACTAACCAACTGTGAGTATCTAGAAAACAAGTCAGAAAGAGACTCGTTTGGAAGAATATCGAATACGTCATACTGCTTCTTGACTAAACACAACTTATTCTGTTTATATTGTTCACTACCGGCACATCTTTTCTCAAATGCCTTCCATAAATCATACGCAATTTCCAGATATCGAAATTGCTTGAGGATTGACGGTGGTAATGCCATGATAATTGCAGAATGAGCCTTTTTATCATTCTCAAAGGCTTTGCGTTCTTCAGGAGTCATTGATTTGATTGACTTTAAGGGTGTTGTACCAGTATAAACTCCAGAACTGACAGGACGTTCATATCTTTCAGTCAAAGCAACCCACATCTCGGGATCATTAAAAGAAACAAACGCTTCAAAGCGTTGACGCCAATAAGCATAATCCATCCCTACAGTATACATAGGTGGTTTATTCGTACTTCCAACTTCACAGTTTTGCTTGAGTAGATCTCCAACTCGTTGTAATGAAGAAGATGCCATTTTGATAACCTGCAAAACAAAACACACAAAGAAAACAAACTAAAATGTTATGCGACACAAGGATTGTGTCGCTAAATAATATGGCGACACTACAGATGTGTCGCTAGGAATTAAGTAACAGTTAAACAGGCGACACAAGGTTTATGTCGCAAAATTTTATGTCGCAATTTTCAAACTTGTGTCGCTTTCTTTGTGTCGCAGATTTTAATCTTGTGTCGCTATCTAGTGTCGCTTAAAACCTACACGCGACAGAAGATTGTGTCGCAGAAACCCTAAACGCGACAGAGGTTTTGTGTCGCAGAAACCCTAAATGCGACAGAGGCTGTGTCGCTGCTTGTGTCGCAATGTCGAGGAGAGCTGCGGCAGAAAACCCTAAAATTCGCAAACTTCCGTAACCCTAACGAAAAATCACGAACAATGGACGAATCTAATCACCAAAAACTTCCAGAAAATTTAGAATATTGATCCTTAACCCGAAATGCAAAGATTTAATTCCAAAAACTAGTCAATTTTAACCGAAAACACGTACTAACACGATCCGATAACACCAAATCCGTAGATAATGGCTCTGATACCACTTGTAGGTTCCCTTAATCACAGATCTAGACTTGTCGTTTGACTTAATTGAAAGGCGGAAACAATCAATCAAGCAATTGAAACGTAAATACAAACACAACGATTTATAATCTTTTCGTATATATTAACAATTGAAGAATAAAGATTACAAACTCACTAATTCTCTCTTCCCAATCTCTCTACCGTATCTCTCTCTCTCTAGGGTTTGATCAACCCAAAAATGAAATTCTAACTCGATATATATAGAAACCCTACTGGACCCTGCGACACAAGCCCAATGTCGCAGGCCCAGCCCATTGCGACACAACCTTTGTGTCGCTATAGCGACACAGGCTCTGTGTCGCCTGAACAGTATATTTGTGTATATTTTCTATCTCGCTATTCATTTACATACTCGCATATACACACTAAAAACGATACAAACGCAGACTAATTGACTTTGACAATTACAATTGTTTGACCAAATGACTGACACACATTATGCACCAACACATACTGTTTCTTCACTAGCTGCAATTTATTCTTCTCATATTGCTCACTTCCACCGCAACACCTTTCAATGGCTTTCCATAAATCATACGCAAGCTCATGATGTCTAAATTGCTTCATGAGTGGTTTTGATAGTGCCATGGTGATCGCAGCATGTGTTTTCCTTTCAGTATCATAAGCCTTGCGTTCTTCAGTATTCATGGATTTGATAGGCTTAAATGGAGCTACTCCGGGAAAAACACCAGTTCTAAGAGGACGTTCATATCTTTTCTCTAAATATATTTGCATATCAGGATCATTGACAGCGATGAATGCCTCAAATTGTATTCTCCATTCAACATAAGGAGTATTGACAGTGAATAATGGAGGTTTATTAGTGCTACTGATCTCATTGTTATGTTTTAGTAATTGGGAAAAGCTTTTAAGCGACATTTTTAATCCAGAAATGTACCAAAATTTTGTCCTTTTGACTTTTCCCTCCAAAATTTGATTCGAAAATATCGAAAACTGTCCGAGTAAAACGAAACTTTTTCAAAATCAAAATTAAGACCTTTTAAGCTTAAGAACAAAATTTTGTCATGCGAAAAATTTCCTGCCAAAAGACTTCTTTTGTTTTGTTTTTTTTTTTTTTTTTTTTTTTTTTTTGTCTTTTGTCTTTAGCGACACTAAGTTAGTGTCGCACCTTAGTGTCGCACATTAGTGTCGCAAGCTAGTGTCGCAAAATCCGATCTGGTGTCGCAATCTTATGTCGCGAAAACCCTAAATACGACACAAAGATTATGTCGCTGATTGTGTCGCTAAAGCTTGTGTCGCACTTAGTGTCGCAATGTCGCGGCCAGCAGCTCCAAAAACCCTAAAAATCGAAAATTTTCAAAACTCTAACGAATTTCGAACGATAATTGATGAACAAACCCAGAAATACACTTCCTGAAGCTAAATATTCAACTGATTGGACCCAAAACGTTGATCAAACCACCAAAAACACCACGAATCAAACCGAAAACATTTCAATTAACGATCAAATCTTTAAACAAACGCCCAAAGGCTCTGATACCACTTGTAGGTTCCCTTAATCACAGATCTAGACTTGTCGTTTGACTTAATTGAAAGGCGGAAACAATCAATCAAGCAATTGAAACGTAAATACAAACACAACGATTTATAATCTTTTCGTATATATTAACAATTGAAGAATAAAGATTACAAACTCACTAACTCTCTTTTCCCACTCTCTCTGCTGTATCTCTCTCTCTCTAGGGTTTGATCAACCCAAAAATGAAATTCTAACTCGATATATATAGAAATCCTACTGGACCCTGCGACACAAGCCCAATTTTGTAGGCCCAGCCCATTGCGACACAACCTTTGTGTCGCTATAGCGACACAGGCTCTGTGTCGCCTGAACAGTATATTTGTGTATATTTTCTATCTCGCTATTCATTTACATACTCGCATATACACACTAAACACGATACAAACGCAGACTAATTGACTTTGACATTTACAATTGTTTGACCAAATGACTGACACACATTATGCACCAACATTGTATATGTTCCTCATTTGACTCATGTTGAAACTGAGCAAGATCACTGGAATCTTTTGGTGTTGCACTCTTTGCCTCACTCTGTGTCCTGTGCATGGAAAAGCGATCATAGGCATTGAGTGGTGTAGTTGTGTTTCCCTCAGATCGAATCCGGTGATAGGATAAGACATCACTGGGAATTGATTGTGTAGCACCTGTTGCCTCAAAAAGTTCCTGGTGTAATGGAACAGTCTCACTGGCAACTGATGTTGAAGTTTGGATGCCCTCACTAACCATCTGGTGATAAGATGATGGATCATGGAGCAAAGAAGGTGAGATCTGTACCTCAGTCTGTGACATGACTGGGGCATTGGCGATCTGTGCAGAGGGGTGTAAGGAAAGACTCACTGGAATGTGAACTAGTACAGGACTAGTGGTCATTATGGGTTCAGCCATTGTGAGTGGGGTAAAGAGGGGGGTGGTAGTGCTCAGGATTGGAGCATCTTCTTCAATGCATACTACAGGGGTCAGTGTAGTAGCAGTAATATGGGTATCCAAGCTGACTAATCTAGGTTTAGGTTGGGTCAGTTGGGTAGCCATTGGCACCACAGACTCTAGCAGAGCTGTAATGGAATGGTCTACAACACTGGAAGGTGTTCTATTGACATCCAGTTCCATGGATGATAATTCCATTTGTGCTATACTTTTGGGGGTTGAGTCTGGTGATTCCTCCAGAGTGAGTGGTGACTCATCTTGGTTGGTTTGTTTGTGACTCTCTTTTGTGGGTGAGGATGGGCTAGGATAAGAAGGTTTATCTATATCCATGTCCTCAGATGAAGAAGAAGTACTACCTGCATCTTCTGTTGAAGATGGAACAGACTCAGGAATGTTTGAGTCTGACTCCAAGTGCACAGACTGAGTTGAGTCTGTATCCCTGGAGTCTGTGTGCTCTGCTTCAGCCACACGATCTTCAACAGCCTGGGTCTCAGTACCGTCACTATCACCTGAACTATCACCCTCCATAGATGCAGAAGCAACATATGGGTGATCAATCCATTGCTGCATAGCAGCAGTGATAGGTGTTCCAGAAAGTGGAACCGGATGGTTGAACACTTTATATGTGAGCACAGGTACGGGTATATCTGCAGTTTTGTTATTAAAGGACATATACACAGACCCAGTTAACCTGGATTGGATGCACAAGGAGAGTAGCCTTATAAAAGGTACATTAAAAATTCTCTGTGACTCGTTCACTAGTTTTAATAATTCTTGAAAATACAACTCTGCAAAGTTGATGTTTAAACCTGTGATGAATGAGCTCAACAGTTGAGTTTCAAACTCATTTAGCTCCCCTATGCTACCAGATTTACCTCCTAGACTTCTAATGATGCCAGAAATTAAAAATTTCCATCTGGAGGTGAATCCTGACATCAAGATGGTGCCTTTTTCTTTGGTATATCCAACCAAAGTAAGAGAAGCCCTTGCTGCTTCTTTGGTTGGAATGGGTTCAAAATTATTTTCCATAGGCAGATCTAGGACATTCCTAATTAGCTCTTGATCAATGGTAACTGCCCGTTTACCATGATCAATAGTACCAGTAATTGCAGTATTGGTACCATTTGAAGAGCAAGTATACCACCATTCCATAAGAAAATCAGGATATATTTGAGGAATTGTGTTGAAAAATGCTCCCCGTAAAGGATGAGCAGACATAAAATTTGTCAACTCCTCAAATCCTTGGTTCTTTTTAGAATCAGGGATGGAAATGGTAGCAACTTGGTTATTTATGCAAAGTTTTACCTGTTTACCCTGTTTAAAGGGTTTAGCCGCAGCGATGTTGGCAGGTGCATTGTAAACTCATTGATCAGCCATTTTAAATGAAGAATTTGTGAGATTGATTTCGAAAATGGTTCAGCGATTTAGGTTAGGGTTTACAAACTCTGTGTATTTTTGTTGTGCAAGTACGAGTGAAGAAGAAAGGGGAAAATCAGAAGTGGGTATTTGAAGAAAGTAAATTTCCGTTAAATGGGACCCACTTTGACGGTTTATCCCCTTTTCTCTGTAACAGTAAAGCTAAGGCACGTGCACTTTTTGTATTGAGCAGATAAATAGACAACAAGCGCCAAAACTTTTAATGATTATTACCATAAATTTGGTATAAGCATTAAATGCAAGGATATTGTTGTTTAAAAAAAAACAAAAAAAATAAAAAGAAAGTTGTGCCAGTAGTGGTAACAGATTGATATAGCTAACAGTACTAACTTGTGAAAGCAGTACTAAAATTAACTAACAGTAGTAATAAACTACATTAACAGTATTAACTGTACCAATCCTTACCAGCAGTATTAAAAAAAAAACTTCAGTATTAACCCAGCAGTACTAAAAGTGACTAGCAGTATTAATACTAACAGTATGAAGAACACTAACCTTATGAATTAATAAAGCACAAAAATAGAGGAGTCCAGTCTGAATGAATATGGTTAGTCTGTGTCGCTAATTGGTAAGAAGTCACACAGACTGAGACATATAATTAGTCAGACTGAGAGAAAATAACATAAATTGTACAATCTTTTTGGTATTTTCTTATGTAAAAAGATCTCTGAGTCTGTACCATTTGGTTGTATGTAACTGAAAGTTCAGACATACAAATTGAAAAACTTGCACAGACTGAGAGTTGAATCACATAGATTCAAAAGTTTTACTAGGGGTTGAGCATTCCTAGTTGACCAAGCAGATATAAGAATCTATCTTCATTAAGAGGTTTAGTAAAGATATCTGCTAGTTGGTCATTTGTGGGCACATATTTGAGAATCACTTTACCTTTCTCAGCACAATCTCTGATAAAGTGATGTCTGATCTCAATATGCTTTGTCATGGAGTGAAATATAGGATTCTCAGTGATGGCAATGGCACTTTGGTTATCACACATGATTGGAGTTCTTGTAAACTCCAAATCATAGTCTGCTAGTTGTTGTTGCATCCAAAGCAATTGAGCACAGCAGCTACCAGCAGCTACATATTCTGCTTCTGCAGTGGATGTAGCAACAGAGTTCTGTTTCTTGCTTGACCAACTGACTAGTTTTCCACCTAGTAGTTGACATTGTAACACCCCACTTTCTAAATATCATTTTATATTCGAAATATCGGAAGCGTCTGGTCAAAATATACTTTTACAATATATGCTAAAGTTATATCATTTAAAAAAAAAACATAAAACATACATCAGTTTGGGTGTTATACAGTACAAATCCCATCATTATGTATCAAAATAAAATCAGAGTAGCTGGTCGTCAAACATCCCATTAAACCAAAAGCTTCTTGCTCATCCCTTAATCAAACATTAACCTGCAAGAAGTAGGGTGGTGGGATTAGCACACGGCTAAGTGAGAAGAACTGTAACAAACAGTCTAACTCAGAAATAACAAATCTGTTTACAGCGAATAATCGTAAACACACAACGTCAAAGAGGACCGGTGGTTCCTGAGGTATCCTCCAAGGAACACTTAAAATCAACTGCAGGCCAATACAGTGATTAACCGATAGCTTGTTACTATCTTCACCAACAACAGTTCCTATCAACTATGTGTATAAGGAACCCCTGTTTGGCCAAACAATAGTAACTAAGCCCAACTAGTGTTGACCTCTGAATATACATATCACATATGCCCAATGGCCAAATATCACATAATCCATAATCATCATGGATAATATAAACAACCCAGACTAAACAGTCTATCAACGGTAGTATTACATTACTCGTTGTAACCAAACATGTTACAAGTAAATCACACTGAGGATCACAGATCCACTCACCTGCCAGTCTCAGTCCAACAACTCAGAAGTCTAATGTTACTGAGTCTTCTGCTAATCTGAGAATACAACAAATAATGAGTTAGTAACTCATTTCATAATCATATAACATATTTAAACAAGCAGGTAAATCCCTAAAGTCTAAGAAAACAAGTTTGTGAGCGGATCTGTGATCCTCAGTGTGATTTAGTTGTAACATGTTTGGTTCGCAGTATTAAAATCATGTGTCCTCACTTTTGTTTAATACTGTAAATTTCTAACTCGCTTTAAAATCATGTGTCATCACGATACCCAGATTAATTGTCCGTGATGAGATTTCGGGGACGAAATCTTCTTAAGGGGGTAGATTTGTAACATCCACCCTAAGGGCCTAGTAATCCGGGTAAATTTCTAACTTTAAATTGATTATTTAATGTGTTAGGAATATTTTGAGTATTCAGAAACACCTCCGAGTATTCAGGTAATTCATCGGGAAACACCTCCGAGTATTCAGAAACCACTCGGACATCAGACACAAATTTCTTTTTTTTCTTAGCATCAATAACATAGGCCATGTATGACTCACAACCCTTAGCTAGAGATTTTCTAGCTTTCATCAAAGAAATCAAAGGAAAACAACAACCCTCCCGTTCTCCTCGAGCCACGACATATGACCCCTCAGAGATAGGAATTTTAATCAATTTCTGATGACATACTATATTTGCTTTATTATGACTTAACCAATCCATACCAATAATTACATCAAAATTAAAAATTAGCATTAACAGAAATGAAACTGGAAAAGTCTGACCCTCTATCGATATACTAGCTCCAGTCACCGAGGTGGTAACAGGAACCAATTTGCCACTAGCTATTTCTACTTCAATAGGATTGGTAATCACAATAGGGGTCACATTCAGTTTATCACAGAAATAAACAGATATAAAGGAACAATTTGCTCCTAAATCAAATAAAACACGTGCCGGTACAGAATTAACAAGAAAAGTACCAGTAATGACGTCATCTGTTCTGACAGCTTCATCAACTGTCATCTGAAAAGCCCTACCAGCTGCTGGTGGTGTTTTCTTGCGTTTCTGGCCAAAAGAAGAGGAACCACTGACCAATCCCGATCTCGGTCTAACCGCCTCTGGACACTGCCCTGCCTTGTGCCCCTCCTTTTGACAATTCCAGCAAATAAAATTAGGATACTTACAATCCTTAACATGATGTCCAAATAATCCACATTTAATACATTTAGCAGTCTGGGATAAACTGATTCGGGTTTAGATTACCACTGTTTGTTAAAACTGGAGATACAGTGATTTCCACTGAAGGTTGAAGATTAACACTGATGGTGAAGATTACAACTGCTTGAAGAATCGAAGTTACAACTGCTACAAGGATTAACACTGATAGTTAATTGTGTTAAGTAGTTACCACTGTTTATGTAATTACAACTGTTAGTGTATTTTATAGTGGTTAACACTGTTAGTTGAATTCATAAATGAAGCAGTTACCACTGATGGAAGTTTGTTTCCACTGAATGTTCAAATGTGATAGTTAACACTGTTTATGACTTTGTGATAAGAATGAGTTTGTTATGGAAGTTATCTAATTCCATAATAATAGGAGATTGTACAGGACTCTATGTGTTATAAATAGAGATCCTTAGAACCTAGATCAATATACGAAATTAGTGAATAAAATAGCGCAACTTCAAGGTGTAAACCCTAATACAAAAGTGTATTCGTCTTATTCATATTAATAAGAATGAGGCTTTGATTTTAATATTTGTGTTTCGTTATTTATTATTCTAAATATTTATCTTTGATCTTTCTAATATTATTGAGTGTTATTCCGCAACTTCTCAGTAATAATTCAAAGCTTGTTTTAGTTATATTTGAATTGAAGAAAATCGGGACTGTCAAGTGGTATCAGAGCTTGGAAAGCTTTGAATACAGAAAGATATGGAATTTTAGATTAAATTGATTTTTAAGGTGTAGTTTGTGATTAAGTATTGAATTTAATGGCAACAGAAAACAATGAAGGAATCCAGGTCACTAAAATCCCTATGCTCAGGCCTGATGAGTTTGATCTGTGGAAAATCAGAATCAAACAATATATGCTTCTCACAGATTATCAGATGTGGGAAGTTGTGGTAAATGGTCCTCCAGTTACAGTAGATGGTGATGGTGTCAAGCAACAGAGACCACCACCAACTACTGATGCAGAAAGAAAAGTCAGATCTATAGAATTTAAAGCCCTTAGCACATTGTTGCTGTCAATGCCTAATGAGTACCAAAGAAGATTTGAAGCATGTGATGATGCTAAAATACTCATGGAGGCTATTGAGAAGAGATTTGGTGGTAATGACAGCACCAAGAAGAACAAAAGATCTCTATTAAAGCAACAATATGAGAACTTTAATTCTGCAAAAACTGAAACTCTAACTCAAACCTTTGACAAGTTTTCAAAACTTGTTGGAGACCTGGAAAATCACAAGGTAAAAATTGATAAAGATGATCTGAACAGGAAGTTTCTGAGATCATTAAGTGAAGAATGGACAATCTACACTGTAGGTTTAAGACAGAGTGCAGATTTGGAGATGAAGGAGCTTGAAGATATTTATAATGATCTGAGAAACTTTGAGCCAAAAGTTGAAAGCAAAAAGCAGGCTGTAGGAAACAATCATAATGCTGCTTTTATGTCAGTAAGTGGATCACAAGTTGATTCAAATCAACAAGGATCTGCTTATATTGCTGCAGGAGTTGGAACATCTCAAAACAACTCAAATGATCAAATATTAGAATCTTTCTTTGCTAGTAATGTGAACTCTTCACTTACTAATGAAGATTTGGAGTAGATAAATTATGATGATCTGGAGGAGATGGATATCAAGTGGCAAATTGCTTTGATTACTCAAAGAGCCAAAAGGTTTATGCAAAGGACAGGAAGAAATAACTTTACAAACCAAAGGAATGATGCTGCTTGGTTTGACAAAAGCAAGGTAGAGTGCTTCAATTGTCATAAAATGGGGCACTTTGCAAGAGAATGTAGAAGTCAGAGGCAAGAGCAGACTAGGCAGAGAGCAGGAAGCAATGGAATTCAGAGAAGGAATATACCAGTGCAGGAGAGTACATCAAATGCTTTAATTTCTCAAGATGGGCTTGAATTTGATTGGAGTGATCAAGCAGAACATGAAGTGAAGAATCAAGCCTTAATGGCCATTGCTGAAGAAAACAAGCCATCAGAGGTTCCTTATGAGGTACAAATCAAATTATGTTCTCATGTATGCAAACAAACTGTTAAACATTATAGAGATTATAATATGAAATTTTGTGAGGAACTTAAGCAATGTGAGATTAAAAGTAGACATACTACAACTGCAATAGAAAACTTGGAAAATAAAATAAAGGCATATGAAAAGAATGTAACTCAATATGAATATGATCTTAAGTATGCCAGATGGGAGAGAGATGTGTTAAAAGATAAGTTAGAAGCAATAAATCAGAAATTAGTAGAGGTCACTTGTGAAAGAGATAATATAAAATTAACAGTAAGTGATCTTGAACATGCTTCTAAAAGTGTAAATCAAATTATCAAATCTCAAATTCATGACAAGATAAAAACTGGGTTAGGATATAATTCTGTTTCCCCACCTTATAATAACAACTATTTTCCTCCTAAAACTGATTTAAATTTAAATAAGTTAAAGGAAGGAATAACAGTTGATGTTACAAAGGTTGATCCAGTTATTAACTTGGATAATAAAATTGACTTTGATAAGATTGAAATTAAAGAATGGACTGAGGAAGATGAACTGGATTATTCATCTGAAAATAATAACAATTCTAATTCTGAAACAACTGATAGCCTAAATTCTAAAAAATCATGTGAGAATATCAAGAAATCAGATACTGGTCTAGTTATAGAACTCAACAGTGATAAACTAGAAGAGGGTAAGAAAATGTTTCGGGAAAAGAAAAAGAATAATTTGGAAAACATGAAAACCACTGCTAATAAATCTAGAGCTGGTCTAGGATACATTAGTAATTCAGTTAAAACAGTTAATAAATCTAATAATGTAAAATCTATAAATATTGACTGTGCTGACTGTAAATGTAAAACCCAAATTTCTCAATTACCACTTTCTCACAAATTAAAACCCAGAGGAAATCAAAGAAATTGGAACCAAATGGTTTCACAAAAGTTGGGAAAGAATTTTACAGTGGTAAAGGAGAAATCTTGCTTTACATGTGGCAGAAACAATCATCTTCAACATGATTGTTATTATAATCCTAAAAATCTTCAAAGGATTAGAAAACAACCATGGACAGGAACTGATATGATCAATAAGGAAAATTTTAAATCAAAAATTGATCGCATTTCTACTGCCAAGAAGAAAATAGTAAAAGCTAATAAGTTAAAGACTGCTACAGCTATTTCTACTGCATCAGTATTAACTAGAAAATTAGCTAACAGTAACAAGGCAAAAACAGTGGTAAAAACTAAAACTGTCAGTGTTAATAATATTAACACTGTTAGTAAGATTGATAAAACAGTTAACACTGTTAGTTCAATTTCGACTGTTAAGCCTAAAATAAGTTGGATTTGGACACCAATTAAATCTGATATATCTAAAGGTCCAAATACCAACTGTGCATCACAATCAATAATCTTCAAGAAAGTTGACTTTGTGAATGCACATGGGAAACCCAAAGCCAAATTGGTTTGGGTTCCCAAGAGAAACTAATTATAGTTTCAATTTGATGTGCAGGGCAAGCCAGCAAACTTATGGCACATGGATAGTGGCTGCTCTAGGCACATGACAGGGGATAGGAAAATGCTGCAGGACTTCAAATCATTTGATGGAGGATATGTAGCTTTTGGAAGCAATCCCAAAGGAGGAAAAATCACAGGCAAAGGAACAGTGCACAGCAATAAGATAAGTTTTGAGGATGTGTATTTTGTTGAACAACTGAGGTACAATTTGCTAAGTGTGAGTCAAATCACAGATAAAAAGAACCCAGTTCATTTTACTGACACTGAATGCCTTATACTTTCCAAGGAATTTAAAATACCTGAAAATATGATTTTAATGACAATTCCTAGAAAGCATAATGTATATAAGTGTGACTTAACAAATATGGAACCTCAACTTGAACTAAACTGTCTTATAAGCAAAGCAACTATAAATGAATCTGAACTATGGCATAGAAGGATGTGCCACATGAATTATAAGACCATTAATAAGCTTGTCAAAAGCAAACTTGTTAGAGGTTTACCTGAAAAGGTATATTAATGTGATGATCATTGTGTTGCCTGCCAAAAAGGCAAGCAACACAAGTCTTCTTTTAAGTCCAAAATAGTGAACACAAACTTTTCACCATTACACTTACTACATATGGACTTATTTGGACCAACACACATAAGCAGTATAGGGAAGAAATTATACTGTTTGGTAGTAATTGATGATTTTACTAGATTTAGTTGGGTATTCTTCCTTAGGACAAAAGATGAAACAGGTGAAACACTTAGATCATTTATAACTAAGATTGAAAACCAAATGAATCTCAAAGTAAAAATCATTAGGAGTGATAATGGTACAGAATTTAAAAATTATGAGATGAATAAATTTTGTGAAAACAAAGGTATTAAGAGAGATTTTAGTGCACCTAGGACTCCACAAAAAAATGGGGTAGCTGAGAGGAGAAATAGGACACTAATTGAGGCTGCAAGAACTATGTTAGCTGAGTCTAAATTACCTATGTCTTTTTGGGCAGAAGCAGTTAGCACTGCTTGTTATGTCCAAAACAGGGTATTAGTTGTCAAGCCTCACAACAAGACACCATATGAACTGTTTTTTAAGAGAAAACCATTGGTTAGTTTCTTAAAACCATTTGGGTGTCCTTGTACCATCTTAAATACCAAAAGTCATTTAGGAAAGTTTGAAAGTAAGGCTGATGAAGGTCTCTTTGTTGGTTACTCTATTCAAAGTAAGGCTTATAGAGTCTTCAACCAAAAGACCAGAATCATAGAGGAGTCAATGGATATCACATTTAATGAATATACTAAAAATACTGTAGGAAAATGACCAAAATCTTTGTTTGATATTGATGCACTAACCCATGCTTTCAGATATACAAATGTGCAATCAAGTGCAGGTATACATGCAGGTACAAGTACTTCATCAACAGATATACCAACTGCACAGCAAAACAAACCACAGGAATATGTTGTATTTCCTGTTTGGTCACCTGATCCACCAACAGTATTTGACTCCACTTCACAGCAGTCCACACAGAGTTCAGAAACATCAACAGACTTGCCTGATGATCCTAATATGCCAGCTTTAGAAGAAGATGTTGAAGAAAGTGAGAGTGTCAATGTGGATAAGGCAGCTGCAGATTCAACTGATCTATCAGCTGTAGAACAGAGAATCATGGATGACATTTTCACTCCCTCAAGGCAGATTAGGGAAAGAATCACATCAGATACACAACAACCAGATCTGGATGTGAATATAACAAACATAGAATCTGAGATGTCAGTATCATCAACATCACACTATCATGTTCATAGAGACCATCCTCTAGAAAATGTGATTGGTGATATTGGCACACCTGTACAAACAAGGCATCAACTCAGAATATCAGAAGAAGGACTCCACACTTCTTTATATGCCTGTTTTATATCTCAGATGGAGCCAAAGAAGGTAACAGAGGCTCTAAAGGATCCAAGTTGGATTGAAGCTATCCAAGAGGAGCTGCTTCAATTCAAAGTACAGGAAGTATGGACCTTGATGGATCTACCCAAAGGAAAAAGAGCAATTGGCACAAAATGGGTGTTCAGGAACAAGAAAGATGAAAGGGGAATAGTGATCAGGAACAAGGCTAGATTAGTAGCCCAGGGGTATTCACAGGAATAAGGGATTGACTATGATGAGGTGTTTGCTCCTGTGGCTAGGATTGAAGCTATCAGACTGTTCCTGGCATATGCCTCTTTCAAAGGATTCAAGGTCTATCAAATGGATGTGAAGAGTGCCTTTCTGTATGGCACTATTCAAGAGGAAGTTTACGTATGCCAGCCTCCAGGCTTTGAGGATTCAAAGTACCCTGATAAAGTGCTCAGACTGGATAAAGCTCTTTATGGCTTACATCAAGCACCAAGAGCCTGGTATGACACTTTATCAGAGTATCTACTGAAGAATGGCTTCACAAGGGGTGCAATAGACAAGACCTTGTTCACCAAAAGAATTAAGAATGATATCCTACTAGTACAAATCTATGTAGATGATATCATTTTTGGCTCTACAAGGGACAGTCTGTGCAAGCAATTTGAAGTTTTGATGCATGACAAGTTCAAGATGAGCTCAATGGGAGAATTAACCTTCTTTCTGGGATTACAAGTGAAACAGCAGAAGGATGGGATTTTCGTTCAAGATGAGCTCAATGGAGAGGTTTAGCTACAAGGATGCCAAGGTGGCAAGCACACCAGTGGAGACACACAAAGCATTACATGCAGATCTTGAGGGGGAAGATGTTGATGTTCATCTTTATAGATCAATGATTGGCTCCCTCATGTATCTGACATCATCCAGACCAGACATCATGTTTGTTGTGTGTGTGTGTGCAAGATTCCAATCCAATCCAAAGATGTCACATCTGCATGCAGTGAAAAGGATCTTTAGGTATTTAAAAGGCCAACCAAAACTAGGCCTTTGGTACCCAAAGAACAGTTCTTTTGATCTGCTTGCTTACACAGATAGTGTTTATGGAGGTGCAAATTTGGATAGGAAATCTACTTCATGGGGTTGTCAATTTTTAGGAGAAAGGTTAGTCTCCTGGCAATGCAAGAAGCAATCCATTGTGTCTACATCAACAGCAGAGGCTGAGTATGTTGCTGCTGCTAGCTGCTGTGCTCAAGTGCTATGGATTCAGAATCAGATGTTAGACTATGGTTTGACTTTTCTTAAAACTCCTATATTTATTGATAATAACTCTGCTATCAGTATCATAAACAATCCTGTTAAACATTCAAAAACTAAGCACATTGAAATACGATATCATTTTATTAGAGATTGTAATGAGAAAAGGCTTATAAAAATTTTTAAAGTTCATACTGATAATCAATATGCAGATCTGTTTACCAAAGCTTTTGATGTGGGCAGATTTACATTTTTGGTTACCAGCATTGGATTGATGAATCTGTCTTAACTTTTCTCACTATCTTTGACCAAATTTTTTTTTAAGTGCTTAAACTTGGGATTGATACTGATATCCTAATTACCACTGTTCGTGTTAACACTGCTGGCGTATTTTAACACTGCCAAGTATTATTAGTACTGTTAGTTACTTTTAACACTGCCAGTGTTAATACTGAAACAAGTTACCACTGCCTTTGGTAATTAGTACTGTTTGTATACTTGTATTTTTTTTTGCTTGTTTTTAGTTAACACTGCGCAGGTCTAATTTCCACGGTTTGGAGACTTAGTACTGCTTAAAGGGTGTTACCACTGCAGCATCTTTACCCAAGCATTGGGAATACGAATCATGAGTTGTGCAACTCCATTGGGCAGATGACTAAATCTGACGGTCTTACTGAAGGGAACATCAGGGCAAAAGTGACGAATCATAAGAGGAAAGTAGAGGAAGGTACCGACAACAACCCCACTCAGCGAAAAGTCAAAAGGACGAAAATCGTCGGGAATGACATAACCGGATCCAAGGAAGAATGGGGTTACGCCGGGAACAAACCTTACTGCCCCAACTGCAAGCGTCATCACGAAGGTCCCTGCGGTACACCTTGTGGGAAGTTCAAAATAGTCGGGCATCGGGCTAAAGATTGCAAATCTCCTCCTACGGCTACGAACTCTAATACATCAAAAGCCTGCTTCGAGTGCGGAAGCGCTAGACATTTCAGGAAGAATTGTCCACAATTGAACAATAACGCTCGCCACGATCCATAACCTTGTTTCGGGTACGATACTTCTCGACAACTCAAATATTTCAACCTTATTCGATAGTGAGTACGCTTAGTTCACTACACTATCACGCCACAATGACTAAGATGCCAAGTACTATTTTATAACTGGCCACCTTAGACTATATGAACACAGTAGAATTTATAAAGTAACCCTAAGCTACTAACCCTAATGTAGCCATACCCTGGTGACTAACAAACAGACATTGTCCAGCGGACAAAATAGCCAACAGAGTCGAAACTCTCCCTCCCCCCTCCCTTAGTTGCCAGTAGGGCACTAGTCTAACAAGGGGAGGAAGACAAAACAAAACTGAACGTCACACCTTATGGCGCATGCCACGTTTATTCCTAAGTAACACACCGGCTTCGACTTAGAACAAATTTCGGGACGAAATTCCTCTAACAAGGGGAGAATGTGACACCCGACACTTTAGGTTAATTGTTAAACCTAGCTGGAAACCTTAATTACTTGTATTTAGTTGGTGTTAGTCTAAATATCTGTAATTACCTGTATATTTGAACATACACTTACGTGATTATGTGTTTATCTGTAATTACGCGAAACGAACGGACTGAGTCCGACAATCTATACGGCGTTGGTGATAACTTTTCATAAATAATGTAAACCTATTTTATAAATTAAATAGTAATTATTTACCCCATATTATTATTTATTAGACGTTTTGCTTAAAACGTAACAAACGCAACGAAAACGCGCGAATCGAATTCGGCAACCAAACAAAGGTCAATAAACATTTTATTAACTCACAATAAAGTGTTTTAATAAATACTTCAATCGAAAAATAAATCAAACCGATTGTTAGTTAAAAACGACTCAAAGAAACGTTAGGCGATTTAACGATTTAACACGAAAAATGGGTAAACGATCACAGTACGCGACACAGTCTGGAAATCAAAAATTAAATCACACACCCACCAAAGTGGGCCCCACCTGGCCAGCCCCCATCCCCCCATACATGCAAATTCAAATCATCATATTCTTTATACCTCCATTCATATTACATGCAAGACACACTCCCCACCAACACTTCACCTTTTCTCATTTTTCCTCATTCTCTCCAACTTCTCTCTAAACTCTCACATTCTCTCTCTAAAATCTGGAGAAATCCAACCTCTAAACCACCTTTGATCACCACACAACCACCATTGATCACCATAAAACACCATTTCAAAGTTTCAAGATTATTGAAAGGATTCAAGCCCTACAACACCTCCTCCTTTCCTTCTCCTATTCTCATTGTAAGAAAACTTATTCTACCTCTAAAATGCTTGAATAACATGTTAAAATGTTCACTCAAAAGATTCATGTTCAAAAACCATGTTAAAAACGTTTTTCATCATCATCAACTTACAAAAATGCAACATGCATATTCTGTCCAGAAAATACTCCGAAATTCATCTGAGTGTTTCTCACTCAAAATCTAATGAAAACGGATGATTCAAAAGAGAAAACTTAAGTTCAAGAAGTTAGCTTTCATTTCCAACTGGTTTCATAATTTTTGGAGTTCGTTTGATACCCGAAATGATTTTTACAAAAACATGCGTACAGGCTGTCCAAAAACTCAGAAAATTCACCCTTCTTGTTTTAATCATAACTCTAGATATACACCTCCAAATGACATGAAACCACTGCCAAAAGTTCACAAATTTTGTTAGGTACAAATGTCGTTTAGATAACTTTTTTGAAAAATGTGTATATTTTGCCCAGAAAATTAATCTTCTTGCATGTGTCCTGATTGGTCACTTTTTGACCTCAATAGATAAATGTAATTTTTAAAAATACTTAGACTTGCTTAAAAATTCTATAAAAATTACTGAAAGTAGTCAAGATATAGGGGAACCTCTGTGATTTTTCTTGTATTCTATTTCGGACTTATGATTTTCGAAATCGAGCCAACAAAAATGTACATTTTCTGGAAATATAAAAGGTTGACTGATTTTGCACAAAAATAAAAACCGACACTTGTAAACCTACTAAAAATGGAAGAACTAAATTTTTACAACCCTTAGACATATTTAAGAGTCATGTAAAAGTTTCGGGTCAAACCGAGCACATTTGACCACTTTCCCGAACTTGAAAAACATAGCAGAACCTTAGTGTCGCACCTGGCCCAAATTGGGTGCGACACTAACCTTTGTGTCGCTATTTTTAAACAAACAGTGGTAACCTGCGACACTAACTCCTGTGTCGCTACAAACAGTATTAACTAGCGACACCAACCCTTGTGTCACTATCTATAAAACTGTGGAAACTAGCGACACCAACCTTTGTGTCGCTACCTCTAAACCAAACAGTATAAACCAGCGACACTAAGACAATGTCGCTACCACCTCGAGTGTCGCAGTAACCTGCGACACTAACCTCTGTGTCGCTTAACAAAATTAATCAAATTTATGTTTTCCCAAAATGTCACCAACGAGCCGTACATGTTTTCTAAACACAAACGATAACCAAACAATTGGACGTTTCTAATTGAGTGAACTAGCTTAGGTGGACATTAACCCTCCACCTACACGATTTACTTTAGTGGACATTAACCCTCCACTTACATAGATGATCTTTTGAGATCTACTTACACAACCTTATACGTTTAGGACGTTAGAAGGTTGCAACTTGGAACACATTGGTTACTATTTGATTATTGCTTGCTATTTGCTAAACTCAGGTGAGTCTTACAGCCCCACTTTTACTTTTACTGTTTTATATACTTTGGGGTGAGATACAAATGCTTAACTGTTTTTTTCATGAACACAAGTACTCGATTATTTTTACAAGGTTGTATGAGTTGTTTTTAATCCATTAAAAGTCCTCAACACACATGGTTCGTTAACTGCGAAGGCGCGAGTGCTAGAGAATAGATCTATTATGGGAATGACACCCCCGTCCGGGTTACTAGCTATAACCAAGTTAAAAACGGGCACTCTAGTATTTGTCATAAAGGTGTTTCGGATTAGACACCTCCGGGAGGCACAAAACGGGTTAGGCTTCGAACCGTGGGCTCATGGCAATTTCGGAAACATTAATTTTGTTTATTTTATTTGCTTGATTGCAAATCACGGATAAATCTTGTGTTTCATAACTATGCTTTTACTGTTAAACCTGTGAGATTCACCAACCTTTTGGTTGACCCTTTTAGCTTTGTATTCTCAGGTACTCAGCAACAGTAGGATTGCCCCCAGGATTGCTAGCTACATCGAGTCGCATGCATTATACGTATATGAAGATGTTCATATATTATTTTTGAAATATTTCGTTATGTACTAGAATCTTCAGGATATTATTTCGCGAACTCGAGGCTAATGTAAACTTTTAAAGTATTTCAATGTAACTACTTTTGTACTATTTTATAAACGTCTCATATAGAGTCGTTCGCTTTTACCTTTGTGTTGTGATTACTTGATTAGTCACGCCCCGACCCGAACCGCTTCCGCTGTACAAATCAGGGGGTGTGTGTTGGGAAAAACAATGATCAAACCTAAGTTATAAATCTGAAGAGTCAAAATCTAACTCAGTTGTATTCAGGAAACTTAGTGAAATTCCTGAGTCTGTGTTTCTGAGTCTGTGCTACACAGACTGAAGAATTGTTTCTGAGTCTGTGCTGCACAGACTGAAGATCCTCACAGACTGAAAGCCATGCTCTTTCTGAAGACTTATGAATTCATCATCTGAAGAATGAAGATTGAATACAGAAGGCTTCACAGACTGAAGTTCACAGACTGAAGATCACAGACTGATGAGCACAGACTGAAGAGCACAGATTGAAGAATGAAAGTACAAATGTACAGGAGATATTCTTCTTTCCTTAGGCTAGATACAACTGATAAGATGTTTGAGAAAGGTCAAACATCATATAAAGGTTCTCTTCTCAGCAAAGAAACCTTTTACCTTTTTGCTTTTTCTATTTCCAAGAAAAGTAAAAAGGAAGGCGTGCAAAGTTGCCCAAGATGCATCTGTTATCCCTTGGACAACTATGTAAGCTGGATAATATAGAGTTACATCCAACTCTATAAATAGCAGTCCAAAAAGCACTGCTATTATCCAAGAAATTCAAGAGAATTAGTATACTAGACCTTTGAGCTTAGGCTAAAGCATTACCACACTTACTGTGAAGTTTGTAGTGATAACTGTATCTTTGTATACTACTTGGATCGTATTCAAACCATCTGTGTGGGTTTGAATACCTTGTCATCTTTGTGAGACAAACACTTTATTGTGAATAATACTTTGATTCATAATAAACTCTGTGTTAAAATTAATCTTGTTTTCCGCCTAGATTAATTTAAACTTGTTTGATATAAAACTTGGATATAAACTAACACGTTGAGATAACTGTTATTTAATCTGTATCTAAGTTTTGGGAACCTTGTGACCCAACAACTGGTATCAGAGCCAATAAAGATTTAATCTTTAACGATCAAAGGAACCCAGTTTATCAAACACTCATCTAAATCCATTTTTCTCTACATTTTCTACTTTGAAAAATGACTTCCTCTATTGCTATGGCTGGGAAGGGAATTCCAATCTTCAATGGTGTAAATTTTACCCACTGGAAATTGAAAGCTGAATGGTTTCTTGCTAGCATTCATGATGAAATGCTTAGAGTCATTCAGGAAGGACACATTATTCCTGGCAGAATAGTTCCTGCTACTTTAGATGCAAATAGTACTATTTTGACACCTGAAAAATTTGTTGAGGCTGCCAAAAGTACCTGGACTGATCTAGACAGGCAACTATATGCATTAGATTTTAAGGCCAAGTCCATACTGGGCAATGCAGTTACTGAGCCTATCTTTGCTAAGATATCTGGCTGCAAAACTGCTAAAGCCATATGGGATATGCTAACTGACCAATATGATGGTGTAAGTTTAGTACAATCCCAAAAGAAGAAGAATCTCATAAGAAATTATGAGAACTTCTCTGCCGGTCAAGGAGAGTCATTAACTGATATTCATACCAGATTTCAGATCTTAATCAATGATCTTGAAAGGTATAATATCATCAAAGGACAGTTTGAAATCTGTGCAAAATTTGTTGATGTCATTCCAAACACTTTTTCTGAAGTTATCACTTCATTAATTGTAAGTGAAAAATTAGAGACATATGATCTCTCTGGCTTGTTTGGACTTCTACTAAATTTTGAAGAAACCAAAGCCAGAAAGGATCTAAATGCCAAAAGGATTGCAAAAGATCCATCTGCTGCCCTTGTTGCAACAACAAGGAAAAATAGAGAACTTTTCTCTAGAGCAGATTACCATCTTACTCTTACAGACTCAGAATCAGATGATGAAACTGAGTCTCTCGAAGCTGAAATGGCATTGCTAGCCCAAAGGTTAGAAAAAGCAAGATTCAAAGGTTCAAAAGGAAGGCCAACTTTTGATCCTAAGAAAGCTACTTGCTATAAATGTGGGCAAGTTGGTCATATTTCTTCTGACTGCAGAGTGAAGATTGCAGAATCTTCAAGTTCTGATAAGTGGGAAGAAAAGGCCAAGAAGTACAAGAAAAAGTACTTCAACTCCAAGAAAATTGGAGAGAAACAACAACCAAAGAAACTAGAGAAAGCTTTGGTTGTTGAACAATGGATAGATGAAGAATCTTCATCATCTGAGGATGATGAAGATATGTGCTTAATGGCTATCACAGAGAGCCAGTTTGACAAAGATGTCAAATTTGCAGAAAAGGCATGTGTTCATCCAGATTGGGACAGAGGATCTGCTTACAATGTAAATCATTTTAAACTTTACTATAGTGATGCAGAAAAACAGAAAATGTTTGAACACATTTATTTAGATTTTTTGAAAAGACTTGAGGAAATACAAGATTTAAAAACCAAACTCAGTCAAGTTCAAAAAGATCTAAAATCAAAAGTGAATGAAATAAACCAAAATAAACAGTACAAACTTGAGCTTGATGCTCAATATGACCTTCTCAAAAAGATCAAACTTGAAAAAGAAGCTTATAAAAACAAAGCTGATCATTATGAAAGGATCTGTAAATCTTGGTGTATTTCATCACTTAAAAATGTGGACTGTTTATCCAAACAGATTCCAGCTCAGATACAAGCGGTCATAGGTGATGAGTTTGATCTTAAAAGTCACATAAATTCAGAAATAAACTCAAAACCTACTATATTTGTACCTGAGATTTTACCTCATACTTTTAGTCATACTGTGGGAGACAAAGTTATATTGACAAATGCTTTTGTTAGACCAAAAATAGTTACTAAAGAACTAGTATAGGAGACAGAGCCAGACTCTGAAGACACAGACTCAGAAATCTCAGTCTGTGAAACTTCTCAATCTGAACAGCCTGAACTTATAATCACTAATGAATCTTTAGAAACTATAGAACTTGAAAAGAAAAGATTTATAAAAGGCAAAGTTAATATTCCCACAGTACCATCTTTAAAAAGACAAAAAGAGGTAAAAGCAATCAAGAATAAACAGAAAGGTTACAATGTGTTTGAACCTTCCACATCTCAGTCTGTAACTGGTCCAGACAATAATATGCCAAATGATAAATCTAAAGGCATAAAACCAGTAACAAAGGAGTTAAAAAGATCTCAGTCTGTGAGATCCAACTGTCAGTCTGGAAAAATAAATTTTCAGTCTGGCAAACTTAACTCCAAATCTGTTTGTGTTAACACTCAGTCTGACTCTCAAAAGTCAAATCTTAACAACCAGACTGAGACCATTAAGCTGCTTAGTGAAAACTTAATGAAGTTAACCACAGATTTTAAAACATTTGTTGAGTCAAAACAAGAGTTTAACAGAGGATCTAGTGCAAATAATAACCCAAAATCCAAAAGGACCATCATGTTGAACAGAAAATGTTACAACTGTGGAAATCTGGGACATGAAGGTATTAAATGCACAAAGTCCATTCTTAAACAGCCAAAGGCTGCTTTGATCAAACAAATGTCGTCTACAAACAACAAAATCAAAAATAGAGAGGTTAAAAGTCAACTTCACAGACTTAGCACCAAAACTGCTAAAGAATTGACTTCAACCAACTCTAAAGAACCCATCAAAAGATGGGTTCCCAAAAGTAACTAATTGATTTTGTTTGTCCTGTGCAGGGTAACAGCAAATGGTACCTAGACAGTGGATGCTCAAGACACATGACAGGTTCCTTGAAGAATCTGTCAGAGTTTGTAGAAGAAGAAGGACCTTCTGTCAAATATGGTGACAACTCTGTTGCCAAGATAAAAGGTTATGGTGTGGTGAAGGCTGGCAACATCAGAATAACAAAGGTGGCCTATGTTGAGGGATTAAAGCATAACCTGCTTAGTGCTAGCCAGATTTGTGATGATGATGGTGAAATCAGAATCAGAAAGAAGGCTGCTGTTATCTATAATTCCAAAGGCAAACCTATATTAGTTGCCAAAAGAGAAAGAGATATCTATCTCTTGGATCTTTCTTCTGCAGACAACAATGTAGAGACCTGTCTCTATACTCAGTCTGTGCCAGAACTAAGCTGGCTATGGCATAGGAGGCTATCCCACCTGAACTTCAAAAATATTAACCTCCTGTCAAAGAAGAAACTGGTTAGAGGTCTGCCTGATGTTACATTTGCAAAAGACAAACTTTGTCCTGCATGTACACTAGGGAAACAGACCAAGAACCATTTTCCATCCAAATTGTTAGCTACAATTGAACAACCACTGCATATGCTCCATATGGATCTGTTTGGACCCATGAGCATTAGCAGTTTGGGTGGAAAGAAGTATACACTTGTGGTTGTGGATGAATACACAAGGTATACTTGGGTCATCTTTCTTAAAGCCAAAAATGATGCTCCTGAAGAGATTATCAATCTAATCAAGAGAGAAGAATTGCAGAAAGATGCACCTGTCAAGCAACTCAGGAGTGACCATGGTACAGAATTTAAGAATTCTACTCTCATTGAATTCTGTACTGACAAAGGCATTATTCAAAACTTTGCCTCAGTCAGAACTCCTCAACAAAATGGTGTTGCTGAGAGAAGAAATCGTACACTCATAGAAGCTGCAAGAACCATGTTATGCCACGGTCAAATGAAGGTTTATTTTTGGGCAGAAGCAGTTAACACTGCCTGTTATACCCAAAATAGATCTATTTTGGTCAAAAGGCATGACAAAACTGCATATGAGTTGTATCATAAGAAGGTTCCAACCATCCATTACTTCCAGACCTTTGGTAGTAAATGCTATATTCTCAATCAAAGAGATCAATTAGCTAAGATGGAACCTAAATCTGATGAAGGAATTTTTGTTGGCTATTCATCTATCTCAAAGGCCTACAGAGTCTACAACAACAGAAGGAATAAAATTGAAGAAACCATCAATGTCACCTTTGATGCTTCCTCTGCTAATGATGAACATGTTTCTCAGTCTGATGTTCATTTGTTAGAAGATTTATCTGTTGTGGGATCTGAATCTCAAATCCCAGTTGTTGTTAACCAACAACAAGACTCTGAAAGTGATAATGAAGATGCTCAACCTGCTCATTCTATGACAATACCTTCATCAACAGAAGATGAATCTATGTCCAGAGATTCAAACTCTTCTGATACATGTGTTCAGTCTGATAGTTTTCAGTCTGTGAACTCTACAGACTCAGACTTGCCCTGTGTAGAAGATGATGCAGAACTCAGTCCTGCTATCCTTCCACCAAATGAGAATGATTTACCATCAAATGATGAATCACTTCTAGGAGTCAAAGAACACAAGTATCATCCAATTACAGAATTAATTGGAGATTATGTTTCTGGTGTACAAACAAGAGCTAAAGTGTCAAACTTATCTACTGCAAATTTCTGTTTCTACACAAACTTCCTGTCAATCATTGAACCAAAGAAAGCTGAAGAAGCCTTGAAAGATGATGATTGGGTTGAAGCAATGCAGGAAGAGTTAACAGAATTTGACAGAAACAATGTTTGGACCCTAGTTCCTGCTCCAAAAGGGAAAACCATTATTGGAACAAAATGGGTTTACAGAAACAAAATGGACAAGGATGGAGTGATAATCAGAAACAAGGCAAGGCTAGTTGCTCAAGGCTACAAGCAGGAAGAAGGCATTGATTATGATGAAACATTTGCCCCTGTAGCCAGAATTGAAGCAATAAGGTTATTCTTGGCATATGCTGCATTCAAGGACTTTAAAGTCTATCAAATGGATGTCAAGAGTGCATTTCTGAATGGCAACTTACAGGAGGAAGTCTATGTGAAACAACTTCCTGGTTTTGTAAGTTCCACTTTTCCAAATCATGTCTATAAATTGCAGAAAGCACTATATGGGCTAAAACAAGCTCCAAGAGCTTGGTATGACACCTTATCATCCTATCTTCTTAGTAATGACTTTACTAGAGGATCAATTGATAAAACTTTGTTCTTCAAAAGGAACAAGGCAGATGTCATACTAGTCCAAATCTATGTTGATGATATTATATTTGGGTCTACTGATGAAAAATTGTGTAAATGGTTTTCAAACTTAATGTCAAAACAGTATCAAATGAGTATGATGGGTGAATTAACATACTTTCTTGGTATACAAGTACATCAGAAACCTGATGGTATCTTCATCAACCAAGGTAAATATGTCAATGACCTACTTACTAAATATTCTTTAAAGGACTGTTCAATTATGAAAACACCAATGAGCACTGCAGATAAGTTGGATAAGGATCAGTCTGGCAAGTTAGTCTGTCAAACCACTTATAGAGGTATGATAGGATCTCTACTATACCTCACTGCAAGTAGACCAGATATCATGTTCTCAACATGTTTGTGTGCTAGATATCAATCTGAACCTAAAGAATCGCATCTAAAAGCTGTAAAAAGGATTTTTAGGTACCTAAAAGGTACTCCCAACCTGGGTCTTTGGTATCCCAAAGACTCTGGTTTTGATCTAATTGGATATACAGATGCAGATTATGCAGGTTGTAAATTAGACTGGAAAAGCACTTCTGGTGGATGTCAACTCCTAGGTGGCAAACTAGTCAGTTGGTCAAGCAAGAAACAGAATTTTGTTGCTACATCCACTGCAGAAGCAGAATATGTGGCTGCTGGTAGTTGCTGTGCTCAATTGCTATGGATGCAACATCAACTAGCAGACTATGATTTGGTGTTTACAAAAACTCCAATCATGTGTGATAACCAAAGTGCCATTTCCATCACTGAGAATCCTGTGTTTCACTCCAGGACAAAGCATATCGAGATCAGACATCACTTTATCAGAGATTGTGCTGAGAAAGGTAAAGTGATTCTCAAATATGTGCCCACAAATGACCAATTAGCAGATATCTTTACTAAACCTTTAAATGAAGATAGATTTTTGTATCTGCTTGGTCAACTAGGAATGCTCAACCCCTAGTAAAACCTTGAATCTGTATGATTCAATTCTCAGTCTGTGTCTGCTTTTCAATCTGTATAACTGTATTCTCAGCTACATACAATCAAAAAGCACAGACAAAGAGATGTTTTTGTACATACTTTCTATGAAAATACCAAAAAAAAAAAAAAAAAAAAAAAAAAAAAAAAATTATACCTTCTGTTATTTTCTCTCAGTCTGACTGATTATATGTTTCAGTCTGTGTAACTTCTTCCAGATTAGCTACACAGACTGACCATATTCATTCAGACTAGACCTTCTATTTTTGTGCTTTATTAATTCATAAGGTTAGTATTTTAGTACTATTAGTATTAATACTGCTAGTTACTTTTAGTACTGCTGGTTAATACTGATAAGACTTTTTAACACTGCCCCCATGAATTCGTATTTTAGCACTGCTGGTAAAGATTGGTACAATTAATACTGTTAATGTAGCAAGTTACTACTGTTAGTTAACTTTAGTACTGCTCACACCAGTTACCACTGTTAGTTAACTTTAGTACTGCTCACACCAGTTACCACTGTTAGTTAACTTTAGTACTGCCTTCGAAAGTTACTACTGTTAGTTAATTTTAGTACTGCTTTCACAAGTTAGTACTGTTAGCAATATCAATCTGTTACCACTGCTGGCACAAAAGTTTTTTTTAAAAATTCTGTTATTTTCTCTTAGTCTGTCTACTATATGGCTCAGTCTGTGTGACGTCACCCAGACTCATTGCACAGACAGGTTTTATACACTCAGACTAATTGTTTTTTTTTAATTTTAATATATTTATTTATTTATTATATTTTTTTTACATAAATAAACAACAATATCCTTGCATTTAATGCTTTAACCATCTTTATGGTAATAATCATTAAAAGTTTTGGCGCTTGTTGCCTATTTATCTGCTCAATACAAAAAGTGCACGTGCCTCAGCGCTACTGTTGCAGAAACAGGGATAAACCGTCCAAGTGGGTCCCATTTAACGGAAATTTAATTTCTACAAATACCCATTTATGTTTTCCCCCTTTCTTCTTCATTCGTACTTGCACATCAAAAACAAACAGAGTTTCTAAACCCTAAATCGCTCAACCATTTTCAAAATCAATTTCTAAAATTTCTTCAATGGCTGATCAATGGGTTTACACGGCACCTGCCAACATCGCTGCGGCTAAACCCTTCAAACAAGGGAAACAGGTAAAACTCTGTATCAACAATCAAGTAGCTACCACTTCCATCCCTGATTCGAAAAAGAATAAAGGGTTTGAGGAACTAACTGCTTTTATGTCTGCTCATCCATTAAGGGGAGCGTTCTTTAACACAGTTCCTCAAATATACCCACAATTTCTAATGGAATGGTGGTATACTTGCTCCTCAAATAGTACCAATACTGCAATTACTGGTACTATTGATCATGGTAAACGGGCAGTTACCATTGATCAGGAGTTAATTAGGAATGTCTTAAACCTGCCTTTGGGAAATAATTTTGAACCTATTCCAACCAAAGAAGCAGCAAGGGCTTCTCTTCCTTTGGTTGGATATACCAAAGAAAAAGGCACAATTTTGATGTCACGATTCACCCCCAAATGGAAATTTTTAATTTCTGGCATCATTAGGAGTCTAGGAGGTAAATCTGGTAGCACAGGGGAGCTAAATGAGTTTGAAACTCAGCTGTTGAGCTCATTCATCACTGGTTTAAACATCAACTTTGCAGAGTTGTATTTTCAAGAAATTTTAAAACTGGTGAATGAGTCAAACAGAATTTTTAATGTACCTTTTATAAGGCTACTCTCCCTGTGCATCCAATCCAGGTTAACTGGGTCTGTATATATGTCTTTTAATAATAAAGTGGCAGATATACCTGTTCCCATGCTCACATATAAAGTATTTAACCATCCGGTTCCACTTTCTGGAACACCTATCACTGCTGCTATGCAGCACTGGATTGATCACCCATATGTTGCTTCTGCATCCATGGAGGGTGATGATTCAAGTGATAGTATGGGTAATAAGACCCAGGCTGTTGAAGATCGTGTGGCTAAAGCAGAGCACACAGACTCCGGGGATACAGACTCAACTCAGTCTGTGCACTTGGAGTCAGACTCAAACATTCCTGAGTCTGTTCCATCTTCAACAGAAGATGCAGGTAGTACTTCTTCTTCTTCTGAGGACATGGATACAGATCAACCTTCTTATCCTAGCCCATCCTCACCCACAAAAGAGAGTCACAAACAAACCAACCCAGATGAGTCACCACTCAGTCTGGAGGAATCACCAGACTCAACCCCCAAAAGTATAGCACAAATGGAATCATCATCCATGGAACTGGATGTCAACAGAACACCTTCCAGTGCTGTAGACCATTCCATTACAGCTCTGCTAGAGTCTGTAGTGCCAATGGCTACCCAACTGACTTAACCTACACCTAGTTTAGTCAGCTTGGATACCCACATTGCTGCTGCTACACTGACCCCTGTAGTAAGCATTGAAGAAGATGCTCCAATCCTGAGCACTACCAACCCCCTCTTTACCCCACTCACAATGGCTGGACCCATATTGACCACTAGTCCTGCACTAGTTCACACTCCAGTGAGTCTTTTCTTACACCCCTCTGCACAGATTGCCAATGCCCCAGTCATGTCACAGACTGAGGTACAGATCTCCTCTTCTTTGCTCCATGATCTACCATCTTATCACCAGATGGTTAGTGAGGGCATACAAACTTCAACATCAGTTGCCAGTGATACTGCTCCATTACACCCGGAACTGTTTGAGGCAACAGGTGCAACACAATCATTTCCCCGTGATATCTTATCCTATCACCGGATTAGATCTGAGGGAACAACTACACCACTCAATGCCTATGATCGCTTTTCCATGCACAGGACACAGAGTGAGGCAAAGAGTGCAACACCAAAAGATTCCAGTGATCTTGCTCAGTCTCAACATGAGTCAAGTGAGGAACACATACCATCACCCAATTCTAACCCTTCCAACCAGACCCAGTCTGTGCCATCTAGTACACTTAATGATGTGCTTTCTGCCATCCACAGGTTGTCTGAATGGGTACAGACTGAGTTCAATAATAATAAGAAAGAGCTAGAGAAGATGAAGCATCTAGTCTCTACTATGGTGGATAAAGTGGATATGCTGGAGGAAAAGGTATCCAATAGGTTAGATGAAATGCAGACCACCCTCTCAAACTTGGTAGATGATGTCAAAAAGGGGGAGAAGATGAAGCATGGGTCTGCAGAAGCTAAAACCTCAAAAGATAAAGATTTAAATAATAAATCCTTAGATTTAGGGGGAGATAGCAGTGAGGGAGATGATGGAGATGATGGACCCGAAGGTGCTAGGGTGAAGTCTCAGACTGAAGCTTAGTCTGTGCCACAGACTGAAGATATGAGTGCACAGACTGAGGGGGAGCAAGAGAGATTGCAGTTAGGTGAACATGCTGAGATGGTTGCACAGACTCAGGGGGAGTCATCCATTGTCTTACACATAGACCCAATTGCAACTATCTCAACCCAAGGTCAGCTGGAGTTGAAAAGACCAAGGGAAGAAGAAGAAGAAGATGTTCAACCTCTGTTAATCAAGAAAGCCAGGAAAATGAAAAGAATGGCCAGGAGAATTCCTGAAAGGGATATCTTTGATTCCCAACCAAAAATGAAGGGGATCAAAACCTGGGACCAGTTCTTAAAGCTGGTAGAAGAAACGGACAATGATGGTGATGATGATGATGCCATCAATCCTGACTGCAGTTCTGAGTCTGAAGTTTTCAGAAGATCAGATGATGATGAAGATGATGCTACTTTTGGAGGTGTAGGTGAAGGAGCCTCAAAAGTCAAGACTGGAGAGTCTCAGTCTGTGCCTTCTGAACCTGCACAAACTGAGACACAGCATCAATCACAGACTCAGAGCTCAGAGCAACCAGCAGCAAGCACTGATGTTCTAATTATCAGTGCTGAAGCCATTCAAGCTGAAGCCTATCCTGCTAGACCAACCACATCAACCAGAACACTGCCTCCAGGTAGAAGTGAGATTGAAGACAGAATGCAATGGAGAAGTGCTCATCTGATAAGCACTTATCCTGGGTCAAGCACTACAATGGAAGAAGTAATGGATAAGGGTAAGGGCAAGGAGATTGCCTTATCCAAGCAGGAAAGATTAAGCAAGATCAAGAAGATGGTGGATGATCATGCTGCTGGAACAAGAAATCCTGAACTGTCAAATCTACAGGATGAGCTCTTGAAACAAGAAGCTACTGCTCAAGGTATGACCTTAACCGAATACTTAAATGTATTATCAATTGAAGAGCAGAAGCTGAAGGAAGCAAGATTTGTTGACATGCTCTCCAAAGAGTTAGAAGATGAAAGTTGTTCACAAACTCAGATCAGAATGAGTCAAGTTGAGCAACAGATCAAAGAAGATGAAGAGCTGTCAATAAGATTACAGAAGATAGAGAGCCTGAAACCAAAGCTACAAGCCACTTTCCAAAAGTCAAAGCTCAAGCAGAAGATCAGAGAATGTCATCTGAACAAGATTGGACAGAAATTAAAGCTGGAGCTGACTTTGACCAAGAGCAAGAAGATGGTATGGGTGGATGAACTGTACACTCTAGGGCTTAAGGAATGGCAATACATTGCCAATCTTTTGAAGAGTGCAGCTGACAAGGATCTGAAGAAAGAAGTTCTGGATGAGCTATCTTACCTGATTGAGCTAGTTCTCAGTCTGGGGCTCATCTCAGAAGAAGAGTACAAGTTGTTTTGCATAGCAAACAATTTTGTAATCAAGAAGAAGTCAGCTGGGTTATCCACAGAGAATGAGCAGAGAAGGGAGCATCCTCTACCCAAAGGTATTGTTTTCATAGATAGATCTTATGTACAGACTGACAACATTGAAGGTCTGTGCTATAGAGATATCAATGGGATAGAGTGCTTCCAGGATCAAAATGGACTATATAGAGAGTCTCTGCTACACTGCATTGCCCTGCTGAAGGAATGTAAACATTCTCAAGCCAGACCATTCAGAAGAAGACTGATCAGCTGGTTATTCAACAACCTTTCCCAACTCAGGATGATGATTGGACTTGAAGATATCTGCAAGAAGATCATCCTAGAGTATCAAGAATTTGAAGACAAATCTGATAAGGAAATGGAAGAACTGTTGAAGAGGAAAGTGGAAAAGATGAAAGAGATCAGGGCTCAGAGAAAGGATTGAAGATTGTTAGATTTTTGATTTACAATCTTATGTAATAATTGTAATATTTTTGTGAACTAACTGTGATTCTGACTTTATATATATAAGTCTTGATCCATATGTTATGATTCACCTTAGTATTTATTATTTCTCTATTATCTTTTGTAAATAGATTTTGACATCATCAGATAAGGGGAGATTGTTGGGAAAAACAATGATCAAACCTAAATTATAAATCTGAAGAGTCAAAATCTAACTCAGTTGTATTCAGGAAACTTAGTGAAATTCCTGAGTCTGTGTTTCTGAGTCTGTGCTACACAGACTGAAGATTTGTTTCTGAGTCTGTGCACAGACTGAAGATCCTCACAGACTGAAAGCCATGCTCTTTCTGAAGACTTATGAATTCATCATCTGAAGAATGAAGATTGAATACAGAAGGCTTCACAGACTGAAGTTCACAGACTGAAGATCACAGACTGATGAGCACAGACTGAAGAGCACAGATTGAAGAATGAAAGTACAAATGTACAGGAGATATTCTTCTTTCCTTAGGCTAGATACAACTGATAAGATGTTTGAGAAAGGTCAAACATCATATAAAGGTTCTCTTCTCAGCAAAGAAACCTTTTACCTTTTTGCTTTTTCTATTTCCAAGAAAAGTAAAAAGGAAGGCGTGCAAAGTTGCCCAAGATGCATCTGTTATCCCTTGGACAACTATGTAAGCTGGATAATATAGAGTTACATCCAACTCTATAAATAGCAGTCCAAAAAGCACTGCTATTATCCAAGAAATTCAAGAGAATTAGTATACTAGACCTTTGAGCTTAGGCTAAAGCATTACCACACTTACTGTGAAGTTTGTAGTGATAACTGTATCTTTGTATACTACTTGGATCGTATTCAAACCATCTGTGTGGGTTTGAATACCTTGTCATCTTTGTGAGACAAACACTTTATTGTGAATAATACTTTGATTCATAATAAACTCTGTGTTAAAATTAATCTTGTTTTCCGCCTAGATTAATTTAAACTTGTTTGATATAAAACTTGGATATAAACTAACACGTTGAGATAACTGTTATTTAATCTGTATCTAAGTTTTGGGAACCTTGTGACCCAACAGTGTGACAGATTGGTATCAGAGCCAAGGTTATAGCGAACTAGGTTGCATTAGTGGGCCTAGACTATAACCATTAAGTTAGTATTCCTTGTTAGGTATAACTGGTTCAGATATTGCATCATTCGAACTTAATTTAACATAGCCTGATCAACTATGTACAATTAAAGGAGAATCGATGCGAAATCTGAAATGGATATAATGAATGGGAATACATTAGAAGACTTAGACCGAGGATAGAGGTGGGACCAACCTTTATACGTGATTATGTAATGGGTTTATAGATATCCACATATATAACTACATATATATATATGACGTTACGTATACTAGACTTACTTACCACGGAAAACGACCACCACTCCCTCTAATACGCCACTTGACCTCGAGAACGAGACTCAAATCTTGCCGATTACTATGGAGACACCCACGATAACCACTTACCCACGCGCATCGGACAACGACACTACTGAGGAGAACTCATCCGAAAGAGGACCCAATTGAGAAGATTTCCGTCTGAGGATGAACCAATGGAACTGGAACCACACGAGAATTCGTCACCTAGGCGCGACACATCTATTTTCTCTATTTCGTACTCCCCTCTTCCCTCTAATCATAAACCTACGAACTGCTTGTGTTATATGCGATTAGAAGAACTACTAGGTCATCTCAGACTAACCCCATCTCGTTCAGAATAAGACTTATGCGACTTCTCCGAATTACAACGACTCCCGACACCTTTTGTAAACTTCGGAGCCTATAAATCCTTCGGACTCATACCTTAAATGGTTTCTAGTTACCCCACCTCATTGATTTCCTCTCAAGTACAGTTATATATTACCCCCTCATATATACAACTGTGGTAGTTAAAATCTTTGCACAAAATCTCATATACTTTTATTCCTCCTTGTTAGTAAGGAATCATGCCGCCAAGACGCCAACCGATAAGTCCTGAAGAAATTGCTCAACTCGTCTCCCAAGGGGTTACTGAAGCTATGGCAGCTTACGAAGCAGCCAGAAACGGCCCTAATGCTAACAAAAGAAACGCTGAAGAACCCGTCAACAACCCACCTGTAACCAAACCCTGCACATACAAAGACTTCATGAACTGCAAACCCCTCAATTTTAAGGGCACCGAGGGAGCCATCGGTCTCATGCGATGGATAGAGAAAATCGAATCTGTTTTCCGGATCTGCAACTGCACGGAGGAAATCAAGGTCAAATTCTCTACTTGCACCCTCGCTGACGGTGCACTCACGTGGTGGAATTCATACGCTCAGACCGTGGGAATTGATGCTGCCTATCAACTTCCATGGGAAGACCTCAAGAAAATGTTGAAGGAAGAATACTGCCCTCGAGAGCAACCCCAACAACTCGAGGAGGAATTCTGGCACCTCACTGTTCAAGGGAATGATATCACCAGCTACACCACCAGATTTCACCAGCTTGCTCTCCTATGTCCATCCATGGTGGACCCCGAACAAAAACGTGTCGAAAGGTACATTTGGGGACTACCAGAAAAGATCCAGGGGAATGTAACCTCTTCCAAGCCCGGAACCATCCAAAGTGCCGTTCGCATGGCACACGAGCTTATGGCTCAAATTGTTCGCCGAGAGGCATCCGCTGAGAAAACTACCGGGGACAACAAGCGAAAGTGGCATGGGACTAACCGAACCCAACAACAACAACAAAACAAAAGGCAGGAGACCCTTAAGGCATATGCATCAGGATCTGGAGAGAGAAAAGGGTACATTGGAACCAAACCCTTCTGTTCTAAATGCAGTCGCCACCATGACGGACTTTGTGGCACTCCTTGCGACAAGTGCAAGCGTTATGGTCACCTAGCAAATGATTGTCGAACGAAAGCCTGTTACGAATGTGGCAACACGGGACATTTCCGGAACGACTGTCCCAAGCTAAAGAATAACAACAACGAGGGTCGAGGTAGAGCTTATGTGCTGAATGCTGGGAATGCTCGTTAGGACCCGGATACGGTCACGGGTACGTTCATTCTCGCACCGTTGAACAACATTGTGTTACTTCCCTTAAATAAGGTTTTATATACTTAACGCTTTTCCTCACTCCCTAAGAATTTAAGTACACAATAAAACTTGCAAACGAACTCTTCCGCCATTTATTTCACGCCTGTCGAGATCAAGCACCTCGATATCATCGTCGGTACGTATCGACTATCCAAACACCGTGCCGAGATCGCCTGTTCTGAGAAAACCGTCCGTCTTCCTACCATCTCGAATGGAACCTCAAGCCCTGCGAACAATAGTATCGATAAACATGCATTAAAAACTTGAGATAGATATAATTAAATAATTGTGCTGGAAATTGATACATGTTATTAACTGCAAAACATTAACTCATAAAACGTTTGCCTCGTAGGAAATGACAAAGTCCCCTATTAACAGCCACCTATTGAACAATGACCAACTCCGTGAGGAACAGATGATCTTCCCGTACTTACTCGATCTAGATAACGATACGGAGCTGTTGAAAGACGAACCATCGGGAGAAGTGGTACCTGAGAGGGAACCCGAAGAACAACCGCCAGAACAAATGACAACGCGTGCACTATATAACCCCAAAGGAACTACCAGGATAACTCGAACAAATTCCGCTCCCAACTTAACTACTACCAATCTCACCACTTCCACTCTTGCTACTACTTCATCCGTTTCTAATACACCTGTTACTGTTAACACAAACACGGAAAGTACCTCCCTCGCGAATGAAACTCTTAAGACGTTACGCCACCAACTAGATGAGGCACAGAAAGAAATCGCTGACCTACGTCACATTGCTTATTAGAGTGAAGTACGCGCCCTCAATCACGGGGTACGCATGGTGGCCATGGAAAACGCTATACACGAATTGCAGCATCTTTACCCAAGCATTGGGAATACGAATCATGAGTTGTGCAACTCCATTGGGCAGATGACTAAATCTGACGGTCTTACTGAAGGGAACATCAGGGCAAAAGTGACGAATCATAAGAGGAAAGTAGAGGAAGGTACTGACAACAACCCCACTCAGCGAAAAGTCAAAAGGACGAAAATCGTCGGGAATGACATAACCGGATCCAAGGAAGAATGGGGTTACGCCGGGAACAAACTTTACTGCCCCAACTGCAAGCGTCATCACGAAGGTCCCTGCGGTACACCTTGTGGGAAGTTCAAAATAGTCGGGCATCGGGCTAAAGATTGCAAATCTCCTCCTACGGCTACGAACTCTAATACATCAAAAGCCTGCTTCGAGTGCGGAAGCGCTAGACATTTCAGGAAGAATTGTCCACAATTGAACAATAACGCTCGCCAGGATCCATAACCTTGTTTCGGGTACGATACTTCTCGACAACTCAAATATTTCAACCTTATTCGATAGTGAGTACGCTTAGTTCACTACACTATCACGCCACAATGACTAAGATGCCAAGTACTATTTTATAACTGGCCACCTTAGACTATATGAACACAGTAGAATTTATAAAGTAACCCTAAGCTACTAACCCTAATGTAGCCATACCCTGGTGACTAACAAACAGACATTGTCCAGCGGACAAAATAGCCAACAGAGTCGAAACTCTCCCTCCCCCCTCCCTTAGTTGCCAGTAGGGCACTAGTCTAACAAGGGGAGGAAGACAAAACAAAACTGAACGTCACACCTTATGGCGCATGCCACGTTTATTCCTAAGTAACACACCGGCTTCGACTTAGAACAAATTTCGGGACGAAATTCCTCTAACAAGGGGAGAATGTGACACCCGACACTTTAGGTTAATTGTTAAACCTAGCTGGAAACCTTAATTACTTGTATTTAGTTGGTGTTAGTCTAAATATCTGTAATTACCTGTATATTTGAACATACACTTACGTGATTATGTGTTTATCTGTAATTACGCGAAACGAACGGACTGAGTCCGACAATCTATACGGCGTTGGTGATAACTTTTCATAAATAATGTAAACCTATTTTATAAATTAAATAGTAATTATTTACCCCATATTATTATTTATAAATAATAATATACGAAAAACCTAGACGTTTTGCTTAAAACGTAACAAACGCAACGAAAACGCGCGAATCGAATTCGGCAACCAAACAAAGGTCAATAAACATTTTATTAACTCACAATAAAGTGTTTTAATAAATACTTCAATCGAAAAATAAATCAAACCGATTGTTAGTTAAAAACGACTCAAAGAAACGTTAGGCGATTTAACGATTTAACACGAAAAACGGGTAAACGATCACAGTACGCGACACAGTCTGGAAATCAAAAATTAAATCACACACCCACCAAAGTGGGCCCCACCTGGCCAGCCCCCATCCCCCCATACATGCAAATTCAAATCATCATATTCTTTATACCTCCATTCATATTACATGCAAGACACACTCCCCACCAACACTTCACCTTTTCTCATTTTTCCTCATTCTCTCCAACTTCTCTCTAAACTCTCACATTCTCTCTCTAAAATCTGGAGAAATCCAACCTCTAAACCACCTTTGATCACCACACAACCACCATTGATCACCATAAAACACCATTTCAAAGTTTCAAGATTATTGCAAGGATTCAAGCCCTACAACACCTCCTCCTTTCCTTCTCCTATTCTCATTGTAAGAAAACTTATTCTACCTCTAAAATGCTTGAATAACATGTTAAAATGTTCACTCAAAAGATTCATGTTCAAAAACCATGTTAAAAACGTTTTTCATCATCAACGTACAAAAATGCAACATGCATATTCTGTCCAGAAAATACTCTGAAATTCATCTGAGTGTTTCTCACTCAAAATCTAATGAAAACGGATGATTCAAAAGAGAAAACTTAAGTTCAAGAAGTTAGCTTTCATTTCCAACTGGTTTCATAATTTTTGGAGTTTGTTTGATACCCGAAATGATTTTTACAAAAACATGCGTACAGGCTGTCCAAAAACTCAGAAAATTCACCCTTCTTGTTTTAATCATAACTCGAGATATACACCTCCAAATGACATGAAACCACTGCCAAATATTCAAAAATTTTGTTAGGTACAAATGTCGTTTAGATAACTTTTTTGAAAAATGTGTATATTTTGCCCAGAAAATTAATCTTCTTGCATGTGTCCTGATTGGTCACTTTTTGACCTAAATAGATAAATGTAATTTTTAAAAATACTTAGACTTGCTTAAAAATTCTATAAAAATTACTGAAAGTAGTCAAGATATAGGGGAACCTCTGTGATTTTTCTTGTATTCTATTTCGGACTTATGATTTTCGAAATCGAGCCAACAAAAATGTACATTTTCTGGAAATATAAAAGGTTGACTGATTTTGCACAAAAATAAAAACCGACACTTGTAAACCTACTAAAAATGGAAGAACTAAATTTTTACAACCCTTAGACATATTTAAGAGTCATGTAAAAGTTTCGGGTCAAACCGAGCACATTTGACCACTTTCCTGAACTTGAAAAACATAGCAGAACCTTAGTGTCGCACTGGCCCAAATTGGGTGCGACACTAACCTTTGTGTCGCTATTTTTAAACAAACAGTGGTAACCTGCGACACTAACTCCTGTGTCGCTACAAACAGTATTAACTAGCGACACCAACCCTTGTGTCGCTATCTATAAAACAGTGGAAACTAGCGACACTAACCTTTGTGTCGCTACCTCTAAACCAAACAGTATAAACCAGCGACACTAAGACAATGTCGCTACCACCTCGAGTGTCGCAGTAACCTGCGACACTAACCTCTGTGTCGCTTAACAAAATTAATCAAATTTATGTTTTCCCAAAATGTCACCAACGAGCTGTACATGTTTTCTAAACACAAACGATAACCAAACAATTGGACGTTTCTAATTGAGTGAACTAGCTTAGGTGGACATTAACCCTCCACCTACACGATTTACTTAAGTGGACATTAACCCTCCACTTACATAGATGATCTTTTGAGATCTACTTACACAACCTTATACGTTTAGGACGTTAGAAGGTTGCAATTTGGAACACATTGGTTGCTATTTGATTATTGCTTGCTATTTGCTAAACTCAGGTGAGTCTTACAGCCCCACTTTTACTTTTACTGTTTTATATACTTTGGGGTGAGATACAAATGCTTAACTGTTTTTTTTCATGAACACAAGTACTCGATTATTTTTACAAGGTTGTATGAGTTGTTTTTAATCCATTAAAAGTCCTCAACACACATGGTTCGTTAACTGCGAAGGCGCGAGTGCTAGAGAATAGATCTATTATGGGAATGACACCCCCGTCCGGGTTACTAGCTATAACCAAGTTAAAAACGGGCACTCTAGTATTTGTCATAAAGGTGTTTCGGATTAGACACCTCCAGGAGGCACAAAACGGGTTAGGCTTCGAACCGTGGGCTCATGGCAATTTCGGAAACATTAATTTTGTTTACTTTATTTGCTTGATTGAAAATCACGGATAAATCTTGTGTTTCATAACTATGCTTTTACTGTTAAACCTGTGAGATTCACCAACCTTTTGGTTGACCCTTTTAGCTTTGTATTCTCAGGTACTCAGCAACAGTAGGATTGCCCCCAGGATTGCTAGCTACATCGAGTCGCATGCATTATACGTATATGAAGATGTTCATATATTATTTTTGAAATATTTCGTTATGTACTAGAATCTTCAGGATATTATTTCGCGAACTCGAGGCTAATGTAAACTTTTAAAGTATTTCAATGTAACTACTTTTGTACTATTTTATAAACGTCTCATATAGAGTCGTTCGCTTTTACCTTTGTGTTGTGATTACTTGATTAGTCACGCCCCGACCCGAACCGCTTCCGCTGTACAAATCAGGGGGTGTGACATAGCGTAAATAAGTAAGATGGGCAAGCGCATGAAACCCCCGTGTTTGGACAGTTATCACTGTTAGTGCAATTTCTCCGTTACCACTGTTTGTGATACTTTTCACTCGATTAACACTGTTAGCGTTAAAATTGGGGATTTTTCCACTGACCTAAATTGAACAGTATATAAACCCAAACACTTGTCGTCTTTCATTACGCTCTCAATAACCCACTAACCTCTTGCGCTTAAGCAATCAATCACCCACTAAACCTTCAACTACACTTCGATTGTACAGCAATGGCTTCCACTTCCTCTTCCCCATTACTTGCAATAGGGCAGAATCATAATATGATCGCCTATCTGCTGAAACCCAAAGAGGCACAGGACTTCATCCAAATTATTGATTTCCTTCGTGCCTCTCACATCTATCATGCTCTTACCGTATCACCCAGAGTCTCCAAAAATCACATCAATGATTTTTGGGTAAATGCAACAATCGAAGACGAACAGGGGTCTAAGCGCATAGTCTCAATGGTGTCCAACACCAGGGTGGTTATCACTGAAGCCTCTGTTCGTGCTTCTTTACAACTCGATGATGAGGCAGGTATAACTTTCTTACCTAATCAAACTTTGTATGATAATTTTCGTTTGATGGGTTATGAGGGTCCTTTAGATACTTTTACGTTTCAAAAGACTCTTTTCTCCCATCAATGGAGGTTTTTAATACATACTATTTTACACTACCTCTCATCAAAACGGTCATCTTTTGAACAGTTTGGAAGCAACATTGCTTATGCAATTGTTTGTCTTGCCACTGGTCAAAGATACAATTTTTCAAACCTAATTTTTTCTGGTATGCTCAGGAATATTGAGCAACCAAAATTAAAATTTTTGATGTATCCTAGGTTTGTGCAGTTATTTTTAAATGAACAAATCTCAAATTTGCCTGCACAGGATACTATCATTGGTGTTCTCTCTCACAAACCTAAAGTTTTTTCTAATATGAAGAGAGACTCCAAATTTTCTGGGAGGGTTACAACATTGTTTTCTTCAATGCTTCCTGCACCCTCCACCACAGCTGCAGTTACACCCACTTCTGCTGAACCATCTGCTGAGAGAGTTGACATACCCATCATCTCTTAACCCACAGCAGTTGGGGGTATCAAAAGAAAACAAGGGACCCACAAACCAACCACTGCTAAAGCCAAAAGGGCTAACACACAGGCATCTAAGGCTCTTGCTGCTCAGGTGTCTCAGTCCAATGAATCAACACAGCATGTGGTCGATAAGGAGTGGGATGACCATTCTGGGAGGGCTGCTTCTACTACTTCTGGCCAAATGGCAGAACAGGACAGAAGTAACATCAATAAGACCCAACCAGAGGCAACACCAGAATATGATCCTTTGCAAGAAGGTGATTTTGGTGGACCTAGTACCAAGAACAGAGGGTCATCTGATGATCATGCTAGGCATGAGTCAGATGGTAACTCTGCCAATGATTCACCAAGGGAGTCACATCCTAAAGGTGATGAGGCTAGTATGAACTATCAAAAATTGACGGATATGCTAGAGTTTATGTGGAAGGAGGTGGTGAAGCAAAAGAGAATCATCAAGAAACAGCAAGCAGAGATAGATGATTTAAAAACAGTGGTGCTGAAGTGCTTGAAGCAGGGTAACAAGTACTACATAATTGATGATCAATACAAAATATATGTTCCTGTGCAACAAGCCAGAGTTGTTCTCTCTTCCCCTGAACCCTCAGAAGATGCATTCAAAAAGGGGGAGAATGAACAGAGTGTTGATGAGTCTGAGGAGGTGAATGAGGAGATTGTACTGGAAGAAAATGTGAATGGAGCAGGGGAGTCAGTAGATGAGACTGAGGTTATAGAGGTGGTATTTAAGACTGCAGAGGTTATTATGGGTGATGAAACAGAACAGTTAAGGGCAGATGATGAAGGAGAAGAGGTAAATAAGCCTGAAGCTGAAAAGATTCAAGAGGTTGCTGCAGATAGGTTTGCTCAGAAGTTTAGCAGAAAGAAAAGTGTACCATCTTTGCCTGGTTTCACAATCCGAGAGCCTGCTGCAACACCTACATTCCAAAGGGATTTACCTCACATTGACCCAAAGGATAAAGGGAAAGGCAAGTTAGTGGAAGAGCCTAAGCCTAAAAAGAAATCAAAACGAATGCCTGCTGCTACTGCAAATGATGAAGAATATGCACAGAGGCTACAGGCTGAACTGAATGCCGAAATGGGAACTGGTTTGATAAGAGTTGAGGTTGAGCCCGGTAGATTTGTTATGATGACAAAGGAGGAAGTGAATAGGTTTGATGAGTGGATGTTAAGAAAGGAGAAAGAAGAATCTGTTGAGTATTTGGTGGGTCAAGTTAAGAAGAAGAAGGCTGAGAAAGCAAGAATGAAGAAAGCAAGCAAGCCAATGACCATTGCACAGAAAAGAAGAGACTTATATAACAAGTTGAAGTGCACAATCCCTGCTGGGGTGTTAAAGAAAATGACATATCAAGAGATGGCCAGGGCATATGAAAGAGATATCTTTGTGGCTTATCAAGAAATCAGAGAAAGGAAAAGGAGTTGAAGAAAAAGAAAGAACAGGAAGAGGTGGTGAATGATTTGGAGAGAGATGAAGGGAAATTGAATGATTTGATGATTATACATCCAGTTGCTGCAGAGCCAATAACATGGGATTTGCCAGAGATTGTTGATTGGATGGTAATTAAACTGCTGATACCTAAGAAGGAGGAGAAAATTAAAATAGTTAGAGCTGATGGGAGTGAATCCTTCTAGAGGTCATTAAAAGAAATTTTAAGAAGGTTAAGTAGAGCAGATATGGTGAAAATGTATGAGATAGGAAAGAAGAAAATGGATGGAAAAAGATTTGATAGTATTATTGAAAAAATCACATGGGATTGGATAAAAATGATGTTTGAGCCAGAAGAATTTCCCTTTCAGTTTGGAACTTTTAAAGTTGTGAGAATGTGGATGTATTTTGAGGTGTCTGGGGTACATCAAGTTATTTTGGAAGATGGTGAGATTTTATATATGCTTACAGATAGAGAGTATGATATGAACTTAAGTTTGTTGAGAAGTTTAAGATTAGCTAAATTACATTCTTCTGTATGTAATGAAGTTGCTAAGGAATTGATTTATATGATATTAAATCAGATTCACAGAAAAGAACAGTTGGGAAAGAAATCTAGAAATTAGTTTTGAAAGCATCTTCAAGAAGTTATAATGGAGAATTAGAAGAAACTTAATGCTGTAGATGACAAATTAAGTTTAGGGGGAGATTGTTGGGATAAACTGATTCGGGTTTAGATTACCACTGTTTGTTAAAACTGGAGATACAGTGATTACCACTGAAGGTTGAAGATTAAAACTTATGGTGAAGATTACAACTGCTTGAAGAATCGAAGTTACAACTGCTACAAGGACTAACACTGATAGTTAATTGTGTTAAGTAGTTACCACTGTTTATGTAATTACAACTGTTAGTGTATTTTATAGTGGTTAACACTGTTAGTTGAATTCATAAATGAAGCAGTTACCACTGATGGAAGTTTGTTTCCACTGAATGTTCAAATGTGGTAGTTAACATTGTTTATGACTTTGTGATAAGAATGAGTTTGTTATGGAAGTTATCTAATTCCATAATAATAGGAGATTGTACAGGACTCTATGTGTTATAAATAGAGATCCTTAGAACCTAGATCAATATACGAAAATAGTGAATAAAATAGCGCAGCTTCAAGGTGTAAACCCTAATACAAAAGTGTATTCGTCTTATTCATATTAATAAGATTGAGGCTTTGATTTTAATATTTGTGTTTCGTTATTTATTATTCTAAATATTTATCTTTGATCTTTCTAATATTATTGAGTGTTATTCCGCAACTTCTCAGTAATATTTCAAAGCTTGTTTAAGTTATATTTGAATTGAAGGAAATCGGGATTGTCACTAGATTTACAGTCGGCACACCAATTGGACCTGTCAGTTGTATTACCAATAACATTTGGTCTCTTGTCCTGCTGATTACCCTGCCACTTCTTTTTCCCTTTATCTCCAGAAAATTTCCCTTTAAACTGATGTGAAACCTTTTCTTTATCATGTTTATCCCGAGCTCGTAAGTCACTATCCACAGAACGAGCTAAAGTAAAGGCCTGAGAAAGCGAACCTGCTAGTCTCACTGTAGTCCGGTAATCAGGTGGTAAAGTTCCAACAAAATGCTCCACCTTGGTTCTGTCATCTGGAACCCACTGCTGCACAAATCTCAGTTTCTCGGAAAACTGAGTGATAAGCTCATCAATAGACATTCGATCAGTCATATGCAGATCCATAAACTCTCGCCTAATGCGAGCCATATCAAAATCAGAACAGAACTGTTTACACATCTCGTTATAAAACTCTGGCCATCTGATGGATTCTCTTTGCTGCTGAGTCAAAGTTGCTGTAATAGAATCCCACCAAACCATTGCTTGACCTTTTAGAAGCTGAACTGCATAAGGAACTTTAACCTCTTCCTCACACTGACAAACCTCGAATTTTCTTTCAATATCTCGTAACCAATCCAATGTAACTGAAGGATTAGTACTCCCATAATATTCTGGAGGATTACTGGACATAAATGTTTTAAACGAACAAACCTTCTTCTGTTGCTGTGGTAAATATGCATAAGACTGCTGTGGCTGATAACAGAATGGTAATGACACCGGTATCTGAGAAAACGATACTACAGGAGGTGGAACAGTACTACTAACAGGCTGCTGTGACTGTGGAGGTTGCTGAGAAGATTCAGCCTGTCTATCATGTAAAGTCCGCTGTCGAAAATTTCTGAGTTCCTGTAATTCATCCTCTAATTGTAATATGTACTCATTCCTATCTGTTTCCTCACCAGCTACAAAAGAGGTACCAAACTGTCCATGTCTCTCCAGAGGAAGGGCATCAGTTCTAAAGGCATTATTCAGGGCATTGGTCGGCTGCTCATGTTCTGCCATATCTGTACTCACAACAATATCTCACAGATTGTTAATTGTTAATACATAACATATTAACCAAATCCCACACCCTGGAATGTTTGACTAAACAACTCCGATTTGTGGTTGAACACTTTACTCATGTTCAATTCACACAAATCTATGCTCTGATACCAACTTGTAACACCCCACTTTCTAAATATCATTTTATATTCGAAATATCGGAAGCGTCTGGTCAAAATATACTTTTACAATATATGCTAAAGTTATATCATTTAAAAAAAAAACATAAAACATACATCAGTTTGGGTGTTATACAGTACAAATCCCATCATTATGTATCAAAATAAAATCAGAGTAGCTGGTCGTCAAACATCCCATTAAACCAAAAGCTTCTTGCTCATCCCCTAATCAAACATTAACCTGCAAGAAGTAGGGTGGTGGGATTAGCACACGGCTAAGTGAGAAGAACTGTAACCAACATTCTAACTCAGAAATAACAAATCTGTTTACAGCGAATAATCGTAAACACACAACGTCAAAGAGGACCGGTGGTTCCTGAGGTATCCTCCAAGGAACACTTAAAATCAACTGCAGGTCAATACAGTGATTAACCGATAGCTTGTTACTATCTTCACCAACAACAGTTCCTATCAACTATGTGTATAAGGAACCCCTGTTTGGCCAAATAATAGTAACTAAGCCCAACTAGTGTTGACCTCTGAATATACATATCACATATGCCCAATAGCCAAATATCACATAATCCATAATCATCATGGATAATATAAACAACCCAGACTAAACAGTCTATCAACAGTAGTATTACATTACCCGTTGTAACCAAACATGTTACAACTAAATCACACTGAGGATCACAGATCCTCTCACCTGCCAGTCTCAGTCCAACAACTCAGAAGTCTAATGTTACTGAGTCTTCTGCTGATCTGAGAATACAACAAATAATGAGTTAGTAACTCATTTCATAATCATATAACATATTTAAACAAGCAGGTAAATTCCTGAAGTCTAAGAAAACAAATGTTCAATCCGAAGCGACATCAGAAAGTCCCGAAACGATGTTTAAAAACCGAAAAATGCCATTTTCGACCCTTAGATGACCCCGAAAGGCCAAAAACTGCCTAGGCTCTTAAAGCCTTGATTATTGGGTCGTTTCCAAGTGACCATGCGAATTTCAACCCAATCCGAGTTAGTGAAATTTGTCACTCAGTCGCTACCCTGAAAACACTTGCGCAATTTCAAAATTTACAAAACAAAATTTTAAAAATCTCAGTTCGCAACAATCTCGGTTCGCAAGACCAAATCTCGGTTCGCAGGGCAACTCAGTTCGCTTTGCAGCAAACTCAGTTCGCAGCCCAACTCGGTTCGCAGGGCAAGAACTTAGTTCGCAGCGATCTCAGTTCGCTAGACAATAACTCGGTTCGCAAGGCAGCTCAGTTCGCAAGGTTCAGTTCGCAAGATAACTCAGTTCGCTTCGCAATTAAGCACTGCGAACTGAGTTCATCTTCAACCTGCGAAGTTCGCTACTGTAACCCGAAATTCCCGAACTTTCTTTCACCATAACTCAAAAATCCGACTTCCTAACGTACTAACCACTTTTCTAACACTTCATATACATCAAATATCATCATATAACATGTTTCTAACTTCAATTTCAAAATTAATTCATAAATTGACTAACTTTCATAAAACAAATTATAAACACTAAAACACTCACAGGAATAAGATGATGATGCTGTTGAGTTCGATTTAAACCAGAGAATGATGATGCTACTGATGATTATAATTCTTCACAGAGAGTTTCTTCACTTTTGTTTTCAATTCTTGTTTCGGTTCGCAGAGTGTAGAAACTTTGAGAATATGTTTGTGTAGAAGATTGGAGAATATATGAGAATATACATATTAATCTAACCCAATACCATTACAATTTTAGTTCCCTTCTTAATCTATTGTCTGGAACCTAAAACCATTTTGCGAAACCAACTATTTTATTGTACCGATAACTATATCAATTTAAAATAATAAATTATTTATTAGTCACAATAACTCAGTTAATCTCTTGACTAATATTATTAAATAAACATAACATATTAAAATATTCCAAACACATTAAATAATCAATTTAAAGTTAGAAATTTACCCGGATTACTAGGCCCTTAGGGTGGATGTTACAGACATCCACCAGAAGTGTTATTCCTGTCTAATTTGCAACCTCCATAATCTGCATCTGTATATCCAATTAGATCAAAACCAGAGTCTTTGGGATACCAAAGACCCATGTTAGGAGTACCTTTAAGGTACCTAAAAATCCTTTTGACAGCTTTGAGATGTGATTCTTTAGGTTCAGATTGATATCTAGCACATAAACATGTTGAGAACATGATATCTGGTCTACTTGCAGTGAGATATAGTAGCGATCCTATCATACCTCTATAAGTGGTTTGACAGACTGACTTGCCAGACTGATCATTATCCAACTTATCTGCAATACTCATTGGTGTTTTCATTGTTGAACAGTCTTTTAAAGAATATTTAGTGAGTAGGTCATTTACATATTTGCCTTGATTGATGAAGATTCCATCAGGTTTCTGATGTACTTGCAAACCAAGAAACTATGTTAATTCACCTGGAGGTTGTTTCACATAGACTTCCTCTTGTAAGTTTCCATTCAGAAATGCACTTTTGACATCCATTTGATAAACTTTGAAGTCCTTGAAAGCAGCATATGCCAAGAATAACCTTATTGCTTCAATTCTGGCTACAGGGGCAAACGTTTCATCATAATCAATGCCTTCTTCCTGCTTGTAGCCTTGAGCAACTAGCCTTGCCTTGTTTCTGATTATCACTTCATCTTTGTCCATTTTGTTTCTGTAAACCCATTTAGTTCCAATAATGGTTTTGCCTTTTGGAGCAGGAACTAGGGTCCAAACATTGTTTCTTTCAAATTCTGTTAACTCTTCCTGCATTGCTTCAACCCAATCATTATCTTTCAATGCTTCTTCAGCTTTCTCTGGTTCAATGATTGACAGGAAGTTTGTGTAGAAACAGAAATTTGCAGTAGATAAGTTTGACACTTGAGCTCTTGTTTGTACACCAGAAACATAATCTCCAATTATTTCTACATTTGGATGATACCTGTGTTCTTTTACGCCTAGAGATGATTCACCATTGGATGATAAATCATTTTCATGTAGAGGAAGAATAGGAGGACTGAGTTCTGCATTATCTTCAATAGGGAGCAATTCAGAGTCTGTAGAGTTCTCATATTGAAGACTACCAGACTGAACACATGTATTAGAAGATCTTGAATCTTTGGACACAGATTCATCTTCAGTTGATGAAGGTACTGTCATTAAATGAGCAGGTTGAGCATCTTCACTATCACTTTCAGAGTCCTGCTGTTGATGAGCAACACCTGGGATTTGAGATTCAGATCCCACAACAGATAATTCTTCTAGAGAATGAACATCAGACTGAGAGACATGTTCATCATTAGCAAAGGAAACATCAAAGGTGACATTGATGGTTTCTTCAATTTTATTCCGTCTGTTGTTATAGACTCTGTAAGCCTTTGAGATAGATGAATAGCCAACAAAAATTCCTTCATCAGACTTAGGTTCCATCTTTGCTAATTGATCCCTTTGATTAAGAATATAGCATTTACTTCCAAAGGTCTGGAAATAATGGATGGTTGGAACCTTCTTATGATACAACTCATATGCAGTTTTGCCATGCCTTTTGACCAAAATAGATCTATTTTGGGTATAACAGGCAGTGTTAACTGCTTCTGCCCAAAAATAAATTTTCATTTGACCATGGCATAACATGGTTCTTGCAGCTTCTATGAGTGTACGATTTCTTCTCTCAGCAACACCATTTTGCTGAGGAGTTCTGACAGAGGCAAAATTTTGAATAATGCCTTTGTCAGTACAGAATTTAATGAGAGTAGAATTCTTAAATTCTATACCATGATCACTCCTGAGTTGCTTGACAGGTGCATCTTTCTGCAATTCTTCCCTCTTGATTAGTTTAATAATTTCAACAGGAGCATCACTTTTTGCCTTAAGAAAGATAACCCAAGTATACCTTGTGTATTCATTCACAATCACAAGTGTATACTTCTTTCCACCCAAACTGCCAATGCTCATAGGTCCAAATAGATCCATGTGGAGCATATGCAGTGATTGATCAATTGTAGCTAACAATTTGGATGGAAAATGGTTCTTGGTCTGTTTCCCTAGTGTACATGCAGGACAAAGTTTGTTTTTAGCAAATGTAACATCAGGCAGACCTCTAACCAGTTTCTTCTTTGACAGGAGGTTAATGTTTTTGGTGGGATAACCTCCTATGCCATAGCCAGCTTAGTTCTGGCACAGACTGAGTATAGAGACATGTCTCTATATTTGTGTCTGTAGAAGAAAGATCCAAGAGATAAATATCTCTTTCTCTTTTGGCAACTAGCACAGGTTTGCCTTTGGAATTATAGATAACAGTAACCTTCTTTCTGATTCTGATTTCACTGTCATCATCACAAATTTGACTTGCACTAAGCAGGTTATGCTTTAATCCCTCAACATAGGCTACCTTTGATATTTTGATGTTGCCAGCCTTCACCACACCATAACCTTTTGTCTTAGCAACAGAATTGTCACCATATTTGACAGAAGGTCCTTCTTCTTCTACAAACTCAGACAAATTCTCCAAAGAACCTGTCATGTGTCTTGAGCATCCACTGTCTAGGTACCACTTTTTGTTACCCTGCACAAGACAAACAAAATCAATTAGTTACTTTTGGGAACCCATCTTTTGATGGGTTCTTTAGAGTTGGCTGAAGTCAATTCTTTAGCTGCTTTGTTGGAACCAAGCATGTAAAGTTGACTTTTAACCTCTCTAGTTTTGACTTTGTTGTTTGTATTTGACATTTGTTTAGTCAAAGCAACCTTTGGTTGTTTAAAAATGAACTTTGTGCATTTAATACCCTCATGTCCCAGATTTCCACAGTTGTAACATTTCCTGTCCAACTTAATGGTTCTTTTGGATTTTGGGTTAATACTTGCACTAGATCCTCTGTTAAAATCCTGCTTTGTCTCAACAAATGTTTTGAAATCTGTGGTTAACTTCATTAAGTTTTCACTAAGTAGCTTAATAGTCTCAGTATGGTTGTTAAAAGTAGACTTTTAACACTCACAGATTTGGAGTTAAGTTTACCAGACTGAAAATTGATTTTTCCAGACTGACAGTTAGATCTCACAGACTGAGACCTTTTTAACTCCCTGGTTGCAAGTTTTATGCCTTTAAATTTATCCTTTGACATATTTTTGTCTGGACCAGCTACAGAATGAGATGTGGAAGGTTCAAACATGTTGCAACCTTTCTGTTTATCCTTAATTCCTTTTACCTCTTTTTGTCTGTTTGAAGAATGTACTGTGGGAATACTAACTTTGCCTTTTATAAATCTTTTCTTATCAAGTTCTATAGTTTCCAAAGATTCATTAGTTATTATAAGTTCAGGCAATTCAGATTGAGAAGTTTCACAGACTGAGATTTATGAGTCTGTGTCTTCAGAGTCTGGCTCTGTCTCATATACTAGTTCTTTAGCAACTATATTTGGTCTTACAAAAGCATTTGTCAATATAACTCTATCTCCCACAATATGACTAAAAGTATGAGGTAAAATTTCAGGTACAAATACAGTAGGTTTTGAGTTTATTTCTTAAAGTAAATGACTTTTGAGATCTAACTCATCACCTATGACTGCTTGTATCTGAGCTGGAATCTGTTTGGATAAACAGTCCACATTTTTAAGTGATGAAATACACCAAGATCTACAGATCTTCTCATAATGATCAGCTTTGTTTTTATAAGCTTCTTTTTCCAGTCTGATCTTTTTGAGAATATCATATTGAGCATCAAGCTCATGTTTATACTGTGTATTTTGGTTTATTTCATTCACTTTTGACTGTAGATCTTTTTGAACCCGACTGAGTTTAGTTTTTAACTCTTGTATTTCCTCAAGCCTTTTCAAAAAGTCTACATAGATGTGTTCAAACATTTTCTGTTTTTCTGCATCACTATAGTAAAGTTTGAAATGATTTACGTTGTAAGCTGATCCTCTGTCCCAATCTGAATGAACACATGCTCTCTCTGCAAATTTGACATCGTTGTCAAACTGGCTTTCTGTGATAGCCATTAAGCACATATCCTCATCATCCTCAGATGATGAAGATTCTTCATCAACCCACTGTTCAACAACCAAAGCTTTCTCTAGTTTCTTTGGTTGCTGTTTCTCTCCAATTTTCTTGAAGTTGAAGTACTTTCTTTTGTACTTCTTGGCCTTTTCTGCCCACTTATCAGAACTTGAAGATTCTGCAATCTTCACTCTGCAGTCAGCGGAAATATGACCAATTTGCCCACATTTATAGCAAGTAGCTTTCTTAGGATCAAAAGTTGGCCTTCCTTTTGAACCTTTGAATCTTGCCTTTTCTAACCTTTGGGCAAGAAATGCCATTTCAGCTTCTATAGACTCAGTTTCATCATCTGATTCTGAGTCTGTAAGAGTTAAATGATAATCTGCTCTAGAGAAAAGTTCTCTATTTTTCCTTGTTGTTGCAACAAGGGTTGCAGATGGATCTTTTGCAATCCTTTTGGAATTTAGATCTTTTCTGGCTTTGGTGTCTTCAAAATTTAACAAAAGTCCAAACAAGCCAGATAGATCATATGTCTCTAATTTTTCACTTACAACTAATGAAGTAATGACTTCAGAAAAAGTGTTTGGAATGACATCAACAAATTTTGTACAGATTTCAAACTGTCCTTTGATGAAATTATACCTTTCAAGATCATTGATTAAGATCTGAAATCTGGTATGAATATCAGTTAATGACTCATCTTGACCAGCAGAGAAGTTCTCATAATTTCTTATGAGATTCTTCTTCCTTTGGGATTGTACTAAACTAACACCATCATATTGGTCAGTTAGCATATCCCATATGGCTTTAGCAGTTTTACAGCCAGATATCTTAGCAAAGATAGGCTCAGTAACTGCATTGCCCAGAATGGATTTGGCCTTAAAATCTAATGCATATAGTTGCCTGTCTAGATCAGTCCAGGTTCTTTTGGCAGCCTCAACAAATTTTTCAGGTGTCAAAATAATACCATTTACATCTAAAGTTGCAGGAACTATTCTGCCAGGAATAATGGGTCCTTCCTGAATGACTCTAAGCATTTCATCATGAATGCTAGCAAGAAACCATTCAGCTTTCAATTTCCAGTGGGTAAAATTTACACCATTGAAGATTGGAATTCCCTTCCCAGCCATAGCAATAGAAGAAGTCATATTTCAAGGAAGAAAATGTAGAGAAAATGGGTTTTGAAGTTAGTTTGATAAAACTGGGTTCCTTTTGATCGTTAAAGATATAATTAATAATTAAATCTTTATCAGCTCTGATACCAGTTGTTAGGTCTTGAAGGTCCCAAAACTTAGATACAGATTAAATAACAAGTATTTAATATATTGGTTTATATCTAAGTTATATCAAACAAGTTAATTAATTAAGGCGGAATACAAGATTAATTAAGGCACAGAATATATTATGAATTAGAGTTTTATTCACAATAAATTGTTTGTCTTACAAAGAAGACAAAGTATTCAAACACACACAGATTGTTTGAATAAGATCCAAGTAGTATACCTTGATACAATTATCACTACAAACTTAACAGTAAGTGTGGTAATGCTTTAGCCTAAGCTTAAAGGTCTTGTATACTAATTGTCTTGGATATTTTGTGGTGCTTTTGAGCTGCTATTTATAGAGTTGAATGCCACTCTATATTAACCAGCTCAGCTTGTTGTCCAAGGGATAACAGATACATCTTGGGCAACTTTGCACACTATCCTTTTTGCTTTTCTTGGAAATAGAAAAAGCAAAAGGTAAAAGGTTTCTTTGCTGAGAAGAAAACCTTTCTTCAATGTTTGACTTTACTCAAACATCTCTTCAGTTGTATAGTAGCCTTGGGAAAGAAGAACTCCTTTTGTACGATTGTACTTTTGTTCTTCAAGCTGTGCTCTTCAGTCTGTGCTCATCAGTCTGTGATCTTCAATCTGTGATCATCAGTCTGTGATCTTCAGTCTGTGAAGCCTTCTGTCTTCACTCTTCATTCTTCAGATGATGAATCCATAAGTCTTCAAATATAGCACGACTTTTAGTCTGTGAGATTTCTTCAGTCTGTGAAGCACAGACTAAGAATACTTCTTCAGTCTGTGAAGCACAGACTCAGAAACACAGACTCAGGAATTCACTAAGTTTTTCCTGAATACAACTAAGTTAGATTTTGACTCTTCAGATTTATAACTTGGGTTTGATCATTGTTTTTCCCAACATTTACTACTTGTGATAAACCGGAGAACGACCGGAAACTTTTGATTCGCTGGAGAACAACCAGCAGTGTGATACACCGGAGAATGAACGGTACTTTTTTTGTTTCGCTGGAGAACGACCAGCTGCTTGATAAACCGGAAAACGACCGGTAGTTTTTGATAAACCGGAGAACGACCGGTACTTTTTTTTGTTTCGCTGGAGAACGACCAGCTGCTTGATAAGCCGAAGAACGACCGGTAGTTTTTGATAAATGTGTTACGCTGGAGAACGACCAGCACAATGTTTCAAACCTAGTTTTAAACTAAACTTTTGATAATATTCCACGAAACATTATTTGACTGTTATGGCAACAACAACGATTCACAAACGACTTTGGTTTACTAAACTATACTTCTGAACATAAAACCTGTGAATTCACTCAACAACCATGTTGACTTTTTACTATGTTTTTCAGGGAATTAGCTGCACCAGTAAGCATGCATACTTATGAAAATAGGCGACCCACGAAGAATTTAGGATGCCATCTTTTGAAGCCAATGGGATTTCTTTTGTATAATTAATATGTTTTAGTCATATTTACAAAATCCACTTTTGTATAACCTAAACTACATTCCTACTTCTACGATTCGATGAATCGCAAACTTTTGTAAACGATTAATTATGACATATTAATACATCCATGTTCTGCGATAATCATATGCTCTAATATGTATGAATGTATAACGTTTACGTCGACGCCCCCATCTCCGTACCCAATTGCTTCCGCTGACCAACGTTGACCGGTTTTGGGGGTGTGACATATCTGGGTTACCGCCACCCCTGTTCCTCGGTTGGTTTTCCTGCTTCCTCTTTCCACCATCATTCCCCTTCGACGATCCGCATGATCTAATCACATCATTTGTCAGGTGGTTTGCCATGACCACTTCCGCCTGAATGGTTGTTGGGTTTGCCGAGGTAACCATTCCTCGGATTTCTGGTGCCAAACCCCATATATACCTGTCTACCCTTTTCTCCTCCGGGGTAACCATATGGGGTACTAGCCTTGCAAGCTCATGAAATCGGGCGGTGTACTTATCGATATCAGTTCCAATCATGGTGTGGTTCCAAACTTCAAACTCCAATTTCTGAAGTGCATCCTTGGGACAGTGCTTTTCGATCAGCAACTTTTTAAATTCTTCTCACGAGAGGTTATACGAAGCTTCACGACCTCGACTTTGAATCTAGTTATTCCACCAGGTCAAAGCTCTTCCCTGTAGCATGCATGCCGCATATTCAACTTGGTTTCCAGATGCGCACTTCCTAATGTGGAGCACCGACTCCATGCTCTCGATCCATGATAATAGTCCAACAGCACCTTCCGTCCCAAAGAACTCCTTGGGACTGCACGACATAAAGGTTTTGTAGCTACATCCTTGATTGTTGTTAGCAGGTTGTCCTTCCGGGTTCCCTTGATTAGCATTGAGACCTGCGGTGATTTGAGTAACGAGGTTCGGTATTGCCGCGTTGAGTTGTTGAGCAACTTGTTCAGCTATGTCGTTTGGGTTTCTCCTCGGAGGCATGGTTCCTTGATATTCACAAAGGTTTGTTTTAGAAAATTTATACATGTTTGACCTTAGTTGTACTTAAAGGATTCTGCGCGATATATTTTGTAAAGTTCAGTAAGAATCAGATGTGCAAAGTAATAACAGATATGCAAGGAATTATAACAACACAAGATCTCAATTAACTAGTTCAACTTCTTGGAAATAGATAAAGTACCACAATACATAATGTTTGTCATAAAGCATTCCAATTTCAGCATAATCAAATTAAAAGATAACAGTTCGCTTCAAAAATAACGGTAAGTCTAAGACACGGTCGCCACAAGAAGCCAAATGATTACTAAAAGCACCAATAGTCCCAACACTAAGCAAGCCCACATTAAGTTCCTAGTAGTTCTTCTAGCCATGTCAGAAGAAGTCAAATTGTTACGTTCAATTGAAAGGCGGAATTCAATCAATAAAATATAGTACTTAAATCACAAACAAATCAAATGCAAATCAAACGAGTATATTGATATTATAAACGATCAGCTTGTTACACAAAATGATTACACAAATGCTCTCAATATCTCTAGATTCGTCAACCCTAAAACTGAGCCGAAATCATCTATTTATACTGAAAACCTAACTCACCCTGCGACACTAAGAATGTGTCGCACAACCGACTCATGCGACACAAACCTTGTGTCACACATGCGACACAGGCTCTGTGTCGCAAATACAAATAATGTAATTACTTATATAAATCAAACTTCGTAATTACATAAACAAAACTATCACAGACTGAGACCAACTGACAGGCACACTAGATATACACCAACAAACTCCCCCGTGTCTTCAGCTTGGTCTTCGAAGAATCTTCAGTTATCTCCAGCCTGCAGGGAATGTGCCACCGGCGTGTATTCCCATTTTCAAACAAATTTCTACGACTCGGTGAAATTTTAGAGCTTCTTCTTGATCAATAGAATAATGCTGAATCTTATTTGCATGAAGAACTCTCAAGTCATATTTTGTCAAATTAATAAGGCTAATTGGATCAAAAACACGAACGGTTGAGGCTTATGCGTTGAGAATAAATCCACTCACCCGGACCTTGTTCCGGGTTTCTCTCAGTCGAGTACTCGATCACAGCTTCACCTGTCTTCGGATCGTACCACCAACATCTAAATCTCTTTAAGAAATTTAGTGGTAACTTCTCAAGTGGGACAGTTTTTAGACTTGCAGCTGGCGGATATTTATATTTCACAATTGGCTCTTGAGTTCTTGGATCCAACTTCCTTTTGAAAGAGTAGCGAACTCCCAGCTCAGGTCTTATCCACACATAGCGTTTGCTATAAATTTCTCTTTTAAGAACCTTTTGAAAGAAGACACCTCTAGAATCGTCTGAATGATTTACCAGATCAAGTTGCGCAAGACGATTCAGTTCAACCTTCGACAGGGTGCTAATGAAGTTGAATCTTGGCCTGAAGTATTGAACGCCATCCTTTCTTTTGATTAAAATAAGAGAATTTGCATCATCGAATTTCCAACTCTTTATCAAACCAGTGAAATCTCCTCGAACCTTGTAATATTTGCAAATAGCCGGTGCCACAGCAACATGACGATATCTCACTAAAGGTTTAGGTTGTGCTGATGAAGAAGGTTCAGAAGCAGGAGCTGGTTCAGCTTCATCCTCAGAAGAATCCGATTCAATAATCGGTGCATCAGGGTCATAGGGTTCATCAGGTTGAGCTTGAGCAGGCTCATCTTCTCTTTGTATCAGAGGTTCTTGACGAGTATTTTCTTCGTAGACCTCGTCCGAAGAAGGAATCTCCGGTTCAACCTCAACATCCTTAGCGTCAAAAGATAGATCATCACCATAAACCGGATTTATCAAACTTTGAAGATATGTGATGTTCGCTTCATAGTAATCTACAGCTAAAGGAACCGGTTGACCTAGGATGTTAACAGAAGATGCAAAATAATCTAAAAGAGCTATTTCATTAATATCTAAATCATTTACATCATTAGTTTGAGTTCCGGCGGAGGTCCTAGGTGCTGTTTCTAAGGCTCGCTGGCCTGACCCCCCTAAAACATCAGCTAGGGACTCCAATTTTAAAACCCTATTCTCCAACATAGAAACCCTGACAGTCTTCGTCTCTAAATCTTTGATTTGAGCAGCTTGAGCCTCGAGAACGGCAGACTGGAATTGAATCAAAGCAGCTTGAGATGTCATCGTTTGCTGCATGGAGTCCATACGCCTCATCGACTCTTGAATTACAGATGGAAGAGGTTGGACAGGAACATCCACACGTGGGATCTCAACACGTGGTCTTGAAGATGAAGATGTAGATGCACGGCGAACCAAGGGAGGTACCCAATCTTCATCAGTAGGATCATCATCTCGAACCCTCTTCCCAGTAGACGGAGGCACATAAGTCTGTCCTTGTCGTATACGCCTTTGAATTCTTTTATAACGACCATGATGATGGCGACGAATATTTTCCATTTCTGCCGGTCGCGGAACCGTCCCCGGAGAAGTGGCAGGATCCACCATCAGAAGAATTCTCAACCGGTTCTTCAACAAGATAACGCTAATCAGCCTGTAAGTTTTCCGGTTGGGTACCAGCAGGCTCGTCAACATGTTCGAACGCCTCAATGTCTTGCAAAAATTCCTCGAGCTGCTGCTGTGCTTCATGAACAGGAACATTTACAAAAGAATCCTCAGGATGTTGAGGGGCATTCGTAGCATCCAGATGGCCATTATCAGCCGGAGGGACATAAACCTCATTCACGATGTGTCCAAGAAGAGGAACTTCCTCCGGTGCCGGTACTCCTTTTGCGTATTGACCGCAAATTGCAAAAATGTGGATGCTCATTGGGGTTTGTCTGAATCGGTGAGCTTCGTGCACCGGAAGTCCAGGAAGTAAATGATTGATCAGTAGCTGAATAAAGCGAGGATACATATTCCATCTGTTGTCCCCAGCGTGGACATTATCAACCTTAGCCTTAAAGATATAGCCAGAGAAATTAAAGGGCTTGTTGTACACCAGAGCAAGCATAGCAGAGGCTGTTGAGTGGATCATTCCGTCGAAGCCAGCCTTCCTGCTTGATAAGCACACGATCATCACGTGCATAAGATACCTCCAGACCTTTGTGAGATTGCCATTTCGGTATTGATCACTGGGAATGCCCGGATACCCCATACGAATCATGCCGCCGTTGATGAATGAGTTCGGGAAGAGAAATGGCATGTCAGTATTGTCATTTAACTGGAAGTAGTCATGAATGATCATCTCCGAAATAATAATCTCCCGATCTGCAACCTTGGAGATGATACGCGTATATGGCAAATCAGAGTTGATCGCCGCATTTTCCCAGAAAGGACCCACTTGGTCCTTGTATATCGTCGTTTGTGCTGTGATAGCAGTGAAAATACGAGACCGACGTAAAAATGCGATCATTGGCCTAAACGGTGCAGCCGAGTCCCTATCGTCATCAAGAAAAGCCACTATGTTGTGTCGTGGCTCCCAGTCATTTGCATTAACACCGATATCTGCCATTTCTACTTACACAAAAAGAAGAAAACAGAGGTCGAAAAGCGTTAGCCGTAAAATCGAAGACAATTGATTTCAAAATTAAAACAGTCTGCAGGGCTTTTGTCGCAACATGTTTGCGACATAAGCACTTGTGTCGCAGAAATCTTTTAAACAAATTAAGCGACATAAGAGCTTGTGTCGCAATCAAATTATGCGACAGAAAAGGGTTGTGTCGCATTTTGCAATAAATTGAATTAATTTCAATAAGAGCGACATAAGGCTTATGACGCAAGTGTTGTGGCGCAAACGAAAGCGATACAAAACTTGTGTCGCAACTCAGCAATCAAATCTAATTAATCTGACACAACTGCGACACAAGGGCTTGTGTCGCAGGTTGTGTCGCAAAAATGAACACAAACCCAACCCAGAAACCGTGAAGAATAAATTTGCGGTTTTTCGAAACAAAAGTAACCAAAAGGTGCGCTGGAGTGTGGTGATCACGAAATCATGAGTTTTAATATTTTAAACAGTTATTTCCGTATCTAATTTATCCAACAACGTAACCCTCCAAAACCGCAAACTTGTATTGATCAATACGCAAAATATATACGGGAAAAAGAGGTAAAATTTGTACCTATAGATTGAGCAAAACAAGTAGAACAACAATGGAGTGATGGATTAGCACGAAAAACAGCAGAAGAGGAAATCAAATCTTAAAATCACGGCAGTCCTTGTGTCGCTAAACGAGAGCTTGTGTCACTAGTTTGAGTGTTTATGTCGCAGAAACAATGTAGCGACTAAGAGGTAGGGTCAGGCTTATATACCTGAACCCTAAATAGCGACACATTATGCGACACGAGTTGCGACACAAGCAGAAAGTTAGTGATTTAAAATTTCAAATTTCAAGTTCGATACCCGATTCGATATTAACTTAGAGATTTGGAGAAACTAAAGAAAATACAGTAAAATTTGAACTAAGAGATAGTAATTATACAAGATTTAAAATAAAGACCGTTGATTCTATTTTACAGTCAACGAAAAACCATAAAATCTTTTTGGTGACGAAATTGTTTGAGTCTGGTTAAGGATCATATCAGGATGATATGCAAGTATTAGAAAATAGTAAGGGTTATTCCAATGATAAAAATAAGTTCAAGATGATCATTGATATTGTTATCCACTTAAACAAGCTACAGTCGTATGTCTGAGCTGACCGGTTATTGTTAGTATGTATATTGTCTCATAGTTCGCGCCTATGACATACCTCTAAAAGTTAGTCATGTACAGACTTTCATATTTGGAGAAATTATAGGAAGCTCATTTTTAAGAATCAAGACATTGGTGACAGGTCTGTACTTTCGTACAACAAAGCGACGTAACTTGATTCAGGTTTAAGCAAAACGGTTCTAGTCAAACCATTGGAGACAGGTCTATACTTCCGTACAACAGAGTTACGTAGTTTGACTAGTTTAGATAGCTGATGATTTTAAGACTTAGCAAGTGCATTGACTTATGTTTGCTTATTATTGAGAGCTATACTGACAGAGACCAGGTCTGTACTTTCGTAAAACAGAGGAAACAATCAGTATACCCCAAATGATTTCATATAAAATCTCAAAATGTAGAAGTATGACATGCTATTGTTAGAAATTAAGACATACAGTCGTACGTCATAGAGTATTTACTACAAGAGAATACACAAGTTATTAGACTTAATTCTTAATAGATCAGACATCTATGTAGTTTGCCTACCAACACATCATATGATGAAACTAATTTTAAAAAAAACTATTTCAAATATGCTAGATAAACCTACGGATACATCAGACATAAACCTTAAAATTTTCATTTTATGCATGTAACCTGATTTACTATCATATCCCAAATTCTTTACAGACACAATTCAACGTTTATTTTTAGAAATGTTGCAACTGTGCATTTCTTTAATACTAATAAGTATAAAGAATTGCATCTGCGTTTTTTTTTTAAACACAAATAAGCAAGAAATATAAAACAAAGTTCCAAGTCCCCAAATTAATAATGACAAAAAATGGAAAGTTAATTACCCCCCAAACTAACCATTCCAATCATAGAGATTAGCTCATCAAATCGACTACACGAAAATGCCTTAGTGAAAAGGTCTGCTTTTTGTTTAAGCGTAGGGATTTGGACAAGGTCAATCAAATGCTTCTCATAGCAATCCCGTATGAAATGAAAACGAATTTCAATATGTTTAGTTTTTGAAATGTTGTACGGGATTGCGTGTTATAGAGGCAGCAGCTGAGTTATCAATGTGAATAGGAGTCAGAGTCAGAAGTACCCCATAGTCCCGCATTTGATGCTGAATCTAGAGAACCTGAGAACAACAACTAGCAGCAGCAATATATTCTGCTTCAGCGGTTGAAGTAGAAACAGTTGTCTGCTTCTTGCACTGGCACGAGACCAGGCGGTTTCCAAAGAACTGGCTTCCTCCAGTAGTTGACTTTTTGTCCACATTGCAGCCATCATAATCAGAATCCGAGTTAGCAGTTAAGTCAAAATTGTCCTCATTTGAGTACTAGAGACCCAGAGATGGTCTCCATTTGAGGTAGCTGAATATGTGACAACCGGCAAATTAGGCCATCATTTGTACCTAAGATAGGTCATTATTACAGGTATTTAGCGTGAAATAGGACTAAGTACAGTAACGCTATGTATATTGTTATATACACACGTACGTAATTAATTTTAATTACGCGAATTCGATCGGATGGAATCCGACCCAATAAATATGGACGTTGGTGAAAAACATTTTCTTAAATAACGCAACAATATTAAATAATCGTTATTTAACTTATATTATTACGATAATATATTTAACGTTATACGTTTCGTATAAAACGTACCGTACGCGACGAAAACGCGTGAATCGCGCTCGACAACCGAACAAAACTCGATTGATATTTCAATGACTTAAAATGAAGTATTTTAAGTAAAACTTCAATCAAAATGTACGCAAATAAATCATTAATGAAAAATATAATTAATAAACGTTTAACATTTAAACGAACGACGAAACGAACGGGTAAACGGGCACCGCGTGTAATGTAAACTTGGGGAACAAAAATTTAGCAACCCACACCCATGTGGGGCCCACAAGATCTTCCACACTCCCCAACCCATGCGCAGACAGCCTCTTCCAAACCCATACTTTCCTTACCTCATTCCTCACTTCAACACTCAAACACAATTTCACACACAATCTTTTCTCTCAACCCTTTCATCTCTCTCTCCCTCTCTGCGATTTCCAGCCCTCAAGCAACTCCCAATCATCACCACAAACCACCACAATCACCACCATAAACCACCATAGCACCATCTCTTCGGTTTGCAAGAAAACGCAAGGAAACGAGCTTCCAACTTCCATTTCTTCGTGTTTTTATCATCTTCTTTGTAAGAAACTTCATCTCCCTTTTATCTTACTTGAAACATACATGTAAACAGGTTATAATGTCCATTTAACAAGATTATTTCCAAAACCAAAGTCGAAAAACGTTTTTGAAAACACAAAACACCAACAGTTTTCGGGGCAGAAACTAAGCCCGACTTCAAGGACAATTTTCGTACTCAAAACTTAACAAAAATGAACGATTCAAAAGACAAAAATTAAGTTTAAGAAGTTAGCTTTCATCCCCAAGTGGTTTCGTAATTTTTGGATACCATTTGATACCCAAAAATGATGTTACAAAAATGTGTCGCTAGGCTGTCTCGGGTGACAGATTTTTGACCCAACTTCTCGAGCCCATAACTCGAGCTACACAACTCCAAACGACATGAGGTTTTTGTCTAAATCTCACAAATCTTGTTAGCTTTAAAAGTAGTATGATTACACTCTCTGAAGTTTTGTAGATTTTTCTCTGTAATTAAAACAATGGGCATGTGTCCAGATTCATCACGGTTGGACCTCAGAGGACAAAGGAATTATTAAAAATACTTAGACTTATCCAAAAATTCTAGAAAAATTACTGAAAGTAGCCAAGACATAGAGGAATGTCTGGAAATTTTCTTGGATTTTATCTCTACACTTTGACTAGTCAAAACGAGCCACGAAAAACGTATAAAAACTGGTGAAATAACTCTATGGACTGTTTTGGGATCTTCCATCTCTCCACGAAGAACACACCCTTTTCGGGATCTTCCATCTCTCCATGGCACGGAGAGCACGAGACGAAGGTCTGAAGGGAAAAGAGACTAACTTCAGCCTAATCGTATTGATGATAGCATTAGCCACCTCCCTACATGATCTCTTGCCTTTGTCAAATAGCCGAAAGTTACGTTCTTGCCAAATGAAGAATGCCGAAGCAGCTAGCACCAGGCGAGACACCACATGGTCAATATTTTTCGGACACGTAACAGATAAGAGAGAAGGCATAAATACTTAAGGTCTGTCCGACACAATCTGCAGCTGCGCATGACTAATAACCCTGAACCAAACCTGTGAGGAGAAGGAGCATTCAAAGAAGAGGTGGGCATGAGAGTCCTGGCACGAGCCACACAGCAAACAACAGAGCAGGGCTAAATCAACGGAAGAACCGACATCCCACTGCCTCAGACGGTCTTGGGTCTTCAGTGTACCTCGTAGGACGAGCCACAAATGAAAGGCATGCCTAGGAATGCAACGAGAGAACCACACCACAGGAGCCCATTCCACCACGCTCCCTCTTGGCCGAATGGAATCCCAAACTTGACCAACCCGAAAATCGAAAAAGTTTCCATCCAAATCGCGCCATAATAACTTGTCAGGCTGAGAGAGGAGAGTGGGAACCTGAATCTGAGAAAGTGAAGGGTACCTTTGGAGCCATTCCACCGGCCATCTCCAAGAGTCACCCTCAATGAGATCAGCAACAGAATCAGAAGTCGAGAAGCCCGGGCGCAAAATGTCACACTGACCCGAAAAGACACGGGCAATAGGACATTGGTTACACCAGGTGTCATACCAAACCGAAACAGTCCTCCCATTGCCGATCTTATACCAACAAAACGGCCGCACGACATCCCTAATACGTAACAGACTCCGCCAACCCAGCTCATACTGCGCTGAGCAAGGACATCCCAAAAACTGCGATTACGCAGTTTATAAGCATACACCCATCTGACCCAGATGGAGTCCTTTCTAGAAAGGATGCTCCAAATGTGGGTGGCCATAAGAGAGACATTCCACTCACTCAAGCGACGGATCCCCAAGCCACCTTCAAGCTTCGGATGACAGATATCCTCCCAAGCCACCTTTGCTTTACCGGCCTTCATTGGGCCTTGGCACCACAAGAAACCCCACATAAGCTTCTCAATATCCCCAATTGTAGAGGCAGGGAGATTAAACATAGACGCCCAATACCCATGAAGAGAAGCAAGAACAGAGGAAATTAGTTGAACCCGACCAGCAAAGGAAAGAGTCTTATTCTTCCAATCCCCAATCCTATTCTGGACCTTCTCCACCAGAGCTTTACAGTCAGACTTCCTTAAATTCCTTAAGGGCAGACTGGAGTACCTTCCTCGAGGTAACGAACCGGAAGAATACCTTCCTCGAAAGGCATGATATGGAGGATATTCTGCCGCACAGAACCGGGAACATTACAAAAGAAAGCGGTACTTTTCGGGATACTAGAACCAAGCCCGAAACTTCCTTAAATTCCTTAAGGGCAGACTGGAGTACCGTGGCAGAGCCCAGATCCCCATGCGCAAAGAGAAACAAGTCATCTGCAAAACACAGGTTTACAAGACCAAGATTTTCACATTTCGCATGGTATTTAAAGGAATTAGATCCATCTACCTTCCTCCGAATAAGCAAGGTCAGCACCTCCATCACAAGGGTAAAAATATAAGGAGACATTGGATCCCCTTGCCGCAGGCCCCTTTTGCCTTTAAAGAAACCATGAACACCCCCATTAATATTCAGGGAGAAGGACGTGCTAGACACACAAGTCATGATTAGATTGACCATAACAAGGTGGAAGCCAAAACCATTTAAGATAGTCCGAAGAAAGCCTTAATTCACCGTATCATACACTTTCTGAATGTAAACCTTGAAAGCACAACGAGCCGCTCCATGATTAAGGTGGTAACACCTCATAAGCTCCTGAGTTAAGAGAATATTATCAGAAATGCTCCTGCCAGGAATGAAAGCAGATTGATTGTCGCTCACAATATCCTCCAGCCCATCCTTGATTCGACTAGTGATCAACTTGCTGATGCACTTATACAAGACATTACAAAAGGAAATAGGCCGAAAATCATTAATCCGACTAGGGGAGGAAACTTTCGGGATGAGGGCAATAACAGTATGGTTGATTTCTTTTAATATCTCGCCATCAACAAAGAAATCCCGAACCGCAAAGAACAAGTCATCACCAATAGTGTCCCACGACCGTTTGAAGAAAGATGACGAGTAACCATCTGGCCCCGGCGACTTACAGTCACCAATAGAAAACAAGGCCGCCCGAACTTCATCTTTAGTAACAGGACGAATCATCAAATCAGCCTTAGATCTCTAGAGCTTGCGGGATAAAAACTTCTGGTATTGGTCAACAAGGATCATAGGCACTCATTCAATCCGACCCCTATTCGCTTTTTCCTTAACCACATTATGAAAAAATTTGGAGTTGCAATCCCCCACCCGAAGCCATTCAATCTTTGCTTTCTGCTTCAGGAATCGTTCCTCATCAATGACTGCCGCATTGAAAGCACGAAGTAAGAGACTCTCCTCCTCTCTCAGCGCAATAGAGTCGGGGTTAGAGTCAAGAGCTTTCTGAACTTCATCCAATTCAGCACGAAGTTTAACAACCTTCTTATGGAGGTCACCCTGATCCCTCATTAACGCGGCAAGAGGTTTTTTAAGTCTCTTCAACCTCCTGGTAATCCGAAACATAGCATGTCCCACAATCTCCTCCTTCCACGCATCAATTACAATATCTTTAAATTCAGGCTTATGAGCAAGCAAATTATAGAATTTAAAGGGCTTAACACGAGGCTTTTGAATCACGGGGAGAGAAAGAACAGCAGGAGAATGATCAGAAATTCTGTATGGCTGGAATAAAGCACGGGCCCCAGGGAAGGCACCCAAGAACTCTCCATTACACATGATACAGTCAATCTTCCTCAAGATACCCGAGGCAGACTGAGGTCGCTGATTCCAAGTGAAGTGGAGCCCCGAGGCCTGAACATCAACAATCCCAATATCCTCCACACATTCCCTGAACTTGCGCATAGAGGTAGAGCGCCTGGAAGAACCAGAGGAAGAATCTTCCAGATTAAGAATGGCATTAAAATCGCCCAATAACGTCCAGGGATTAGCATCGACAAATCTGCTATGCAAAAGAAGATTATCCCACAGCTCCCTTCTATGGGAATAAGCATTATCCGCATAAATGACGGAACAGTAGAAAGACTGATCCCTATCCCGCGCCCGAACCTGACAGTGCATAACCTGATCCGTGAAGGAAATGATCATAAGGTCGACCCGGTCAGGATCCCAGCCAATAATAATGCGAGAGCCACTAACACTCCTAGAGGAGTTAGACGTCCAACTCCACCTCCTAAAAACCTTAGAACAGATACGCGTGAGATTAGAAACATGAACATGGGACTCCAAGATGGCACAGAGGCACAACTTGTTTTCACTAACCACCTGCTGAACCTCATATTGCTTGGGGGCACGGTTCAAACCCCTAATATTCAATGATGCGAGACTACCCATGGAAAATAGAGGCCTTGGGAGTGCTTGCCCCCTCCAAAAAGGACCCACCCTTGGGATGTTTCATATAGTCTGCCGTCTCATCAGAAACTTCCTCAATGTCGGATTCAGAATCATCAGTATCAGAACCGCCACCATTAACTGCCCCTTTAAGCTTACGGGGTTGACTTGGGCCATCTCCGTTACCATCCCCCTGTTGGGTCTTCCTACTCCTCGGAACATCCTCTTTCTCATCACTGCTTAGAGCCCCGAAGCCTTCTTGGAAGACGGTTTCGGATAAGGACCATTAGGAGCCTGTTTAGAAGCCATTCCCGAGTCTTTCACCTTATACAACACCTTTAGTTTCTGTTTCTGCACAGAGAACCCATCAACAGGTTTCCCAATCTGCTTAATAGGGCTACGAGCAGTCTTCTTAGGGGCTTCAACAACAACCACATTCTTTGGACATTCTTTGGATATTCAGCATCTTTATGTCCAAAGATTTTGCACGTACTACACCTGGGCGGTCGCCATTCATATTACACCCTAACCGAATAAAGGGTTTTACCACCACCCTCAAGCTTGGGGATAGCAACCGTAACAGTTTCCTTCAGCTCAGTCCCAGTCAAAACCTCAACCATGGCACGAGCGAAATTAGGACGACCCCATGACTCAGTGCACATGGTGCTAGTATAGGAGTCAAGCATGAGAGGCGTCCCCACCTTGGTAGCTATACCACTCAAACCCACCTCATTAAAAGCCAAAAGCGGAACATCATGGAGCTTAATCCACACCGGTACTCTTGTAAGATCCTCCTTAGCTAAATCAGCATCAGAGTTCCATTTTCGTAACATAATACGGACCAGTCTAATCATCCAAGGGCCCCCTTCAAGAACCTCATTCATACCATGCTCCGAAGAGAATTTGAAAAAGAAGAAGCCATTGGAGTGCATCATAACCTTCTCGATACCGAACTTCCTCCAAGCATTCATAACATAGTTCTGGACCACGGGAAAAGCTAATCTGTTGCCAATGAAGTACCCGTACAGAGTGTTCGAGTACTTTTTACTTGCTTCAAAAACCGTGGCCAAAGGATCTCCACATCCACATCACTACCATCAGGAGCCTACAGATTCAAAGCACGAAAATTAACCTTCTGCTTAATAACACGATTCGCAGCTTGAGCATAAGACTTATTTCCAAGAATTGGTTGTTTTTGGCCCGGTTGTTGAACAACAACCGAAACCGCTTTCAGCCTATCAATACCACTGGTAGCGAAAGGGTTACCGTTAGACCATCAGGAGCTTGTTTGTCGGCCATATCAGCATCACGACCCTCCTTCGCATCTCGGGCATTAACATCATAGAAATCAGGGATTTCAGAAGGATATTTAATCCCAACCTGACTTACAGCATTTCCAAAATGGTTGGCATCAGCACCCGCAACAGAGCGAGAATCATGGAATTTACCAAGGTCTTGCACCCCAACCTGATTCCCACGCATAGAAGCAAGTAAGTTTTCAGCCCAAACTCCAAGATCATCACAGTGGGTTGCGCGGATCGAACTTCGCGGAAAGTTTGCTGGGACGCGGGGGCAGCGCACCCAGGAAGAGAATTTTCAGGATTTGCACCCTGAGAGTCATGGAATTTACCCATGCGACACTGGGAAGTGTCGCTAACAGTGTCGCCAATTGTGTCGCCTGTAGAGTCGCTACCAGAAGTAGGAAGAGTGCGACACAACAAGCTGGTGTCGCTAAACAAGTTAGTGTCGCGGGAATTACGGATAAAAGTAGTGTCGCCAATCAAATTAGGGTTAGGGTTGCGACTTGTGTCGCATGATGTGTCGCCAACCTCATCTTCAACCTGCAACAACGGCGCCGGGGTTTCTGCAACTTCCAATTTAGAGACTTCCGATAAACCTGAACCAGAATCTTCTTGAGAGCCTATACCCCTCGAACCAGAAGCCTTTACCACTTTCTTTTTCTTTTTATTGTTACTCGCTTTCATGATGAACAGGTAAACGAGAGACGGAGGCTCGGTCACGAAGAACCGATGGGCACCACAGTCACCCGGAAAGAACCACCCGAAACCGAACAGGAAGAACACCAGCGCATAGGGAGCACAATGACCGGATTAAAAAGTGCAAGGCATGACTTAGCACCGGGAAACACCTAGCTCGCCGGAAATCACCTAGTTCGCCGGAAAAACCAGTCTGTTTTCACAAATTATTAAACACGCGTAATCACACACAACAACATATGACACTACTCGTACACACAATACATATACTCTTATGAGTATACAATGAAACAAACATAATAATAATGTCTTCGGTAATTATTATTACAAAACGTCACCAACAGGCCGTACATGTTATTTAAACACAAACGATAAACAAACTTTGGACATAGCTAGTTGAGTGAACGACTAGCACAAGTGGACATTAACCCTCCACTTGCATACATAAGTGGACATTAACCCTCCACTTGCATACATAAGTGGACATTAACCCTCCACTTGCATACATAAGTGGACATTAACCCCCCACTTACATACAATCTTATGTGTTTAGGGCGCTCGAAGATTGCACTTTGGGACACGAACACCCACTATTTGATATACTCGTTTTCAACACTCAGGTGAGTCTCATAGCCCAACTTTTACTGTTTTATACTATGGGGTGAGATTACATACACTGTTTTATAATCAAGTAACTGAAACAACTCTTATACGGATTGCATGAGACCTTTAATCCGCTATGGGTTAATACAGCGATAAGTATGACCTAGGGTCGTTCTTCAAACTACAACGGGCATGGGATTAAGGATCAAAGTTATCTTTGGTAGATTTAGCTGGGTTTTTAATATTTGGAAAGAGTTTTTGTTTTGTTTTTCTAATTAACTACGGAAATAAAGAAATGTAAAGGTGGTGAGGTGACTAGGAGGACTACAGGATTAAGCGAGTGTTCACTATGATGAAGGCTAATGCTATTTAGGGGTAGTTATTTTAAGTAAGGCTTTAATTATGATAACTAATCCACAGGTTCCCGTCAACTCAGAATACTCAATGATGATCCATGAAGTATTATACCTATGACCTTTCCTTGACTTCCACGTTGTACTACACTCTGAGGTGTTTCCAATGCTATACTAGTGGTTCAGTCGGTTTATGGTTTTTCCTTTGCTACATTGAAAAGTTCTTTGTTGTCTAATTTGGATTAAGATTTTATATTTCCTAATGAGCCATGCTCCTAGCCTATTAATTATCTAACGTAGAGTTGTCCGCAATCAGATAAATAACATGTCACAGAGATAAGAGCAGTGGATTGTCAACTATACCGGAAGTTCTCCCAAATATAGTAACCAATTTAACCGACAACCATCCTCTAATCCTATTCCTTAATCTCGGACATCTGAGATATCCGTATCATGACATGAATTGTTGAATAAACAAAAACATGAACAGGAGTTATCCCGCAGAATAAGTTGAGATGGTCTGTCTAACGGTCAGCTAAATTGTTCATCATTATTTCATATAAAATATCATAACTATTCAAGCGTATTAAACTGATGTATGAAATTAAACGATATTTGAAAACCTAATCATCTATCTAATAATCAGCAGTCAGACAAAATGATACTAGCATGCAAACCCTAAAGCAACAATCAAACAAGAACATGTAGTAGAGTAGCGTAACAGTATTCAGTTTATTTTCTGCAGAGTATCTGGATAAATAATTAAGTCATAAATGTTCCGAAAGTTTTCTCTAAAACATTTATTGTATGAAAATAAATCTAATCTATCTCTATTCCTAGGCTCCGTGTCTCCTCTCGATATATTTCAATCAGGAGAACAGCGGTCATGTTGAGTTCATCGATCATCAGACACATAATAATTGAGGGACCTATTTCTAGTAATTGGCCAAATTATATCAATAGGTGTCAAACCACAGCATAAGTTGGATAAATAAACAATGGAGATTTATTTCATAGATTCAAATATAATTCAATATCATACAAGCAGAGTAACAGCATGATTTATAATATAACTACCCTAGCATAACGTCTATCATAGCAAACACAGATTTGTTTAGCCTATCATAATATTCTTAGCATACATCTTTAAATAAGCATGACAAAAGCACAACATATTTAAAAATAACGAAGAAGGATTATATAATAAAACCTGATAAAGCGTTTACAAATCTTGCGTAATCGTAGCCTCGGAGCACCTCCGTACAAATTAGCTTAAACGCTTCTTAATTACACTAACTAGACTAACTAACTACTAATTATTTCTAGAGAGAGAAAGAAGTGAGAGAGAGATGAGTAGGTTGAATGAGATGAGATAAGATTTAACACATATTTATACTAGTTGCTCAACCGTATTTCTCAAGCGAATAAAAATCACCAAAAATACTGGAGGGAACCAAAATACGCGAGAGATTGACCGTATACGGGAGGGAACCAACCGTATACGGTTGAGCTTGGCCGTATACGGCTGGGCATGGGCCGTATACGGTCTAGACAGGCCGTATACGGTCTGTGCTAGGCCGTATACCGTCTAGCTCAACCGTATTTCGGTTCTTCGGTTCTTCGTTTCTTTGTTCGATCGTATCTTTTGCGTCGTTTATCCGTTTTGAGCGATTCTTGCGTCCACGTTCTCGTAATTTCCTAACGAATAAAATGACACTAATTAGAGGTCGTATCTTGAAGTTTAGGTCGTAGGTCATTAGAATGAATGAACGAGAATAACGTTGACCGTTTTTGCTCTATTACACGCTTTTGATCCGTTTTAGTTGATTCTTGAAGCATCGTCTATATTTTAACACCTATGATGAATTTTAGTAAATAAGGATTTATATTAAATGTTTTCATCAATAATAGGGCTAAAAAGGCGGGATAACTATACGTAAAAACTTGACTTTTTACGTGTTATCACAATAGTATACACTTATTTTGCATTCGTGCAACACTGATTAAATCTTTTGATTATTACCAACTTTTGATAACTGTTTCAAACCTATGAACTCACCAACATTATATTGACCGTTTTAGTATTTAATCTCAGGTTCGCAGACATAGTAGGATGGCCTACAGGGAACTCTAGCTCGAGTCGCATGCTTTACAAACAAACAAAAGAGATTTTTCTGCATTACTATTTTTGTAATAGTAGTTATGTACTAGAATCTCTAAGCTTTCGTGTGAACTCACGGATTAGTGCAACTGTATTTTGTAAACAATATATTTTATTGAATGTAATTTAAAACGTCTCATTTAGAGGTCGTTTGTTGTAACTTTGTGTAATGATCTATGATTAGTCGCGCCCCGATCCGACTTCTGCTGCACATCAAATTTGGGGGTGCGTCAGATTGGTATCAGAGCTAAAGGTTATAGCGAACTAGGTTGCATTAGTGGGCCTAGACTATAACCGTTAAGTTAGTATTCCTCATTAGGTATAACTGGTTCAGAAATTTCATCATTCGACTTTAATTATACATAACCTGATCAACTATGTACAATTAAGGATGAATCGATGCAAGGTCTGAAATGGTTATGGCAAACGGGAATATATTAGAAGACTTTGATGACGATAGAAACAGGACTAAACTTATACGTGCTATACTTATTAGAATATTATATACTATACGTATATATATAGATCTAATGTACTGAAACTCTTTCCACAGCAATGGCAGATACTTCTATCGTAATTCCAACCGACTTAGAGAGCGAAACTCAAGCCCGACCCATTCACAACTCTTCGAATTCACGCGTTATACGCACTTCTAAGAGAATTGTTGGCTCCCCTCGGGCTAGTCCTTATCCCGGTACTAATACTGTTGATAACACCACTACCAGAGCTCGCCGTCGAACAGACGCTCGCCGATGGAATTGGCTACCCACTACTTTAGACACCTGGAGATCCGAAGATGGAATCCGAGTTACTACAGAACCCATGGGTATTTCCCCATACACCTAAGAACCCACACATCACAGTTCCGGTGCTAGCTGCTAGACTGCACCGTCATGAGAAAAGACTCTACGATATGGAACTAGAACAACTCGAAACACGTTCAAACAGGATACATATGGCACAAGGCCGACTCAGACAAATCTATCAAGATTAGGAAGATCTAGCCGAAACCATGAACATTACCAATGACCAAGTGGTCGAGACAACGGACAAGGTAGCCGATTTACGATCACGACTAGAACAATGTGAACTACGCTCACAGGAAGCTGAGCAATACACTCGCATGCTGGAACAACGGTTAACCTTGGCTGAGGAAAATGCCAGACAAGCTAGTAGACTTGCAGAGACCGTGGATCATCTCCTCACCCTACTACCACAAGTAGATCTACACCAAGATTAGTGTAGTATCCGTTATGTAATCTATCTATTAACCGCTTATAATCCGTCCGGATGTAAAAATTTCCGGCATCTTTTGTAAACATCGAATTCGGTAATATGGTTAGGTCTTGGCCGTATTTGCGGTGTCGAGCTTTCGTGTGCGGGATCGTAACTTGTTTTCGCTATAACTTCTTCGTTACTCGTCCGTTTTAGTTGATTTTCACAGCATCATCTTCGTAATCGAATAAGGTTTAAGGATCCAAGATGATATATTCAGTTAGTCTTGGTCGAGTATACGTGTCATTGTCCTTCGTGTTCGAGGTTGTAACTCGTTACTTCGTTTTGGCTCTAAAATCTTTGTTATAACTCCGTTTTTGTTGGTTCTTCTGGCATTGTCTTCGTAATCTGCTAATTAACATAATAACACCAATTAATGTAATATTTGAAGTAAAATTTTAATTATTTAATTATATTGGAATAGATAACGTGGGTAAAAACGTGACTTTTTACGCGTCATCAAGTATCCAACACTTAGACGTTGCTTGTCCTCAAACAATACTTCTCCTTTGTATAATAGAACTTAGGTTTGTTTTTCTGAAGTTGTCAAGATAGAGCCAAAACTTCTTCGAATAATAAAGTTTTCAAGGTTGCAACTTTTGATTTGAGAGAGAATATTTAAACCAAAGCTTCAGTTTAGTAATATTAAGACATTTCTCATAAGCAATCTTTCAATTCTCGGGATGTGGAATGTACATGACTAGGCAATCCTCTCACGTGGTCACTCAATTCACTCGAAGTGTATCGGGTTTCCTATAATCTATTTCAAGCTCTCGGGAAGCCAGTCATTTAGCATTTGTCGTCATAAGCTTGATCGAGAATCAAATCTCCATCACTTAGATGAGGACGGCACTAATTATCCCACGGCATTCGGAAAGGCTGTAATGGTTGGTGAAAGGGTATGGAGAAAACGGAGGTTTTAAGGCTTTAAGTGATTTTGACCTAGGGTTGTAAGTAATGAAAGCTTTATTCGGACATTTAGAATGATACTGCTCTAGATTTTGAGTACGAAGACGCACTATTATAATGAAGGATAGATGTGTGGATAGGGAAGAACTAACTCTATTGAGGAATGGATGTTGATGTTCCATTGGTAAAACTCTAAGTTTTACTTTAAAGATTTTTCGAGCTTTTTGATTCGTATTTGACATCCATGACTTTTATGAGCGCGCCTTCTGTTTTTGATTTTATGATAACTAGAGGCTTTTTTTTATTTGCCAATAGCTTCCAACTTTTCTTCCTTGCGATTCATCTCAGAATTTTTCGTCATGTCAGGTGTCAACGAATACTCGGAATATATGACTTTTTTTTCTTTTGAGCGCACGCGAGTGATTTGTAGACACGTGGAAAAATATGAGGTGGGAAAGAAGTATGACTAAGATGCTTAATAGCTCTTTCATAATTTAGAACACTAGGTCAAGGTTTAGATAGATTTAGGAGGGTGGACAGGTTATGATGGGTTTTGAAGAAACGAAAGGGTAAGGCTCAAAGGGGTTAACTAAGGGTTTTATCAACACTAGAGTGAAGTGTTGGTTAGGGTTGTTTTGGTGAGTAGGTTTATTTCCTAATGAATGTCGAGATCTTCTAATTGCACCTATGCCACGTATGGCACTCATCAATGTGGTCTTGAAATGTATTGCTTTAGCAAGTTCTAATTTAAATGCATACATCGGCACACACACATGAATCGAAAAGTGAAGCATTAAACATGAATGCTTATTTGGGCTCAAGATACCTCACGAAACGAAATTTGGGTTTATGTATGACTAGTCATGCGTTGCTCCTCTTTGATCCACCTCTTAATTTTAGAAAAAATCACTTTGTTTCAGCATTTTCTTTTTTTTTGATAAAGGGGAAAAAATACCCCGGCAAATATTATTGCCCCACTTTTACTTTTACTGTCTTATATACTTTGGGGTGAGATACAAATGCTTAACTATTTTTAATGAACACAAGTACTCGATTATTTTTACAAGATTGTATGAGTTGTTTTTAATCCATTAAAAGTCCTCAACACACATGGTTCGTTAACTGCGAAGGAGCGAGTGGTAGAGAATAGATCTATTATGGAAATGACACCCCCGTCCGGGTTACTAGCTATAACCAAGTTAAAAACGGGCACTCTAGTATTTGTCATAAAGGTGTTTCGGATTAGACACCTCCGGGAGGCACAAAACGGGTTAGGCTTCGAACCGTGGGCTCATGGCAATTTCGGAAACATTAATTTTGTTTACTTTATTTGCTTGATTGCAAATCACGGATAAATCTTGTGTTTCATAACTATGTTTTTACCGTTAAACCTGTGAGATTCACCAACCTTTTGGTTGACCCTTTTAGCTTTGTATTCTCAGGTACTCAGCAACAGTAGGATTGCCCACCGGATTGCTAGCTTCATCGAGTCGCATGCATTATACGTATATGAAGATGTTCATATATTATTTTTGAAATATTTCGTTATGTACTAGAATCTTCAGGATATTATTTCGCGAACTCGAGGCTAATGTAAACTTTTAAAGTATTTCAATGTAACTACTTTTGTACTATTTTATAAACGTCTCATATAGAGTCGTTCGCTTTTACCATTGTGTTGTGATTACTTGATTAGTCACGCCCCGACCCGAACCGCTTCCGCGCGAAAACGTTTAAACGACCGGGAAAAATAACACGAAACCGAGAAGCGAGTCACGAGCCCAACCCTTGGAAAGGGCTAGGCCCAGGCCCCAATCGGCCCAAGAATGGGCAGCCCAAAGCCCATGAACTTAAGCCCATGTATATATAAGCTTAACTCCCTCACTTCTTTCATTTTTCACTCAACAAACACACACACACCCTCTATTTTCTCTCTTCCCCTCCTCCTCTCTCCCAAAAACCTGCCTAAGAACACCACCACCACCACCAAAGTCGGCCACCATCATCACCATAGTGTTCATCACATCTCCAAGAAGAAAATCAAGCTAAAGACTCAAGATTTAAGGCCTTCCAACAATTTCTCTTCAAAAATCACCAACCTATTTGTAAGAAAAATTATTCTCTATCCAAATATCCTTAAAAACATGTTAAAAGGTTCATATAACAAAGAAATGTCCAAAATATAACATAAAAACGTTTTTCATGGCTTAAAATGTTCAAGAACAAAACATGCATTTTCGGGGAGAAAAATAGCTCGACTTTGGGAGGCTGTTTCTCCCTCAAAACTTGACCAAAATGGACTATACAGAAGGCAAAAGTTAAGTTTAAGAAGTTAGCTTTCATTTCCAAGTGGTTTCATAATTTTTGGAGCTCGTTTGATACCCGAAATAATTTTTACAAAAACATGTGTCCGGGCTGTCAAAAAGGACAGAAATTTCACATCTCTTGTTTTAATCATAACTCGAGATATACACCTCCAAATGACCTGAAACCACCGCCAAAAGTTCACAAAATTTGTTAGGTATAAATGTCGTTTAGATAACTTTTTCTGGAAACGTGTAGACTTTGCCCAGAAATCCGATCTTGTTGCATGTGTCCGGATTGGTCACTTTCTAACCTTAGGAAACAAACGGAATTTTTAAAAATACTTAGGAGTACCCTAAAATTCCGGAAAAATTAATTTAGAAAGCTAACATACTAAGGAACAACATATATTTTTCTTGAATTTTTATTTGAACATTTGGAACCCGAAATAAAATTCACAAAAACTGAACTGTTACAGGCATCTGTGTTGCAGAAGCCCAGTAGTCTGCGACACAAGCCTTTGTGTCGCTATAGCACCCGAACCGTCACATTAGCGACACAAGCCTTTGTGTCGCTATAGCACCCGAATCGACATATTAGCGACACAAGCCCTTGTGTCTCCATAACACCCGAATCGTCACATTAGCGACACAAGCTTTTGTATCGCATAAACCCTTAGTGTCGCATAAACCCTTAGTGTCGCATAAACCCTTAGTGTCGCATATAGCGACACTAGCCCAGTGTCGCTAAAAACACAAAAATCGATACATTTCCTTAAAGCAATTTTCCAGCTCGACCCCAGCCAGGGGCTCTGCCCCTTGGACCCCGCCAGGGGTTGCCACCCCTTGGACCCCGCTGCCAGGGGCGCTGCCCCCGGACCCCCGTCATTAATGGGCTTCGCCCTTGCCACACTGATCAATTACCCACAATTGGAAAGTAGAGATACGCGTAACATGATTAATCAAGAGCTGTATTTTCACAAAATATCACCAACGGCCCGTACATGTTTTATAAGCACAAACGATAACTGAACAATTGGACATTTCTAGGTGGACATTAACCCTCCACCTACATGATTAACTTAGGTGGACATTAACCCTCCACCTACATGATTGGCTTAAGTGGACATTAACCCCCACTTATACAATCACTATAGATGGTCTTTTCAGACATCTACTTACACAGCCTTATACGTTTAGGACGTTAGAAGGTTGCATTCAGAAAACTCGCTTTGCTTACTATTCGCTACTTGCTTGCTAATACCAGGTGAGTTTCATAGCCCCTTTTTACTGTTTTCTAACAGGGGTGAGATTACATACAACTTCTTTTACACTGCTATTTTCATGTGAACACAAGTACAAAACTCGATATATTGGTTGCATGAGTTATTTTACTAATCCTGAAGTCCCCCACATCATAGTTTGTTAGTATCGTTATAGCGTGAATGTTAATGAATAGTACTATTTGGGATTGACTCCCCCCGTCCGGGTTAGTAGCGCTAACTTGTCAAACGGACGCATTATCATTTGTTCTTACGAGTGTTGGATTAGGCACTCGCTGGGAGGCACCCCGATCGTGGCACTTGATTGTGACCCGACACCACAATTAAGCTCGAACTATGAGTTCATGGCAACAATATACACTATGTTTACATTTTTGTAATACATTACCTATCATTGTTGAATGATACAAACGGAAATCTTGTGTTCCATACGATGTATATCAACTGTTTACAAACCTATGAACTCACCAACTTTATGTTGACCTTTTAGTATGTATTTCTCAGGAGATCAACCGCAGTAGGTTTGCTTTTGGAAGAAGATAGCTCGAGTCGCATATTTTTCACAAACAACAGAGATTAGCTTGCATTATGACGCGTTGTAATCATGTAATAGATGCGTACTCTACTTTTGGCAAAACCTATGTAAACATTTTAACTATGTAATGTAATGATTTTTGAAACGTCTCATATAGAGGTCGTTTGTTGTAATTCTTGTGTTGTGATATTTGATTTGGTCGGCGCCCCCAACGCAACACCCTACCTTCCGCTGCCACGTGTCTTGGGGGTGCGACACACATCAAACATAAATCTTAAAATTTCATTTTATGCATGTCTCTTGATGTACTATCATTTCCCCAATTGTTTACAGACACAATTCAACGTCTATTTTAACAATGTTGCAACTATTGCATTTCTTTAATACTAACAAGTATAAAGAGTGGCAATTGTTTTCTTAAACCAGACCCTTATCATTTGCTCTGATACCACTTGTAGGATCCCTGATCTTGGACCTAACCGGATCAACACAAACAATCGAGAGGCGGAATTCAAACGATTGTATAAAGTACGTAAAACACAAACGAATCAAACGCAAATCGAATGTATATTGATATAGTAACCGATTAGCTTGATACACTGAAATGCCTCTGATAAACCCTAGATTCGTCAACCCCACAAATGAGGCGGAACATCTCTATTTATAGCCAAAACCGAAATGACCTGCGACACAAGGGTTGTGTCGCACAGCCATCTAATGCGACACAAGCCTTGTGTCGCATAAGCGACACAGGCTTTGTGTCGCCTAAACCAAAACTTGTAATATACTAATAATAGACAAAACGTCGTAATTACATAACAAACTATTACAAGCTAAGACCAACTGACAGACATATAAATATGCACCAACAAAGACTTACCCACTGGGTAAGATGCTGGGTATGGGCAGTACCCACCGGGTACTATTGGTACCCGCCGGGTAGTTCTTCCTGTGCAGAAAACTCAGGTTTTTTATCCAAATTCAAACATGCATAACTTTTTACTTGTTTAGAGTTCAGATCTGAATTTTTTGCAGACACTTCCATTATATAAAAACGAAGGTTTTCCTTTCTACACTTTTTTTTAAATTTGTTGAGACATGTTTTGTGACAACAGATCTAGCCTGTTATAGCTTGTAATAGTACTTTTAGTAATTGTAATCAAGTATGTACATTGGTTTTGAATTGTAAATGAAATATATTGCTTGGTAAACATTTTAGAGTTAAATATCAAAAGGCTAAAAAATGTTGACCAAGGTTGACCGCGAACCGAGTCAGTTCGCAGGACAAGATTGGCCTGCGAACCGAGTCAGTTCGCTGGGCCAACATGGGCTGCGAACTGAGTCAGTTCACAGAGCCCACGAGCCTGCGAACCGAGACGAGTATATATATGAAAAACTAGGTTTTCATATTCATGAACTCGGCCATTTTCGTTTACCCAGAGACCCTGCGATTCCAGAGAGACTTATCACGTTCTAAAGGCTAGGTATTGATCGTTAACACTTGTTATAATCGATACAAAGCAATTAGACAATTGATTCGCTAATATATTGCGAAAGAATTCGTTATAGATCCTATAACTAGTATTGAGGGATTCCGCACCTTAATACCTTAGATAACCTCGTTATCGATCCGCCACAACCGGACTTACAATTGGTATCAGAGCCTACAGCTAGATACGCGTAGGTTCGAGGTTATTTAGGATAATAACGTGTGATTTCAGGTTGTTTTTAGTGCATTTCGTACTTATTTACGCCCAAAATTACTCTCTGGACGTTTTTAGTTTCGTTTACGATCTAAAACCACAAGTTTTAATCGTAAAAAAAACTGACATTTTTGTTTTTGGGTTTCTCAGCCGTTTCGCGAACTGAGTTTAGGGTTTCAGCCGTTCCTGCGAAGTGAAAGCTGCGAACCGAACTGAGTTCTTGCGAACCGAACTGAGTTCTTGCGAACCGAACCGAGTTTGCGAACCGAACTGAGAGTTCCGAACTGAGATTTGCGAACTGAGTTGAGTTTTGCGAACCGAACCGAGTTTGCGAACCGAACTGAGAGTTGCGAACTGAGATTTGCGAACTGAGTTAAGTTCCTGCGAACTGAGTTTTGCGAAGTGAGTTCCTGCGAACTGAGATTCCTGCGAACTGAAACTTCTGATTTTTGTGACTTTTTAACTTCTAAGATTGACAAAGATGTCTGACTTAAGTAAAATGATCGAGATGGACCACGAGATTAGAAAATCTAATGTTCCACCTAAATGACTTAGACTTGAGGATTACTATGGATGGAAAGACAGGTTTGAATCATACTGTAGATTCCATGATTTGTCAATCTGGATGTGTATCAAGAATGGATACGCTGCACCTACAACTGTTGTTGAAAATGCAACAGTTATTGTACCCTACAATCGGATGAATGATAACCAGAAGAAAGACTTTGAGATTGAAAATAAAGCCCATTCATCAATCAAAATGAGCTTACCTAAGGAGATCAATCATCAATTGAAATCTTTTCACACTGCTAGAGCACTCTGGATTGCTTTGGAGAAAAGATGTGAGGGTAGTCCATAAGTACGGGCGGGCAAGAAGAATCTCCTTAATAAACAGTTTACAGTGTTTAAAGCTTTTAAGGGAGAAGATCTTGATGTCTACACCACGAGATACTACCATCTACTAAGTGAGCTAGATGACCATGAAATCTTCTTTACTGATACGGAGAAAACCGACAAGTTTATTGAGGGTTTACCGTCTAAGTGGGAAATGCATGGAATTATGCTCAAGGACAATGAAGAGCGGTATGCTACAATGACTCTTGAGCAGGCTATTGACAAGTTCAGAGGTTATGATTTCACCTACAAAAAGAGAGAAACAGATTCTGATCAGTTACAGAATCCCGTGCTTTATCATGGTAAATCAACTCTCTCGAACGCCTCATCCAGTTCGACCACTGCCTTACTAGTTGGTGATACTGGAGAAAAGGGTGAATTAATAACCTAGGATTTGTGCTTTATTGCTTCTTCTGGAAGTGAAGCAAAAGAGAAAACTACTGAAAAGTCACCTCAAGGGCATCAGAAGATGCCGATGAGTGTGAAATCTGCTGAACAGCAATTGTCTGTTCTTGCCTCTTTTGTTGCTTCCTATGAGAACTACATTCAGGGGAAAATCAATGATCCTACGGTTTTTGATGAAGATTATGATCTGATTGACCCTGATGACCTTGAAGAAATGGATCTCCAGTGGCAACTAGCTATGGTGTCAAGGAGAGTTAAAAATTTCTTGAAGCGTACTGGTAGAAAGGTGGTAGGAAATTGACCAGGGTTTGACAAGTCCAAAGTTAAGTGTTATAACTGTCATGGTTACGGACACTTTGCTAGGGAATGTCAGCGACCAAAGGTTGATGTCAGCAATGGAAGACAAGGCTCGGGAAGTTCTTTAGCTTCCAAAGCCTTGGTGGTTCAACAGCTTGATGGAACTTATGATTGGTCTACTCAGCCTGAGCATGCTCTTATGGCTGAAATAGATGATCAAGAGAAAGCTGCTGAATCTACATCCTATATGCCGACTGATGTGGATTATCAAGCAAAGGTGCAAGAAGTCACACCTAGAGCAAGTGATGAGGATGTGCTGATCACGGAGTCAACTGAGGACATGAGTCCTGATGACTTTGTAGCACATATGGCTGATATTCAAACAGACAAGAAAAGGGTATGTCTGGATTTGCTTACTCTTGTTGATGTCTGTGATCTAGTTACTAATCCGCAATCACAAGTTAGTGTTTTTGCTGATTCATATAATAATTTAAAATCTGAATTAGAAATAGCTAAATGTGATGCACAAAGGTTTAGTGAGGACAAACTAGCTCTTAAAGAAAAGATTAAGTCTGATGCTGCTGATAAGACCAATCTTAGAGACACAATTAATGAACAATGTGTTAAGATAGATGGCCTTTATTTAAATTTAAGAGACTTAAATCAAAATATAGCAAATAAAGACAGAGCTCGCTGAGTCAAAATTGAAGTTAGTTGAGCTAAATCGTAAATTTGAAAGTTATAGAACCTCTTCTTTAACTATGGACTCTATAATTGATGCTCAACGTAGTGTAAAAGATAAAACTGGATTAGGATACACTGATGTGCCTCCTCCTTTTAACTCTAATTATACTACTTCTATTAACTTCGAAATGATGGACTTAGATACTAAACCTGAGGAGATAGTAACTAAGAAGTCTAGAAAGTTAGAGACACAGAAGGTTGTTCATAAAGATCTATCATCTGATGTTAGTAAGAACACACCATTCCCTAAAGTACAATTTGTCTCGAGAGGAACGATGGTTGATACTGACATAAATGATAAGGTTATTAAGGAACAAGATATACCTTTAGTGTCTGAAACTCAGACTGAACACGAAAAGGCGAAAGGGGTTAAGTCACGAAAGCATAAATCATGTTTCAAATGTCACCAAAAGGGGCATGTGGCTTCTTGTTGTCCTAACAAGAAGTTGGAAACATCGATTAGGCTCGTGAATAACAATGAGACACTAAAAGTCCTCAGTTCAAATGTAGACAGGTTAGGTACCAAACCGGGATTAGGTAGTAAACCTGTGAACACTTTGAAAAGAGATGTTACTCATGGTGTCTCTCCACCTAAACCTAAACGGCCTTATACTCTAAATGACTCTAAGTCTAGAGATAAGACGCCGTCGAGGTTTAGGACTCCTAGTAGAAACCATAGTCAATTTGAGAATGGTTCTACTTCTCGTACACATCGAGTTGATTATATGCCCAAGAGGTTTTCTACTGACTCTCCTCAGAGGCATAACAATTCAAATCATCAACAACCTACAAATTGTTTGCCGGTTACCAAGACTATTGATGATAATAGTTATGGTCACTTTAAAGAAGTACAAATTGTTGATGATAAGGGACAGACCAAGACCGTAATGGCTTGGGTCCCTCTTGAGAACTAATTGTGTACAACTTGTTATGTGCAAGAGCAGACTGTGAACAAGGACAGTTGGTGGTATGTAGATAGTGGATGCTCTCGGCATATGACAGGTGAAAGAAGTCTACTGAAGGACTTCAAAGGCGGAATGAAACAGCGTGTTCATTTCGCTGGTGATAAAGGAGGAGTTATAACAGGGAAAGGAAAAGTTTCAAATGGAACTTTGACTCTAGAGGATGTGAATTATGTTGAAGAACTAAGTCACAACCTAGTGAGTGTTTCCCAAGTCTGTGATAAAGGTCACTGTACATTTCAATGAGACAGAGGCCTTAGTCCTGAAGCCGGGTTTCACCATCCCTGATGAATGGATATTAATGAGGGCTCCAAGGAAGAAGGACATCTATGCAATCAACATGGGTGCTCCTATTACTTCGATGGAGTCGACATGTCTTTTATCCAAGGCTTCTGAAGCAGACGCACTCTTATGGCATAGGAGAATGGCACACCTGAACTTTCGGAAAATGAACTTCATAACCAAGAATGGGTTAGTTCTAGGTGTACCAGAAAAACGTTTCGAGTCTGAAGAGAAGTGTGTTCCTTGCATGAAAGAAAAGCAACATAAAAAACCACACAGGTCTAAGACTGAAAACTCAATCTCCTCGCCATTTGAATTGCTACATATGGATCTTTTTGGCCCAATAAGCAAAAGAAGCATAGGTGGCAAATGGTACTGTTTAGTTGTCACAGATGATTTCTCTAGATTCTCTTGGGTATTCTTTTTGGGATCTAAGGATGAAACTTCTGGTATTCTTATGGAGTTCCTAGATCTAATAGAGAATGTCTATAGAACACGAATTAAGAGAATTCGTAGTGACAATGGAACAGAGTTCAAGAATTCAACGTTCAATGTCTATTGTTTAAGCAAAGGGATACAACATCAATTCAGCGCACCGTATGAACCTCAACAGAACGGTGTTGCTGAAAGGAAAAACAGAACGTTGATTGAAGGGGCTAGAACAATGCTTGCAGATTCAAGGCTTCCTGTCATTTTCTGGGCAGAAGCGGTAAATACAGCATGTCATGTTCCAAACAGAGTTCTTACGGTTAAAAAGCAGAACAAGACTTGTTATGAGCTTTTGAACAATAAGAAACCTAACTTAAAGGGTTTGAACCCTTTGGAGTTTCATGTACTTTGCTGAAGACTAGCAATCAACAAAAATTTGGTGAGAAGGTTGACGAAGGATATTTCCTAGGTTATGTGCCTAATTCACCAAACAAACGTAGATCCTACTCCAGAAAATCTAAATATTCACATGAGCTGTTAGAACGCTTCAAGATGGATGAATCTCGTATTTACAAAACTCCTATTCCAGAAAATCACGGACTCGGTCCTGATACATCTAGTGATCTGAATGTAGATCCTACTTTATATAGGGCTATGATTGGATCACTAATGTATCTGACTGCATCTAGACCTGACATTATGTTCGCTGTTTGTATTTGCGCAAGATATCAGGCTAATCCGAAAGAGTCACATATGCAAGCTGTAAAAAGAATCTTTCGTTACCTCAAAGGGAAGCCGAAGCTGGGACTTTGGTATCCGATTGAAGGAGACTTAGATTTTGTTGCGTATACTGATTCTGATTATGGTGGATGCAACCAAAATAGAAAGTCTACGACCGGTGGATGTCAATTCCTAGGAGGTAGACTTGTGTCTTGGCAGTGCAAGAAGCAAAGCTCAGTAGCCATTTCTACATGTGAAGCTGAGTATGTTGCAGCTGGCAGCTGTTGTTCCCAAGTTTTGTGGATACAACAGCAACTGCGAGACTACGGACTAAACTTTACCGACACTCCGATGATGATCGATAATGAATCGACGATCTCAATAACCAATAATCCGGTAAAGCATAGCAAGACGAAACACATCGATATTCGTCACCATTTCATTCGGGATTGTGCCGAGAAGAAGCTGATTAGGTTAGTCAAAGTTGCCTCTTCTGACAACTTGGCAGACCTATATACTAAAGCTTTCGACAGGGCGCGTTTTGAGATATTAGTTCAACTTAACGGAATGCGAAATTCAGAATAACGTGTCTTCCAAAGGAATATGTAATAGTTAGTAAGTTTTACTGTTTATGTCTTTATTTTTTTAATTCTTATCTGCTGGGAAATGATAGTACATTAGGAGAATAAGCTTAACAATAATAACTATAAGTCTTAAGTTAGACGTGTTAGTAGATTCCTATGAGTCACATAAACATTACAACTTTTAAACTAGGAATTTACTTATATTTATTTTATTATACACCTTTATCCACAAGCTATACTTTGCTTAGAATAAAATTAAGTCTACACAGCTTCATTATATGATGTACTGGTAGGCAAATTATGCTATGATTTCTAAGCATTTAATAAGCATTAATTCTCATGTATGTTATCTAGTGTAAACTATTATATGATGTATGACATAAGTCTTAATTTGTGAATGATAGTATAACCATACACTGTTATCAACAATATATAAATATATGAACAGACAAATAGTTAGAAAAATGGCTATTAGCAAAACTACTGGTAACTCTGTTGTACTATGTACAGACCTGTAACATTTAGCTTCGCCAATGGTCTCAAACATATTTTGCTCATACTAAGGGATCTTCTGTTGTACTATGTACAGATCTAGAACCACTAGTATCTTCAAAATCTGTTTGATGCTTGTCGAGCCTTAAAATAACTCAAGGATATGTTATATGTTACGAAAAGTACATCATTTAGTAACCTCTACCTTGAATGAAAAAGATACAGTGGTAAGTATTATGCTTGATTTCTCACTATGTCATATATTAGAACACACTAGTTAATATCCATACTAACAATAAAGGTTTGCTTGGAAATCAGTGTGTAATTTGTTTATGTGGATCATAATATCAGTAATCATTTTGAACTATCAATGACAAATGAACATTCACTTTGGTGAATCATTCATATAAAAGTATGCTCAAAGAACGTGTTATATCATGTGGATAAAGGTAACCAAGTTATAATCTTATAAATATAAGTTCATAAATGGTTAAAGTGTAATTTTTCTGTAACTTATTTGAATTTCATACTAACAATCTTCTTAGACTTGATTAATAAATAATAATTTTCAGCTTATTTTTCCTAATATGATCTCTAAGCAGATAAATTTTTAACAAGAATATGTATTGTTTATCTTATTTAATAAAATGGTACTTGATACCACTCATTAGTTTGTTTATTTATTTAGTACGTTTTTATTTTTGTAAGTGTTTATCCTTTGGAAAATATGTTAAAACTGTAATTTATCATTCCGTGTTGAATAAATGTGACAAAATCGCATTGGAAAATTCAAAATATTGATTTGTGAAAGTTTAATTTATATTTACAACTAAATTTGCATGAAAAGTCAAAATTGCGAAGTTGACTAGTCAAAATTGCGAATTGAGTTTGTAGTATAAAAGGAACAGGTCCTGCGAATCCAAATCTCACTTTCCAAACTACCCTGCGAAATGAAATCCTTCCTCTGCGAGACGAATTGTTGCGAACCGAAAAACCGATCACTTCTCTTCGTGATTTTCGAAATTTAAGAACAAGGCCGGGATTTTCACTCCGTAGAACATTTACACCTTTCAATTTCGCATCATTTGAAGTAAGTATCACTAGATTTTACCGTTTAATTCATCCTTAATCGACAAATATATGTTTTGGAGGCTTTGGTTTCGAATCTCATAGATTTCTTCGAAATGAGTGAAGATTAAAACCTAAAACTTGTAAAACTTGTTAATCGATATATAATAAACATGTTTATACCATTAAATCGCGTTTAAAAGTGTTTGATCATCGACTTCAAATTCCTTGGGGAACCAGACGCTCCTGCGAACCGAGCTCAATCTCAGTTCGCAGCGAACTAAAATGCTTGACTTCGGTTGACTGCGAAGCGAACCCATCGGTTTGACTTTGCTTGACCGAAGCGAAACCAAATGGTTGACTCGCGTTGACTGCGAAGCGAACCAAATGGTTGACTCGCGTTGACTGCGAAGCGAACCAAATGGTTGACTCGCGTTGACTGCGAAGCGAACCAAATGGTTGACTCGTGTTGACTGCAAAGCGAACTTAAAGTTTGACTTTCGTTGACCTGCGAAGCGAACTTAATGATTGACTTTAGTTGACTTTGTGCATAAATTAAATTCTTGAATTTATTTAACTGAAGGTTTGACTTGGTCAATATTCAGTTTACGAATTTAATGGACTCGTTTTCGATTTGCGAACTCTATGTTTACAAATAAATTATGAGTTGCACATTTTATTTATTTGTTATACGTTTAGACTTAAGAACTTACGTTTATAAGTTAAATATGTATAACTCTATAAATTTAACATCTAACATTTGTTTTCGATTTGAGATCTTTATGATTACAACTAAAATGCAAATTGCAGTTGTTAATTATCTGTTATATGTTTCGACTTAAGGACTTAATGTTATAAGTGAAATGCATATAATATTTGAATTATGTTCTATTATATCGAAAGACTTCCGACTCATATGTAGTCGTGCGGCGTGTTCCGATTTAATATCGGCGGTATAATATTTCGGTTTATCTACTAGGACGTGCGAACGATGTATATAATTTAGAGAAGATAATTGAAAAATTAAGTGTTGAATACTTAATCGTTCAATTAAGTTCAGTAAATTAAGTTATTAATTAATAGTAAACGTCGATGTTTGGTGATCTCTTTGGTTCACAATACATAAACGTTTAAAATTAATTAATGTTCGATAAGTGTCCTATTATTTGAGCTAATTGCCATTTGTGTATATCTTATGACTATAGATATGGCTGCTCGATCTTTCACTCCTGCTCACAACATATTGGTGAACTTAGATGTAAATGAGCGTGGAGCTGCACGTTTCACAGAGATTTTGACGTATTTAGCACGTTCGAGAATTCGATATGCTATTACGAAATCTCCGCCACTGTCCCGAGATCTTCTGGAACAATTTTGGGATAGTATCGTATTTGACAGTGCAGCAAACCCTCCTGTAATTCGCACGAGAGTTAATAACCATCCAGTGGTTTTCTCTGCTGATGATCTGAGACAGATTTTAAATCTGGGAACAGTCGATCAGGAAGCTGGACCTTTGGTGTACACCTCTGACTTCATTGAGGGTGCACTAGGACGAATGGGTTATTCTGGACCCAAAAGAGGCCGCCAGTTTGTGAAGGCGTTTGTTCTTGGCAGTGGAGATTCTTATTCCACATTATTGTTACCATCTTCGGTAACAAGAAGGGTGGATATGATGAGCTAAGTCCTGAGCTGTTATCTGGCCTACTGTCCCTGGTCTATAATAAACCATACAGTTTTTCGTCCTATATCTTCAATTCTTTCATTGGCCAGATAACCGGAACTGTTCGTTCCAAATTCATGGTGTATCCGAGGTTCTGCATGCTTATCATTAAGCACTGTATCCCTGATCTTCAAGGATTTCAGCCAGATCTGCGTGTAGACACCATTGGATTGAGGACCTACAATGCGTGCTTTCTTCATTCCTCCCGACGTCCGGATCAGGTCAAACCTGAAGCATGCAACCTGTTCGGTCATCTTCTAGATGCCGCATATGTAGCTCCATCAAATAATGGTTGGATAGATGATGAAGCTCAACCAGAAACACAACCTCAGCCAGCAGTTGTGGCTCCAAATCCTGGACCACAAGAGCGTATCGAAGATGTTCTACATCAGGCTGGACAACCTGACATTGCTGCTCAGGTGTTACATGAGGTTTTGGTACATAACGATGATGCTACTGATCCTCTCCTATGTGAGATAGATCAATATCAGGTATTATTAACATAATCATTGTTCAACGTACATGTAATTTATAAGTTACTTATCATCTATTATCATTCATCATGACTAGGCTCCTGAAGCTGTAGGCCCAAAGGTCATTCAACCTGAGGGTGAACAGGATCAGGCAAGTTTGGATGTTGGGCCCTCTAGTGCCTTTGGCAAAGATGGTGCTACTACATCTGACTCCGACAGCGAGGAAAGTGATGATGATCTTCCTCGTCCTCCTACTTTTTCGGGTATTCCTGCGGGAATGATCCGAAAAGGTTCCAAGCTAATCATGGATCCTGCCTTCAAGGGCAAGCGCAAAGTCGATGATTTGGATCCTGATTTTTGCTTGATCGACGAGGAAACAGATGACGAAGAGGATCATTCTCTTCAGACGCAACGCCGAAAGCGTATTCATTCAGCTACTTCGCAGCTGACGATTGGCGATTTCGCTAATCCAGGTTATTTTTTAACCATATTATTCTATTGAATGTGTATGTTCTACATATGAGAAACTGAGATAGATATTTCTATAACAGTCGCTCCAGATACACAACAGCAGGCTAGACCTGCGGTGCAACGTCCGAGTGCTCCGGTATCTGAAACCTCAGAGAAGGTTAGAGATACGAGTACTTATGGTTATTCAGAGATTGAGACAGTTTATTCTGTTACTTTTACTGATAACTATTGTCAAACAGGAGCCTGCTGCTGACGTTACCGTCACGATTCAGACTACTAAAGCTAGTAGAATCGTAGCTCGCTTACTCCTGACGGACATTGCCACCCAGATTGAACAACATAATATTCAATCTGGAACCACACCTACACCCCAGGCTTCTACTTCAGTAAGAGCTTCTGCGCAGAACTCAAATTTGGAACTTCGAGTTCGTAACAACCGTAGGGTTGCCCACAGGACTGCCTGCTAGCTCGAGTCGCATGCATTATACGTATATGAAGATTTGCTTACATTATTTTGTATAATCGCTATGTACTAGAATCTTCAGGATTTCATCTCGCGAACTCGAGACTAATGTAAACTTTTAAATTATGTTAATGTAACTACTTTTGTACTATTTTTCAAAACGTCTCATATAGAGTCGTTTGCTTTTTCCTTTGTGTAATGATCCATGATTAGTCGCGCCCCGACCCGACTTCCGCTGCACAGTAAATCTGGGGGTGCGACAGATTGGTATCAGAGCTAAAGGTTATAGCGAACTAGGTTGCATTAGTGGGCCTAGACTATAACCATCAAGTTAGTATTCCTCATTAGGTATAACTAGTTCAGGCATTACATCATTCGAACTTAATTTAACATAGCCTGATCAACTATGTACAATTAAAGGAGGACCGATGCAAGCTCTGAAATGGTTATGGCAAACGGGAATACATTAGTAGACCTGAATTACGATAGAAACGCGACCAAACCTATACGTGCAATACTTATTAGACTACTATATACTATATGTATATACTTAGACCTCACTTACTAATACGCTCGGCACAAGAGATGGCAAACCTTCCTACCGTAGCATCACCCGATTTAGGAGACGAGACGCGAATCTTACCAACTACTATGGAGACAACCACGATAACCACTTTTCCACACGTATCAGACAACGACACCACTATGGAGAACCAATCCGAAAGAGGACCCACTTGAGGAGGTTCCGTCTAAGGATGAATCAATGGAACTAGAACCACACGAGAATTCGTCACCCAGGCGCGACACATTTACTTTCTCTGCTTCGTACTCTCCTCTTCCCTTTTATCATAAAACTACGAATCATGTGTGTTATACACGACTAGAAGGACTGACAGATCACTTCGAAACTAAACCCTACGCTATCCATACTACTACGACTGATGCACAAATCTCTAGAACCCGTCGTCGTGCAGATGTCCGCTAATGAATTTGGTCAACCACAACACCTACGTATTGGAAATGTTTTTCCAACAATTGGATTGATTCCAACGATTTACGCATAACTTGGTTTGAGACTTTGATCACTATAAACACAACTGGGTTAGTATCGCGAGGGGTACTCGCAATGACTAAGCCCACAAACTACGGGATTACCAACTATTTCTAGCAAACATGTGTACACTCCGAAACGCTAACACGGTCATAATTGACTACTCTAAGAACACTACTCGGTCATTGTTATGACTACTTTTGAATCTTCCATTTGACTAAACACAACTCTGGAGATGTGGAAAACTACCAGAATATCCCGAGCTAGTCCACATCACTATCCTACTAACTCTATTACCTTACGCTATTGATCGTGGAGTGTGATGCTTTATACACCTGCGATAATCTAAATCTTCGTACATGAATCTCATTCATTATTTTGCTTTCTTTCATTGAAGAATCATGCCGCCACGGAGACAGACCTATAGTCAAGCGGAAATCGCACAACTCATCGCCCAAGGAGTAGCCGATGCTCTGGCAGCTCAAGAAGCAAACAGGAACAGTGGATCGAATCCACGGGTTGACAGCGAAGGCACAACAAACCCAACCCCGACAACCAAACCATGTTCCTACAAGGATTTTATGAACTGCAAACCCCTCAGCTTCGAGGGCACTGAAGGAGCCATTGGACTAATACGATGGTTCGAGAAGATGGAATCAGTATTCCGTATTTGCAACTGTACTGAGGACTGCAAGGTTAAGTATTCTACATGCACACCGTCGGATGGAGCACTTACTTGGTGGAACACTCATGCTTAGTCCATGGGAATCGATGCTGCATACCAACTTCCGTGGGAAGACTTGAAGAAGATGATGAGGGACGAATACTGTCCCAGGGAGGAACTACAGCAGCTGGAAGTAGAATTTTGGAACCTTACTGTAAAGGGAAACGACATCGCTGGATACACCACTCGTTTCCATCAGTTGGCACTTCTGTGCCCATCCATGGTGGACCCTGAGTACAAACGAATAGATAGATACATCTGGGGACTCCCAGCGCAGATCCAGGGGATGGTCACTGCTTCAAACCCTGGAACGATTCAGAGCACCGTTCGCAGGGCCCACAACTTAATGGCACAGGTGGTCCGACGTGGAACACCTACAACTGGGGACAACAAGAGAAAGTGGGATGGGAATCCTAGTAATAATCAAGGTCAACAACAAGCCAAGAGACCAGAAATGGGTAGGGTCTATGCTACGAGTTTTGAGGAAAAGAAAGGGTATAAAGGAAGCAAGCCCTTTTGCTCTGAATGCCACAGTCACCATGAGGGACCCTGTGGTACTCCTTGCAACAAATGCAGAGGCTATGGACACCAGACCGAAGACTGTAGGGTCAGAGTCTGCTTCGAGTGTGGAATCGCTGGACACTTCAGGAATGATTGTCCAAAGTTAAACAACAACAACAACAACGCCCACCAGGATCCTTAACTTTGTTTCGGGTACGATACTTCCCGACCACTTAATTCTTTCAACCTTATTCGATACTGGGCGAGCTTAGTTCACTACACTATCACGCCTCAATGACTGAGATACTCAGCACTATTGTATGACTGGCACCGCAGAATCAGCATCGTAGAACTTGCCTTTGAACTTAGCAAACGAATTCTCTCACACAAACTACGAACCACATAGGAATGTTTTTCCTACTACGAATCACATAGGAATGTTTTCCCTACTACGAACCACATAGGAATGTTTTTCCTACTACGAATCACATAGGAATGTTTTCCTACTACGAACCACATAGGAATGTTTTTCCTACTACGAGTCACATAGGAATGTTTTCCTACTACGAACCACATAAGAATGTTTTCCTACTACGAACCCTATCGGAAATGATTTTTCCTACAATTGACTAATTAGAAATGTTTTCTTACAATTTGTAAACTGGAACACTTTTCCAAATATATGCGAATAGATGTGATTACATCACGAAAACGAACTTTCTCTCCTAGGCTTGATGACCGCTAGGAAATACCCGCACTTCTCCTCCGACCCCACACGACCTAGACTACGAACTAAATTTCGGGACGAAATTTTCTTAACGGGGGGAGAATGTGACACCCGGCGAATTAGGCCGTCATTAGTGACTAATCATAGATCATTATTACTTGTATTTAGTATGAAATAGGACTAAGTGCAGTAACAGTTCGTATGTATGTAAATATATATACGCATACGTAATTAAATTTTAATTTCGCAAATTCGATCGGATGGGATCCGACACGATAATACGGACGTTGGTGAAAACTTTTTCATAAATAACATAAATCTATTTTAGAATTAAATAGTAGTTATTTACATTATATTATTATAGTACAATAATATACGAACACTTTACGTTTTATGCAAAACGTATCGTACGCGACGAAAACGCGCGAAACGCGCCCGACAACCGAACGAAACTCGATTATTATTTTAATAACTTAAAATTAAATATTTTAAATAAAACTTCAATCAAAATATACGCGAATAAATCATTAACGAAAAACTTGAATAATAAACGTTTAACGTTTAAACGAACGACGAAACGAACGGGTAAACGAGCACCGCGCGTAACGCAAATTGGGGAATTAATTCAAGACACTCACATGTGGGTGGGACCCACAAAAATCTGCAGCCCCCTCCCCTTGCCTCTTCCCCATACTCTCTTTTCCTTTCTCTTTTCCCACACTCAAACACAAACCTACTTTCTCACACAACCTTTTCTCCCAACTCTCTCTCTCCCTCCCCTCTTCTTTTTCTGCAGATTTCAGCCCCAAGAAACTCCCAAATCACCACCACAAACCACCAAGATCATCACCACAAACCACCATAACGCCCCCTCTTCGGTTTGCAAGAAAAAGCAAGAAAACGAGCTCTCGACGTCTATTTCTTTGTGCTTTCATCATCCTCTTTGTAAGAAACTCCATCTTCCTTTTATGTTACTTGAAACATACATATAAACATGTTATAATGTCCATATAACAAGATTATGTCCAAAAATAAAGTCGAAAATCGTTTTTGAAAACACTAAAACACTAACAGTTTCCGGATGAAAATTCAACCCGACTTTGACACACGATATCTAACTCATTTCTTAACCAAATCGAGCGATTCTTGGGTCTAAAATCAAGTTCAAGGAGTCTACTTTCGAACCCAAGTGGTTTGGTATTTTTCTGAGGTCATTTGATATACGAAAATGATTTTACAAGAAGAAGTGTCCGGACTGTCCTGTTGGACAGAAAATTTGACCAATTTGGAAAAAGCATAACTCGAGCTACACGACACCAAATGACTTAAAACCACTGCCAAAATCTCACAAATTTTGTTAGGTACAAACGTCGTTTGGATAACTTCTTCTAAAAATGTATGGATTTTGCCCAGAAATCCGATCTTGTTGCATGTATCCGGATTGGTCACTTTCTGACCTCAGGGAACAAACGAAATTATTAAAAATACTTAGACTTATCTAAAAATTCTAGAAAATATACTGAAAGTAGTTAAGACATATATGAACAACTGGTAATTTTCTCGGATCTTATCTCGACACTTTGACTAGTCAAAACGAGCCACAAAAACGACCCAAATTTCGGAAAAACCAAGGTGTGGACTGTTTTAACCTGGAAATTTAAAACGACACTTTCGGGATCGCTATAAAACGTAACGACAATTTTCCTAAGCTCTAATAACATATTTGAGACTCCCCTAAAAGTTTCGGGTCAAACCGAGCATATTTGACCAAATTCCCGACCACGAAAACATATCAGACCCTCTGTGTCGCAGATGGCCCAAAACCATTGCGACACAAGCCCTGTGTCGCAACACTCAATCTCAGTCTGTACAACCTTCGGTCTGTGAATATAGCGACACAAATCTTGTGTCGCAAAACCCTTCGAGTTTGAGTCTGTGTCGCACAGACTGAACTTCCGCGAGCTTAGCGACACTACCCTTGTGTCGCTACCTTTTTAAAACCAACAGTATTAACCTGCGACACAACCCTTGTGTCGCAACATTTATAACCAGCAGTACTAACTAGCGACACTAACCTTTGTGTCGCAACTCGTTAAAACCAGCAGTATTAACTTGTGTCGCAACATTTTATAACGAACAATACTAACCTGCGACACAAACCATTGTGTCGCAGCAGCTCATAGCGACACAACCCTGGTGTCGCATAAAACAGTTTAATTGAAATCATATTCTGCACTAAGGAATGTTTTCGCGAAACAACAGCTTTATCATATACGACACTACTCGTACACGTAATACATATACTCTCATAAGAATACATCGAAACAAAACATAATAATAATGTCTTTGAGAATTATTATTACAAAACGTCACCAACGGGCTGTACACGTTTTCTAAACACACGTGATAAACAAACTTTGGACATAACTAGTTGAGTGGACAACTAGCATGGGTGATCTTTTGAGACATCTACTTACTTATAACCTTATGCGTTTAGGGCGCTAGAAGGTTACTTTTGGGAACACTTGTTTACTAATTGTAAACACTCTGTACAAGACTCAGGTGAGTCTCATAGCCCCACTTTTACTTTTACTGTTTTACTTACTTTGGGGTGAGAATACACTGCTTTGTTTTTATGAACACAAGTATTATGAAAACACTTATACGGATTGCATGGGTAAACTAAACCAAACTACGATGGTCTCCAACAAATATCATAGCCCGTTAATACTAAGCGCGAACATTATGGATAGATCTATCGGGAACTGACAGTCCGCCGTCCGGGGTTAGTCGCTCTAACTACTATACGGACGCATAATAATTCGTAATCCGAGTGTACTGGTTTATACACTTAACTGGAGACACCAACTACGGTTAAGCTTCGGAACTATCAGCCCATGGCAATAGTATACTATGATTTACTTTGGCATTCGTGCTACTACGATAACTCTGAAATCTTGTGGTTCATACTATGATTTTAACTACGTAAACCTATGAGCTCACCAACATTATTGTTGACCTTTTAGCGTGTATTTCTCAGGTACTCAACAACCGTAGGGTTGCCCACAGGACTGCCTGCTAGCTCGAGTCGCATGCATTATACGTATATGAAGATTTGCTTACATTATTTTGTATAATCGCTATGTACTAGAATCTTCAGGATTTCATCTCGCGAACTCGAGACTAATGTAAACTTTTAAATTATGTTAATGTAACTACTTTTGTACTATTTTTCAAAACGTCTCATATAGAGTCGTTTGCTTTTTCCTTTGTGTAATGATCCATGAATAGTCGCGCCCCGACCCGACTTCCGCTGCACAGTAAATCTGGGGGTGCGACAGAAATGCATGCAACAGATTCCACTAAAGACCATGCCTCAAGACATCTTAGGAAATTTGAAGAGATGGTCTGTGGATTCTGTGACTGGGGAAGCTCTCATGTTCGAACACGATGATGAAGTTGAAGATGAAGAGAGAGAGATCTTAAAGATTTATGATCGACGACATCTGATGAACCTATCAAAGGCTGACCTATTGATGTTACACAAAAATAGAATCACTGCGATTGAAGGTTTGGAAGATGTTGCACGAGACTATCAGTCAATGGTTAAGACGTGCATAAAGCTGAAGATATACGCGGGAAGTAATATTTACAAGTGATTACCAAAGACAACTTGAAGACAAAGACTTAAAGATGCTAGAGCTATTGTCAAGGGCGAGTCTGTTGAGACAAGTTTTGTGACAACAGATCTAGCTTGTTATAGCTTGTAATAGTACTTTTAGTAATTGTAATCAAGTTTGTACATTGGTTTTGAATTGTAAATAAAATATATTGCTTGGTAAACATTTTAGAGTTAAATATCAAAAAGATGAAAAATGTTGACCAAGGTTGACCGCGAACCGAGTCAGTTCGCAGGACAAGATTGGCCTGCGAACCGAGTCAGTTCGCTGGGCCAACATGGGCTGCGAACTGAGTCAGTTCGCAGAGCCCACGAGCCTGCGAACCGAGACGAGTATATATGAAAAACTAGGTTTTCATATTAAAGACTTTTTGCCCATTTCAACAATCGGCTACCCTGCGATTCCAGAGAACTTCTAAGTATTCTAAAGGCTAGGTATTGATCATTAACACTTGTTATAATCGATACAAAGCAATTAGAAAATTGATTCGCTAATATATTGCGAAAGAATTCGTTATAGATCCTATAACTAATATTGAGGGATTCCGCACCTTAATACCTTAGATAACCTCGTTATCGATCCGCCACAACCGGACTTACAGTTTTGGTAATATCAATACTATCACACAATACAGGTAGGAATACCCGATCGAATAATAATATAGTTTTGGTAAATCCGAGTATCGAACTCAGGGAACAGTGTATTAAATTGAAATAATTAATTAAAAGTAATTAATAAGTAAAAAGGGGTTGCATTTTAGTTCCAGTCGAACGTTTTTAAGAAACTAATAAAACATAAATGAAACAAAGTAATTTAAGATAGATTAAGACAAATATGGATAGACCGTTGGATAATTCTATTGTGAATATATCTTTTGTGGAAAGTCACCTTATCTTGTTAACAATTCCTATAGTGTTTAGATGAGACACAAGACTCGTTATGAATACACAAGAAATTCTTTCTATGTGTTAGGTCTTAAAGGTCCCAAAACTTAGATACACATTAAATAACAAGTATTTAATATATTAGTTTATATCTAAGTTATATCAAACAGGTTAATTAATCAAGGCGGAATACAAGATTAATTAAAGTACATAATATATTATGAATTAAAGTTTTATTCACAATAAATGGTTTGTCTTACAAGTAAGACAGAGTATTCAAACACACAGATTGTTTGAATACGATCCAAGTTGTATACTATGATACAATTATCACTACAAACTTAATCAGTTAGTGTGGTAATGCTTTTAGCCTAAGCTTAAAGGTCTTGTATACTAATTGTCTTGGATGTTGCTTTGAAGTGCTTTTTAGCTGCTATTTATAGAGTTGAGTATCAACTCTATATTATCCAGCTCAGTTAGTTGTCCAAGGGATAACAGCTCCGTCTTGGGCAACTTTGCACTCTTTCCTTTTTGCTTTTCTTAGAAATAGAAAAAGCAAAAGGTAAAAGGTTTCTTTGCTGAAAAGAAAACCTTTCTTCAATGTTTGACTTTACTCAAACATCTCTTCAGTTGTACCGTAGCCTAGGGAAAGAAGAACTTCTTTTGTATGATTGTACTTTTGTTCTTCAATCTGTGCTTTTCAGTATGTGCTCATCAGTCTGTGATCTTCAATCTGTGATCATCAGTCTGTGATCTTCAGTCTGTGAAGTCTTCTGTCTTCAATCTTCATTCTTCAGATGATGAATTCATAAGTCTTCAAAGAAAGCACAGCTTTCGGTCTGTGAGAATTCTTCAGTCTGTGAAGCACAGACTCAGAAATACTTCTTCAGTCTGTGAAGCACAGACTCAGAAACACAGACTCAGGAAATCACTAAGTTTTTCCTGAATACAACTAAGTTAGATTTTGACTCCTCAGATTTATAACTTGGGTTTGATCATTGTTTTTTCCAACAATCTCCCCCTATCTGATGATGTCAAAATCTATTTACAAAAGATAATAGAGAAATAATAAATACTAAAGTGAAACATAACATCTGGATCAAGACTGATATACATAAAGTCAAAATCATAGTCAGTTCACAAAAATATTACAGTTATTACATGAGATTGTAAATAGCATAAATTTAACAATCTTCAATCTTTTCTCTAAGCCTTGATCTCTATGATCTTTTCCACTTTCCTCTTCAACAATACTTCCATCTCCTTATCAGATTTTTCTTCAAAATCTTGATATTCCAGGATGATCTTCTTGCAGATGTCTTCAAACCCAATCATCATCCTAATCTTGGAAAGGTTGTTGAATAACCAGCTAATCAGTCTTCTTCTAAATGGCTTGGCTTGAGAATGTTTGCATTCCTTCAGCAGGGCAATGCAATGTAGCAGAGACTCTCCATACAGTCTGTTTTGATCCTGGAAGCACTCTATCCCATTGATATCTCTGTAGCACAGACCTTCAATATTGTCAGTCTGGACATAGGATCTATCGATAAAAACGATACCTTTTGGTAGAGGATGCTCCCTTCTCTGCTCATTCTCTGTAGATAACCCAGCTGACTTCTTCTTTATTACAAAGTTGTTTGCTATGCAGAACAACTTGTATTCTTCTTTTGAAATGAGCCCCAAACTGAGAACTAACTCAATCAGGTAAGATAGCTCATCCAGAACTTCTTTCTTCAAATCTTTGTCAGCTGCACTCTTCAAAAGATTAGCAATGGATTGCCATTCTTTAAGCCCTAGAGTGTATAGGTCATCCACCCATACCATTTTCATCTTCTTATTCTTTAGAGAGCATGTCAACAAATCTTGCTTCCTTCAGCTTCTTCTCTTCAATTGATAATACATTTAAGTATTCAGTTAAGGTCATACCTTGAGCAGTAGCCTCTTGATGCAAGAGTTCATCTTGTAGATTTGACAGTTCAGGATTTCTTGTTACAGCAGCATGATCATCCACCATCTTCTTGATCTTGCTTAACCTTTCCTGCTTGGATAAGGCAATCTCCTTGCCCTTACCCTTAACCCCATTAACTTCTTCCAAAGTAGAACTCGACCCAGGATATGTGCTTATCCGATGAGCACTTCTCCATTGCATTCGGTCTTCAAGTTCACTTCTACCTGGAGGCAGTATTCTGGTTGTTGTGGTTGGTCTTGCAGGATTAGCTTCAGCTTGGATGGCTTCAGCACTGATGATTGGAGCATCAATGCTTGCTGCTTGTTGCTTTGAGCTATGAGTCTGTGTCTGATGCTGTGTCTCAGTCTGTGCAGGTTCAGAGGGCACAGACTTAGACTCTCCAGTCTTGACTTTTGAGGCACCTTCATCTACACCTCCAAAAGTAGCATCATCTTCATCATTATCTGATCTTCTAAATACCTCAGACTCAGAACTGTAATCAGGATTGATGGCATCATCATCTTCACCATCAATGTCCTGTTCTTCTGCCAGCTTCACAAATTGATCCCAGGTCTTGATCCCCTTCATCTTTGGTTGGGAATCAAAGATATCCCTTTCAGGAATCCTCCTGGCCATTCTTTTTATTTTCCTGGCTCTTTTGATTCGCAGAGGTTGAACATCTTCATCTTCTTCTTCCCTTGGTCTTTTCAACTCCATTTGACCTAGGCCTGAGATAGTTGCTATTGGGTCTATGTGTAAGACAATAGTTGACTCCCCCTGAGTCTGTGCAACCATCTCAGTGTGTTCACCTGCCTGCAAACCTTCTGGCTCCCCCTCAGTCTGTGCACTCATGTTTTCAGTCTGTGGCACAGACTGAGCTTCAGTCTGAGACTTCGCCCTAGCACTTTCGGGTCCATCATCTCCCACACTGCTATCTCCCCTTAAATCTAAGGATTTATTATTTAGTGAATTATCTTTTGGGGTTTTAGCTTCTGCAGACCCAAACTTCATTTTCTCCCCCTTTTTGACATTAGCAGCTAAGCTTGAGAGGGTGGTCTGCATTTCATCTAACCTATTGGATACCTTTTCTTCCAGCATATGCACCTTTTCCACCATAGTAGAGACTAGATGCTTCATCTTCTCTAGCTCTTTCTTATTATTATTGAACTCAGTCTGTACCCATTCAAACAACCTGTTGATGGCAGAAAACACATCATTAAGTGTACCAGAAGGCACAGACTGGGTCTGGTTGGAAGGGTTAGAATTGGGTGATGGAATATGTTCCTCACTTGACTCATGTTGAAACTGAGCAAGATCACTGCAATCTTTTGGTGTTGTACTCTTTGCCTCACTCTGTGTCCTATACATGGAAAAGCGATCATAGGCATTGAGTGGTGTAGTTGTGTTTCCCTCAAATCGAATCCGGTGATAGGATAAGACATCACTGGAAAATGATTGTGTTACATCTGTTGCCTCAAATAGTCCCTGGTGTAAAGGAACAATATCATTGGCAATGAATGTGGAGGTTGGTATGCCTTCACTAACCATCTAGTGATAAGATGGTAGATCATCAAGCAAAGAAGTGGAGATCTGTGCCTCAGTCTGTGACATGATTGGGGCATTAGCGATCTATGCAGAGGGGTGTAAGGGAAGACTCACTGGAATGTGAACTAGTACAGGACTAGTGGTCAATATGGGTTCAGCCATTGTGAGTGGGGTAAAGAGGGGGGTGGTAGTGCTCAGGATTGGAGCATCTTCTTCAATGCATACTACAGGGGTCAGTGTAGTAGCAGTAATGTGGGTATCCAAGCTGACTAATCTAGGTTCAGGTTGGGTCAGTTGGGTAGCCATTGGCACCACAGACTCTAACAGAGCTGTAATGGAATGGTCTATAGCACTGGAAGGTGTTCTGTTGACATCCAATTCCATGGATGATGATTCCATTTGTGCTATACTTTTGGGGGTTGAGTCTGGTGATTCCTCCAGAGTGAGTGGTGACTCATCTGGGTTGGTTCGTTTGTGACTCTCTTTTGTGGGTGAGGATTGGCTAGGATAAGAAGGTTTATCTATATCCATCTCCTCAGTTGAAGAAGACTTACTACCTGCATCTTCTGTTGAAGATGGAACAGACTCAGCAATGTTTGAGTCTGACTCCAAGTGCACAGACTGAGTTGAGTCTGTGTTAATGGAGTTTGTGTGCTCTACTTCAGCCACACAATCTTCAACAGTCTGGGTCTCAGTACCCTCACTATCACCTGAATCATCACCCTCCATAGATGCAGAAGCAACATATGGGTGATCAATCCATTGCTGCATAGCAGCAGTGATAGGTGCTCCAGAAAGTGGAACCGGATGGTTAAACACTTTATAGGTGAGCACAGGGACATGTATATCTGCCACTTTATTATTAAAGGACATATATACAGACCCAGTTAATCTGGATTGGATGCACAAGGAGAGTAGCCTTATAAAAGGTACATTAAAAATTCTGTTTGACTCATTCACCAGTTTTAAAATTTCTTGAAAATACAACTCTGCAAAGTTGATGTTTAAACCAGTGATGAATAAGCTCAACGGTTGAGTTTCAAACTCATTTAGCTCCCCTGTGCTACCAGATTTACCTCCTAGACTTCTAATGATGCCAGAAATTAAAAATTTCCATCTGGGGGTGAATCCTGACATCAAGATTGTTCCTTTTTCTTTGGTATATCCAACCAAAGTAAGAGAAGCCCTTTCTGCTTCTTTGGTTGGAATGGGTTCAAAATTATTTCCCATAGGCAGGTCTAAGACATTCCTAATTAGCTCTTGATCAATGGTAACTGCCCGTTTACCATGATCAAAAGTACCAATAATTGCAGTATTGGTACTATTTGAAGAGCAAGTATACCACCATTCCATAAGAAAATCAGGATATATTTGAGGAATTGTGTTGAAAAATGCTCCCCTTAAAAGATGAGCAGACATAAATTTTATCAATTCCTCAAATCCTTGGTTCTTTTTAGAATCAGGAATGGATATGGTAGCTACTTGGTTATCAGTACAGAGTTTTACCTGTTTACCCTGTTTAAAGGGTTTAGCCCCAGCGATGTTGGCAGGTGCCGTGTAAGTCCATTGATCAGCCATTTTTAGTGATGATTTCTTGAGATTGATTTCGAAAATGGTTGAGCGATTTAGGTTAGGGCTCACAAATTCTGTGTATTTTTTTTGGTGTGCAAGTACAAGTGAAGAAAAAAGGGGAAAATCAGAAATGGGTATTTAACGAAATTGAATTTCCGATAAATGGGACCAGCTTGACGGTTTATCCCTTTTTCTGTAACAGTAAAGTTAAGGCACATGCACTTTTTGTATTGAGCAGATAAATAAACAGCTAGCGTCAAAACTTTTAATGATTATTATCATAAAAACGGTATTAGCATTAAATGCAAAGATATTGTTATTTATTTATTTTTATTAATAAAATAAAAATAAAAATAAAAATAAAATAAATGAATATAAAAGGAAAAAGAGCCCAGTCTGAGTGTATATTGTTAGTCTGTGCAGTGAGTCTGGATGACGTCACACAGACTGAACCATATAACAGACAGACTGAGAGAAAATAACAGAATTGTAAAATCTTTTTGGTATTTTCTTTAAGATATTTACAAAATATCTCTTAGTCTGTGCTTTTTGGTTGTATGTAACTGAGGATACAGACATACAGGTTGAAAAGCAGGCACAAACTGACAGTTGAATCACACAGATTCAAAATCTTTACTAGGGGTTGAGCATACCTAGTTGACCAAGCAAATACAAAAATCTATCTTCATTCAAAGGTTTAGTAAAGATATCTGCTAGTTAGTCATTTGTGGGCACATATTTGAGAATCACTTTACCTTTCTTAGCACAATCCCTGATAAACTGATGTCTGATCTCAATATGCTCTGTCCTGGAGTGAAATACAGGATTCTCAGTGATGGCAATGGCACTTTGGTTATCACACATGATTGGAGTTCTTGTAAACTTCAAATCATAGTCTGCTAGTTGATGTTGCATCCATAGCAATTGGGCACAACAACTACCAACAGCTACATATTCTTCTTCTGTAGTGGATGTAGCAACAGACTTATGTTTCTTGCTTGACCAACTGACCAGTTTTCCACCTAGTAGTTGACATCCACCAGAAGTGCTTTTCCTGTCTAATTTGCAACCTGCATAATCTGCATAAAACCTGGAGGTTGTTTCACATAGACTTCCTCCTGTAAGTTACCATTCAGAAATGTACTCTTGACATATGCCAAGAATAACCTTATTGCTTCAATTCTGGCTACCGGGGCAAATATTTCATCATAATCAATGCCTTCTTCCTGCTTGTAACCTTGAGCAACTAGCCTTGCCTTGTTTCTGATTATCACTCCATCCTTGTCCATTTTGTTTCTGTAAACCCATTTAGTTCCAATAATGGTTTTGCCTTTTGGAGCAGGAACTAGGGTCCAAACATTGTTTCTTTCAAATTTTGTTAACTCTTCCTGCATTGCTTCAACCCAATCATCATCTTTCAATGCTTCTTCAGCTTTCTTTGGTTCAATGATTGACAGGAAGTTTGTGTAGAAATAGAAATTTGCAGTAAATAGGTTTGACACTTGAGCTCTTGTTTGTACACCAGAAACATAATCTCCAATTATTTCTTCAATTGGATGATACCTGTGTTCTTTGACGCCTAGAGATGATTCACCATTGCATGATAAATCATTTTCATTCAGTGGAAGGATAACAGGACTGAGTTCTGCATTATCTTCGACAGGGGGCAAGTCTGAGTCTGTAGAGTTCTCAGACTGAAGACTACCAGACTGAACACTTGTATAAGAAGATCTTGAATCTCTGGACACAGATTCATCTTCAGTTGATGAAGGTACTGTCATTAATTGAACAGGTTGAGCATCTTCATTATCACTTTCAGAGTCCTGTTGTTGGTGAGCAACAACTGAGATTTGTCATTCAGATCCCACAACAGATAATTCTTCTAATGAATGAACATCAGACTGAGAAACATGTTCATTATTAGCGGAGGAAACATCAAAGGTGACATTGATGGTTTATTCAATTTTACTCCTTCTATTGTTGTAGAGTCTGTAAGCCTTTGAGATAGATGAATAGCCAACAAAAATTCCTTCATCAGACTTAGGTTCCATCTTTGCTAATTGATCCCTTTGATTGAGAATATATCATTTACTTCCAGAGGTCTGGAAATAATGGATGGTTGGAACCTTCTTATGATACAACTCATATGCAGTTTTGCCATGCCTTTTGACCAAAATAGATCTATTTTGGGTATAACAGGCAATGTTAACTGCTTCTGCCCAAAAATAAACCTTCATTTGACCATGGCATAACATGGTTCTTGCAGCTTCTATGAGTGTACGATTTCTTCTCTCTGCAACACCATTTTGTTGAGGAGTTCTGACAGAGGCAAAGTTTTGAATAATGCCTTTGTCAGTACAGAATTCAATGAGAGTAGAATTCTTAAATTCTGTACCATGGTCACTCCTGAGTTGCTTGACAGGTGCATCTTTCTGCAATTCTTCTCTCTTGATTAGATTAATAATCTCTTCAGGAGCATCACTTTTAGCTTTAAGAAAGATGACCCAAGTATACCTTGTGTATTCATCCACAACCACAAGTGTATACTTCTTTCCACCCAAACTGCCAATGCTCATGGGTCCAAATAGATCCATATGGAGCATATGCAATGGTTGATCAATTGAAGCTAAAAATTTGGATGGAAAATGGTTCTTGGTCTGTTTCCCTAGTGTACATGCAGGACAAATTTTGTCTTTTGCAAATGTAACATCAGGCAGACCTCTAACCAGTTTCTTCTTTGACAGAAGGTTAAAGTTTTTGAAGTTCAGGTGGGATAACCTCCTATGCCATAGCCAGCTTAGTTCTGGCATAGCCTGAGTATAGAGACATGTCTCTACATTTGTGTCTGCAGAAGAAAGATCCAAGAGATAAATATCTCTTTCTCTTTTGGCAACTAACACAAGTTTGCCTTTGGAATTATAGATAACAGCAGCCTTCTTTTTGATTCTGATTTCACTGTCATCATCACAAATTTGGCTTGCACTAAGCAGGTTATGCTTTAATCCTTCAACATAGGCTACCTTTGATATTCTGATGTTGCCAGCCTTTACCACACCATAACCTTTTGTCTTGGCAACAGAATTGTTACCATATTTGACAGAAGATCCTTCTTCTTCTACAAACTCTGACAAATTCTCCAAAGAACCTGTCATGTGTCTTGAGCATCCACTGTCTAGGTACCACTCTTTGTTACCCTGCACAAGACAAACAAAATCAATTAGTTACTTTTGGGAACCCATCTTTTGATGGGTTCTTTAGAGTTGGTTGAAGTCAATTCTTTAGCAGCTTTGTTGGAACCAAGCATGTAAAGTTGACTTTTAACCTCTCTAGTTTTGACTTTGTCATTTGTAGTTGACATTTGTTTAGTCAAAGCAACCTTTGGTTGTTTAAAAATGGACTTTGTGCATTTAATACCCTCATGTCCCAGATTTCCACAGTTGTGACATTTTCTGTCCAACATAATGGTCCTTTTGGATTTTGGGTTATTATTTACACTAAATCCTCTGTTAAAATCCTGCTTTGACCCAACAAACGTTTTAAACTCTGTGGTTAACTTCATTAAGTTTTCACTAAGCAGCTTAATGGTCTCAGTATGGTTGTTAAAAATAGACTTTTGGGAGTGAAACTGAGAGTTAACACAAACAGATTTGGAGTTAAGTTTACCAGACTGAAAATTGATTTTTCCAGACTGACAGTTAGATCTCACAGACCGAGATCTTTTTAACTCCCTAGTTGCTAGTTTTATGCCTTTAAATTTGTCCTTTGGCATATTTTTTTCTGGACCAGCTACAGACTGAGATGTGGAAGGTTCAAACATCTTGCAACCTTTCTGTTTATCGTTAATTCCTTTTACCTCTTTTTGTCTATTTGAAGATTGTAATGTGGGAATACTAACTTTGCCTTTTACAAATCTTTTCTTTTCAAGTTCTATAGTTTCTAAATATTCATTAGTGATTATAAGTTCAGGCAATTCAGATTGAGAAGTTTCACAGACTGAGATTTCTGAGTCTGTGTCTTCAGAGTCTGGCTCTGTCTCATATACTAGTTCTTTAGCAACTATTTTTGGTCTTACAAAGGCATTTGTCAATATAACTTTATCTCCCACAGTATGACTAAAAGTATGAGGTAAAATTTCAGGTACAAATATAGTAGGTTTTGAGTTTATTTCAGAAAGTACATGCCTTTTAAGATCAAACTCATCACCTATGACCGCTTTTATCTGAGCTGGAATCTGTTTGGATAAACAGTCCACATTTTTAAGTGATGAAATACACCAAGATCTACAGATCTTCTCATAATGATCAGCTTTGTTTTTATAAGCTTCTTTTTCCAGACCGATCCTTTTGAGAATATCATATTGAGCATCAAGCTCCTGTTTATACTGTTTATTTTGGCTTATTTCATTCACTTTTGACTATAGATCTTTTTGAACTTGACTGAGTTTAGTTTTTAAATCTTGTATTTCCTCAAGTCTTTTCAAAAAGTCCACATAGATGTGTTCAAACATTTTTTGTTTTTCTACATCACTATAGTAAAGTTTGAAATGATTTACATTGTAAGCAGATCCTCTGTCCCAGTCTGGATGAACACATGCCTTTTCTGTAAATTTGACATCTTTGTCAAACTGGCTCTCTGTGATAGCCATTAAGCACATATCTTCATCATCCTCAGATGATGAAGATTCTTCATCTATCCATTGTTCAACAACCAAAGCTTTCTCTAGTTTCTTTGGTTGTTGTTTCTCTCCAATTTTCTTGGAGTTGAAGTACTTTTTCTTGTACTTCTTGGCCTTTTCTTCCCACTTATCAGAACTTGAAGATTCTGCAATCTTCACTCTGCAGTCAGAAGAAATATGACCAACTTGCCCACATTTATAGCAAGTAGCTTTCTTAGGATCAAAAGTTGGCCTTTCTTTTGAACCTTTGAATCTTGCTTTTTCAAACCTTTGGGCAAGAAATGTCATTTCAGCTTCTAGAGACTCAGTTTCATCATCTGATTCTGAGTCTGTAAGAGTTAGATGATAATCTGCTCTAGAGAAAAGTTCTATATTTTTCCTTGTTGTTGCAACAAGGGCAGCAGATGGATCTTTTGCAATCCTTTTGGCATTTTGATCTTTTCTGGCTTTGGTTTCTTCAAAATTTAACAAAAGTCCAAACAAGCCAGATAGATCATATGTCTCCAATTTTTCACTTATAACTAATGAAGTAATGACTTCAGAAAAAGTGTTTGGAATGACATCAACAAATTTTGTACAAATTTCAAATTGTCCTTTGATGATATCATACCTTTCAAGATCATTGATTAAGATCTGAAATCTGGTATGAATATCAGTTAATGACTCATCTTGACCAGCAGAGAAGTTCTCATAATTTCTTATGAGATTCTTCTTCTTTTGGGATTGTACTAAACTTACACCATCATATTGGTCAGTTAGCATATCTCATATGGCTTTAGCAGTTTTACAGCCAGATATCTTAGCAAAGATTGGCTCAGTAACTGCATTCCCTAGAATGGATTTGGCCTTAAAGTCTAATGCATATAGTTGCCTGTCCAGATCAGTCCAGGTATTTTTGGCAGCCTCAACAAATTTTTCAGGTGTCACAATAATACCATGTGCATCTAAAGTTGCAGGAACTATTCTGCCGGGAATAATGGGTCCTTCCTGAATGACTCTAAGCATTTCATCATGAATGCTAGCAAGAAACCATTCAGCTTTCAATTTCCAGTGGGTAAAATTTACACCATTGAAGATTGGAATTCCCTTCCCAGCCATAACAATAGAAGAAGTCATTTTTCAAAGAAGAAAATGTAGAGAAAATGGGTTTGAAGATGGTTTGATAAAACTGGGTTCCTTTTGATCGTTAAAGATATAATTAATAATTAAATCTTTATTTGCTCTGATACCAGTTGTTAGGTCTTGAAGGTCCCAAAACTTAGATACAGATTAAATAATAAGTATTTAATATATTAGTTTATATCTAAGTTATATCAAACAGGTTAATTAATCAAGGCGGAATACAAGATTAATTAAAGCACAAAATATATTATGAATTAAAGTTTTATTCACAATAAATGGTTTGTCTTACAAGTAAGACGGAGTATTCAAACACACAGATTGTTTGAATACGATCCAAGTAGTATATACTATGATACAATTATCACTACAAACTAAACAGTAAGTGTGGTAATGCTATTAGCCTAAGCTTAAAGGTCTTGTATACTAATTGTCTTGGATGTTGCTTTGAAGTGCTTTTGAGCTGCTATTTATAGAGTTGAGTATCAACTCTATATTATCCAGCTCAGTTAGTTGTCCAAGGGATAACAGCTCCGCCTTGGGCAACTTTGCACTCTTTCCTTTTTGCTTTTCTTGGAATTAGAAAAAGCAAAAGGTAAAAGGTTTCTTTGCTTAGAAGAAAACCTTTCTTCAATGTTTGACTTTACTCAAACATCTCTTCAGTTGTACCGTAGCCTAGGGAAAGAAAAACTTCTTTCGTACGATTGTACTTTTGTTCTTCAATCTGTGCTCTTCAGTCTGTGCTCATCAGTCTGTGATCTTCAATCTGTGATCTTCAGTCTGTGAAGTCTTCTGTCTTCATTCTTCATTCTTCAGATGATGAATTCATAAGTCTTCAAAGAAAGCACAGCTTTCGGTCTGTGAGAATTCTTCAGTTTTTAAAGCACAGACTCAGAAATACTTCTTCAGTCTGTGAAGCACAGACTCAGAAACACAGACTCAGGAAATCACTAAGTTTTTCCTGAATACAACTAAGTTAGATTTTGACTCCTCAGATTTATAACTTGGGTTTGATCATTGTTTTTCCCAATACTATGTGTTATCTACCTATTCTTTATTTAATTAAGTACTTCAACCATTTATTGCGATTTATCCTAGCGACCTTGTATCAACAAGAATATAATAATCGTCATTTGACAACTGTCACCTTAAATAATGTTCAATAATTATTATTACACTTAACCTATCGCTGATTAAAGCTTCAAGCCACAATTATTTAAAAAGTTAAATAATTACAAATAACTAATAAGCCTAGACAAGACTATGTTATAGAAAACGTTGATTAATCACGTTAAGTAACAATTAAAGATCAAGTAAATAAGATGGATCTTTCGGATAAACACAATAAACTTCATAAAATTAATATTCCAACGTAAACAAACATTTAAACCTTCATCTAGGTTTTATTGTCTAAGTAAACACAATAGAAAATTAGCTCATAGCTACGATACAAGAAATCATAATTAGACTCAAACAAAATAACATTGTTAAAAGAATAAGAATCGAAATCTAAACCGAAAACCCGAACAATCTTCGCGAGGGTTGAAAACCTTAAAACATTAAACCTCCTTGCTCCAAATTCGTGCCTAAAGCTTCTATTAAACCATAAAGTCGAATTAGGCTTAAAACATTTCGTAGGTATATGGCTGGGGTAAGGCCTCTATTTATAGATTTTGAAACCGACATCCAACCGGCGGTTGAGTCGTGCGTTCTACCGCCTCAAAGCCCGTTAGCCTCCAACCGGCGGTTGGGACTTCCAACCGGCGGTTGGGCTCGGGTTCCAGAATGTTCTTTCCACGATCCAGACTTCAACTTTTACACTTTTACACTTTTATCCTTTTTCCTCGGTTTTTCTTCGTTTTAAGTCCTTTTTCCATTCTTTTTTAGATTTAAGCTATAATTACACCTAATTGCAAATATGAACGAAATAAGTATCTAAAATCATATAAATGCAATATAAATGTATTAAAAGTAGGAAAATATTATTAATTAAATATGTACTTATTTGATATTATCAAATATCCCCCTACTTGAATCCTACTTGTCCTCAAGTAGACTATCATTTCAGAATCAACTAGAAATATATCTCCAATAAAAATTTATATAATAAGTAGGAGACTATAAATGTACATATCACTTTTTTCGGTAAAAACTTAAATCTACCAAGGGATCATATTAGAATAAAACATGCTTTTATTAGGAAATCTTAAATCTATCATGATTGTTGATATATTTGTTCACTATAAACCTCATCAAACACTTTAAAATACGAAAATTTCTAATTCTGACAATTCAACATGATTATCGATATTTTAATCTGCTTTAAACCTTCTATACCCAAATCAATGAACGAACATTTTATTATTATTTATGAATATAACTTATGACGCCCACAAATAATATTCTCCTATAATCAAATCATGCACATAATTCTATATAATAGATGTGTAATTGATAAGTCGTTTTAAGGAGTCAAGACATTGGTGACAGGTCTGTACCTCAGTACAACAAAGCGACTTAACTTGACTCGGGTCTAAGTATAACCAATTTTTAGTCAAACCAGCGGTGACAGGTCTGTACCTCTGTACAACAGAGCGACATAATTTGACTAATCATTTACGTTTTGTAAATTTATATAAAAGCATTTTTTCTTTTAATTAGATATCCTGATGGAAACCAGGTCTGTACTTAGTACAACAGAGGAATCGATCAGCGTATCTTCAAATGATTTCAATTTAAACCCCAAAATTATAGAATATGTTATGATATCATACAGAAATTAAGACTATAAAGTCATACATCAACTTGTATTCCCCACAACATTATATTTATGTAAGATTATTATTTCTTAAAATTCAAAAACTTTTGTATAGAAAGCCTATTAATATATCATATAATGAAGATGTTGGGAAAAACAATGATCAAACCTAAGTTATAAATCTGAAGAGTCAAAATCTAACTTAGTTGTATTCAGGAAAACTTAGTGAAATTCCTGAGTCTGTGTTTCTGAGTCTATGCTACACAGACTGAAGAATTGCTTCTGAGTCTGTGCTGCACAGACTGAAGATCCTCACAGACTGAAAGCCATGCTCTTTCTGAAGACTTATGAATTCATCATCTGAAGAATGAAGAATGAAGATTGAATACAGAAGGCTTCACAGACTGAAGTTCACAGACTGAAGATCACAGACTGATGAGCACAGACTGAAGAGCACAGATTGAAGAATGAAAGTACAAATGTACAGGAGATATTCTTCTTTCCTTAGGCTAGATACAACTGATAAGATGTTTGAGAAAGGTCAAACATCATATAAAGGTTCTCTTCTCAGCAAAGAAACCTTTTACCTTTTTGCTTTTTCTATTTCCAAGAAAAGCAAAAAGGAAGGCGTGCAAAGTTGCCCAAGATGCATCTGTTATCCCTTGGACAACTATGTAAGCTGGATAATATAGAGTTACATCCAACTCTATAAATAGCAGTTCAAAAAGCACTGCTATCATCCAAACAATTCAAGTAATCTAAGAGATTCTTGATATTTAGTATACAAGACCTTTAAGCTTAGGCTAAAGCATTACCACACTTACTGTTAAGTTTGTAGTGATAATTGTATCTTTGTATACTACTTGGATCGTATTCAAACCATCTGTGTGGGTTTGAATACTTTGTCATCTTTGTGAGACAAACACTTTATTGTGAATAATACTTTGATTCATAATAAACTCTGTGTCAAAATTAATCTTGTTTTCCGCCTAGATTAATTTAAACTTGTTTGATATAAACTTGGATATAAACTAACACGTTAAGATAACTGTTATTTAATCTGTATCTAAGTTTTGGGAACCTTGTGACCCAACAACTGGTATCAGAGCAAATAAAGATTTAATCTTTAACGATCAAAGGAACCCAGTTTATCAAACAATCATCTAAACCCATTTTTTCTCTACATTTTCTTCCTTGAAAAATGACTTCTTCTATTGCTATGGCTGGGAAGGAAATTCCAATCTTCAATGGTGTAAATTTTACCCACTGAAAATTGAAAGCTGAATGGTTTCTTGCTAGCATTCATGATGAAATGCTTAGAGTCATTCAGGAAGGACCCATTATTCCTGGCAGAATAGTTCCTGCTACTTTAGATGCAAATGGTACTATTTTGACACCTGAAAAATTTGTTGAGGCTGCCAAAAGTACCTGGACTGATCTAGACAGGCAACTATATGCATTAGATTTTAAGGCCAAATCCATTCTGGGCAATGCAGTTACTGAGCCTATCTTTGCTAAGATATCTGGCTGCAAAACTGCTAAAGCCATATGGGATATGCTAACTGACCAATATGATGGTGTAAGTTTGGTACAATCCCAAAAGAAGAAGAATCTCATAAGAAATTATGAGAACTTCTCTGCTGGTCAAGATGAGTCATTAACTGATATTCATACCAGATTTCAGATCTTAATCAATGATCTTGAAAGGTATAATTTCATCAAAGGACAGTTTGAAATCTGTACAAAATTTGTTGATGTCATTCCAAACACTTTTTCTGAAGTCATTACTTCATTAGTTGTAAGTGAAAAATTAGAGACATATGATCTATCTGGCTTGTTTGGACTTTTGTTAAATTTTGAAGACACCAAAGCCAGAAAAGATCTAAATTCCAAAAGGATTGCAAAAGATCCATCTGCTGCCCTTGTTGCAACAACAAGGAAAAATAGAGAACTTTTCTCTAGAGCAGATTACCATCTTACTCTTACAGACTCAGAATCAGATGATGAAACTGAGTCTCTAGAAGCTGAAATGGCATTGCTAGCCCAAAGGTTAGAAAAAGCAAGATTCAAAGGTTCGAAAGGAAGGCCAACTTTTGATCCTAAGAAAGCTACTTGCTATAAATGTGGGCAAGTTGGTCATATTTCTTCTGACTGCAGAGTGAAGATTGCAGAATCTTCAAGTTCTGATAAGTGGGAAGAAAAGGCCAAGAAGTACAAGAAAAAGTACTTCAACTCCAAGAAAATTGGAGAGAAACAACAACCAAAGAAACTAGAGAAAGCTTTGGTTGTTGAACAATGGATAGATGAAGAATCTTCATCATCTGAGGATGATGAAGATATGTGCTTAATGGCTATCACAGAGAGCCAGTTTGACAAAGATGTCAAATTTACAGAAAAGGCATGTGTTCATCCAGACTGGGACAGAGGATCTGCTTACAATGTAAATCACTTTAAACTTTACTATAGTGATGCAGAAAAATAGAAAATGTTTGAACACATCTATGTAGACTTTTTGAAAAGACTGGAGGAAATACAAGATTTAAAATCCAAACTCAGTCAAGTCCAAAAAGATTTACAATCAAAAGTGAATGAAATAAACCAAAATAAACAGTACAAACTTGAGCTTGATGCTCAATATGACCTTCTCAAAAAGATCAAGCTGGAAAAAGAAGCTTATAAACACAAAGCTGATCATTATGAAAGGATCTGTAAATCTTGGTGTATTTCATCACTTAAAAATGTGGACTGTTTATCCAAACAGATTCCAGCTCAGATACAAGCGGTCATAGGTGATGAGTTTGATCTTAAAAGTCACATAAATTCAGAAATAAACTCAAAACCTACTATATTTGTACCTGAGATTTTACCTCATACTTTTAGTCATACTGTGGGAGACAAAGTTATATTGACAAATGCTTTTGTTAGACCAAAAATAGTTACTAAAGAACTAGTATATGAGACAGAGCCAGACTCTGAAGACACAGACTCAGAAATCTCAGTCTGTGAAACTTCTCAATCTGAACAGCCTGAACTTATAATCACTAATGAATCTTTAGAAACTATAGAACTTGAAAAGAAAAGATTTATAAAAGGCAAAGTTAATATTCCCACAGTACCATCTTTAAAAAGACAAAAAGAGGTAAAAGGAATCAAGAATAAACAGAAAGGTTACAATGTGTTTGAACCTTCCACATCTCAGTCTGTAACTGGTCTAGACAATAATATGCCAAATGATAAATCTAAAGGCATAAAACCAGTAACAAAGGAGTTAAAAAGATCTCAGTCTGTGAGATCTAACTGTCAGTCTGGAAAAATAAATTTTCAGTCTGGCAAACTTAACTCCAAATCTGTTTGTGTTAACACTCAGTCTGGCTCTCAAAAGTCAAATCTTAACAACCAGACTGAGACCATTAAGCTGCTTAGTGAAAACTTAATGAAGTTAACCACAGATTTTAAAACATTTGTTGAGTCAAAGCAAGAGTTTAACAGAGGATCTAGTGCAAATAATAACCCAAAATCCAAAAGGACCATTATGTTGAACAGAAAATGTTACAACTGTGGAAATCTGGGACATGAAGGTATTAAATGCACAAAGTCCATTCTTAAACAGCCAAAGGCTGCTTTGATCAAACAAATGTCGTCTACAAACAACAAAATCAAAAATAGAGAGGTTAAAAGTCAACTTCACAGACTTAGCACCAAAACTGCTAAAGAATTGACTTCAACCAACTCTAAAGAACCCATCAAAAGATGGGTTCCCAAAAGTAACTAATTGATTTTGTTTGTCCTGGGCAGGGTAACAGCAAATGGTACCTAGACAGTGGATGCTCAAGACACATGACAGGTTCCTTGAAGAATCTGTCAGAGTTTGTAGAAGAAGAAGGACCTTCTGTCAAATATGGTGACAACTCTGTTGCCAAGATAAAAGGTTATGGTGTGGTGAAGGCTGGCAACATCAGAATAACAAAGGTGGCCTATGTTGAGGGATTAAAGCATAACCTGCTTAGTGCTAGCCAGATTTGTGATGATGATGGTGAAATCAGAATCAGAAAGAAGGCTGCTGTTATCTATAATTCCAAAGGCAAACCTATATTAGTTGCCAAAAGAGAAAGAGATATCTATCTCTTGGATCTTTCTTCTGCAGACAACAATGTAGAGACCTGTCTCTATACTCAGTCTGTGCCAGAACTAAGCTGGCTATGGCATAGGAGGCTATCCCACCTGAACTTCAAAAATATTAACCTCTTGTCAAAGAAGAAACTGGTTAGAGGTCTGCCTGATGTTACATTTGCAAAAGACAAACTTTGTCCTGCATGTACACTAGGGAAACAGACCAAGAACCATTTTCCATCCAAATTGTTAGCTACAATTGAACAACCACTGCATATGCTCCATATGGATCTGTTTGGACCCATGAGCATTAGCAGTTTGTGTGGAAAGAAGTATACACTTGTCGTTGTGGATGAATACACAAGGTATACTTGGGTCATCTTTCTTAAACCTAAAAGTGATGCTCCTGAAGAGATTATTAATCTAATCAAGAGAGAAGAATTGCAGAAAGATGCACCTGTCAAGCAACTCAGGAGTGACCATGGTACAGAATTTAAGAATTCTACTCTCATTGAATTCTGTACTGACAAAGGCATTATTCAAAACTTTGCCTCTGTCAGAACTCCTCAACAAAATGGTGTTGCTGAGAGAAGAAATCGTACACTCATAGAAGCTGCAAGAACCATGTTATGCCATGGTCAAATGAAGGTTTATTTTTGGGCAGAAGCAGTTAACAGTGCCTGTTATACCCAAAATAGATCTATTTTGGTCAAAAGGCATGGCAAAACTGCATATGAGTTGTATCATAAGAAGGTTCCAACCATCCATTATTTCCAGACCTTTGGAAGTAAATGATATATTCTCAATCAAAGGGATCAATTAGCAAAGATGGAACCTAAGTCTGATGAAGGAATTTTTGTTGGCTATTCATCTATCTCAAAGGCTTACAGACTCTACAACAACAGAAGGAGTAAAATTGAATAAACCATCAATGTCACCTTTGATGTTTCCTCCGCTAATAATGAACATGTTTCTCAGTCTGATGTTCATTCATTAGAAGAATTATCTGTTGTGGGATCTGAATGACAAATCCCAGTTGTTGCTCACCAACAACAGGACTCTGAAAGTGATAATGAAGATGCTCAACCTGCTCATTCAATGACAGTACCTTCATCAACAGAAGATGAATCTGTGTCCAGAGATTCAAACTCTTCTGATACATGTGTTCAGTCTGATAGTTTTCAGTCTGTGAACTCTACAGACTCAGACTTGCCCTGTGTAGAAGATGATGCAGAACTCAGTCCTGCTATTCTTCCACCAAATGAGAATGATTTACCATTCAATGATGAATCATTTCTAGGAGTCAAAGAACACAAGTATCATCCAATTACAGAAATAATTAGAGATTATGTTTCTGGAGTACAAACAAGAGCTCAAGTATCAAGCTCACCTACTGCAAATTTCTGTTACTTCACAAACTTCCTGTCAATCATTGAACCAAAGAAAGCTGAAGAAGCCTTGAAAGATGATGATTGGGTTGAAGCAATGCAGGAAGAGTTAACAGAATTTGACAGAAACAATGTTTGGACCCTAGTTCCTGCCCCAACAGGGAAAACCATTATTGGAACAAAATGGGTTTACAGAAACAAAATGGACAAGGATGGAGTGATAATCAGAAACAAGGCAAGGCTAGTTGCTCAAGGCTACAAGCAGGAAGAAGGCATTGATTATGATGAAACATTTGCCCCTGTAGCCAGAATTGAAGCAATAAGGTTATTCTTGGCATATGCTGCATTCAAGGACTTCAAAGTCTATCAAATGGATGTCAAGAGTGCATTTCTGAATGGCAACTTACAGGAGGAAGTCTATGTGAAACAACCTCCAGGTTTTGTAAGTTCCACTTTTCCAAATCATGTCTATAAATTGTAGAAAGCACTATATGGGCTAAAACAAGCTCCAAGAGCTTGGTATGACACCTTATCATCCTATCTTCTTAGTAATGACTTTACTAGAGGATCAATTGATAACACTTTGTTCTTCAAAAGGAACAAGGCAGATGTCATACTAGTCCAAATCTATGTTGATGATATTATATTTGGGTCTACTGATGAAAAATTGTGTAAATGGTTTTCAAACTTAATGTCAAAACAGTATCAAATGAGTATGATGGGTGAATTAACATACTTTCTTGGTCTACAAGTACATCAGAAACCTGATGGTATCTTCATCAACCAAGGTAAATATGTCAATGACCTACTTACTAAATATTCTTTAAAGGACTGTTCAATTATGAAAACACCAATGAGCACTGCAGATAAGTTGGATAAGGATCAGTCTGGTAAGTCAGTCTGTCAAACCACTTATAGAGGTATGATAGGATCTCTACTATACCTCACTGCAAGTAGACCAGATATCATGTTCTCAACATGTTTGTGTGCTAGATATCAATCTGAACCTAAAGAATCGCATCTAAAAGCTGTAAAAAGGATTTTTAGGTACTTAAAAGGTACTCCTAACCTGGGTCTTTGGTATCCCAAAGACTCTGGTTTTGATCTAATTGGATATACAGATGCAGATTATGCAGGTTGTAAATTAGACAGGAAAAGAACTTCTGGTGGATGTCAACTGCTAGGTGGCAAACTAGTCAGTTGGTCAAGCAAGAAACAGAATTCTGTTGCTACATCCACTGCAGAAGCAGAATATGTGGCTGCTGGTAGTTGCTGTGCTCAACTGCTATGGATGCAACATCAACTAGCAGACTATGATTTGGTGTTTACAAAAACTCCAATCATGTGTGATAACCAAAGTGCCATTGCCATCACTGAGAATCCTGTATTTCACTCCAGGACAAAGCATATTGAGATCAGACATCACTTTATCAGAGATTGTGCTGAGAAAGGTAAAGTGATTCTCCAATATGTGCCCACAAATGACCAATTAGCAGATATCTTTACTAAACCTTTAAATGAAGATAGATTTTTGTATCTGCTTGGTCAACTAGGAATGCTCAACCCCTAGTAAAACCTTGAATCTGTATGATTCAATTCTCAGTCTGTGTCTGCTTTTCAATCTGTATAACTGTATTCTCAGCTACATACAATCAAAAAGCACAGACAAAGAGATGTTTTTGTACATACTTTCTAAGAAAATACCAAAAAGATTTTATACCTTATGTTATTTTCTCTGAGTCTGACTGATTATATGTTTCAGTCTGTGTGACTTCTTCAAGATTAGCTACACAGACTGATCATATTCATTCAGACTAGACCCTTTTTTTTTGTGCTTTATTAATTCATAAGGTTAGTATTTTAGTACTATTAGTATTAATACTGCTAGTTACTTTTAGTACTGCTGGTTAATACTGATAAGACTTTTTAACACTGCCCCCATGAATTCGTATTTTAGCACTGCTGGTAAAGATTGGTACAATTAACACTGTTAATGTAGCAAGTTACTACTGTTAGTTAACTTTAGTACTGCTCACACCAGTTACCACTGTTAGTTAACTTTAGTACTGCTTTCGCAAGTTACCACTGTTAGTTGATGTTAGTACTGCTTTCGCAGTTACCACTGTTAGTTGAGTTTAATACTGCTTTGGCAAGTTACCACTGTTAGTTAACTTTAGTACTGCTTTCGCAAGTTACCACTGTTAATTGATGTTAGTACTGCTTTCGCAGTTACCACTGTTAGTTGATTTTAGTACTGCTTTGGCAAGTTACCACTGTTAGTTAACTTTAGTACTGCCTTCGAAAGTTACTACTGTTAGTTAATTTTAGTACTGCTTTCACAAGTTAGTACTGTTAGCAATATCAATCTGTTACCACTGCTGGCACAAAAGTTTTTTTAAAATTCTGTTATTTTCTCTTAGTCTGTCTGTTATATGGCTCAGTCTGTGTGACGTCACCCAGACTCATTGCACAGACTGATTATATACACTCAGACTAAATTCCTTTTAATTTTTAATATATTTATTTATTTATTCTATTTTTTTTAACATAAATAAACAACAATATCCTTGCATTTAATGCTTTAACCATCTTTATGGTAATAATCATTAAAAGTTTTGGCGCTTGTTGTCTATTTATCTGCTCAATACAAAAAGTGCACGTGCCTCAGCGCTACTGTTGCAGAAACAGGGATAAACCGTCCAAGTGGGTCTCATTTAACGGAAATTTAATTTCTACAAATACCCATTTATGTTTTCCCCTTTTCTTCTTCATTTGTACTTGCACACCAAAAACAAACAGAGTTTCTAAACCCTAAATCGCTCAACCATTTTCAAAATGAAATTTCTAAAATTTCTTCAATGGCTGATCAATGGGTTTACACGGCACCTGCCAACATCGCTGCGGCTAAACCCTTCAAACAAGGGAAACAGGTAAAACTCTGTATCAACAATCAAGTAGCTACCATTTCCATCCCTGATTTGAAAAAGAATAAAGGGTTTGAGGAACTAACTGCTTTTATGTCAGCTCATCCATTAAGGGGAGCATTCTTTAACACAGTTCCTCAAATATACCCACATTTTTTAATGGAATGGTGGTATACTTGCTCCTCAAATAGTACCAATACTGCAATTACTGGTACTATTGATCATGGTAAACGGGCAGTTACCATTGATCAGGAGTTAATTAGGAATGTCTTAGACCTGCCTTTGGGAAATAATTTTGAACCTATTCCAACCAAAGAAGCAGCAAGGGCTTCTCTTACTTTGGTTGGATATACCAAAGAAAAAGGCACAATTTTGATGTCAGGATTCACCCCCAAATGGAAATTTTTAATTTCTGGCATCATTAGAAGTCTAGGAGGTAAATCTGGTAGCACAGGGGAGCTAAATGAGTTTGAAACTCAGCTGTTGAGCTCATTCATCACTGGTTTAAACATCAACTTTGCAGAGTTGTATTTTCAAGAAATTTTAAAACTGGTGAATGAGTCAAACAGAATTTTTAATGTACCTTTTATAAGGCCACTCTCCTTGTGCATCCAATCCAGGTTAACTGGGTCTGTATATATGTCCTTTAATAATAAAGTGGCAGATATACCTGTTCCCATGCTCACATATAAAGTGTTTAACCATCCGGTTCCACTTTCTGGAGCACCTATCACTGCTGCTATGCAGCACTGGATTGATCACCCATATGTTGCTTCTGCATCCATGGAGGGTGATGATTCAAGTGATAGTATGGGTAATAAGACCCAAACTGTTGAAGAACGTGTGGCTGAAGCAGAGCACACAGACTCCAGGGATACAGACTCAACTCAGTCTGTGCACTTGGAGTCAGACTCAAACATTCCTGAGTCTGTTCCATCTTCAACAGAAGATGCAGGTAGTAATTCTTCTTCATCTGAGGACATGGATATAGATCAACCTTCTTATCCTAGCCCATCCTCACCCACAAAAGAGAGTCACAAACAAACCAACCCAGATGAGTCACCACTCACTCTGGAGGAATCACCAGACTCAACCCCCAAAAGTATAGCACAAATGGAATCATCATCCATGGAACTGGATGTCAACAGAACACCTTCCCGTGCTGTAGACCATTCCATTACAGCTCTGCTAGAGTATGTGGTGCCAATGGCTACCCAACTGACCCAACCTACACCTAGTTTAGTCAGCTTGGATACCCACATTGCTGCTGCTACACTGACCCCTGTAGTAAGCATTGAAGAAGCTGCTCCAATCCTGAGCACTACCAACCCCTTCTTTACCCCACTCACAATGGCTGGACCCATATTGACCACTAGTCCTGCACTAGTTCACACTCGAGTGAGTCTTTTCTTACACCCCTGTGCACAGATTGCCAATGCCCCAGTCATGTCACAGACTGGGGTACAGATCTCCTCTTCTTTGCTCCATGATCTACCATCTTATCACCAGATGATTAGTGAGGGCATACAAAATTCAACATCAGTTGCCAGTGATACTGCTCCATTACACCAGGAACTGTTTGAGGCAACAGGTGCAACACAATCATTTCCCCGTGATATCTTATCCTATCACCGGATTAGATCTGAGGGAACACCTACACCACTCAATGCCTCTGATCGCTTTTCCATGCACAGGACACAGAGTGAGGCAAAGAGTGCAACACCAAAAGATTCCAGTGATCTTGCTCAGTTTCAACATGAGTCAAGTGAGGAACACTTACCATCACCCAATTCTAACCCCTCCAACCAGACCCAGTCTGTGCCTTCTAGTACACTTAATGATGTGCTTTCTGCCATCAACAGGTTGTCTGAATGGGTACAGACTGAGTTCAATAATAATAAGAAAGAGCTAGAGAAGATGAAGCTCTACTATGGTGGATAAAGTGGATATGCTGGAGGAAAAGGTATCCAATAGGTTAGATGAAATGCAGACCACCCTCTCAAACTTGGTAGATGATGTCAAAAAGGGGGAGAAGATGAAGCATGGGTCTGCAGAAGCTAAAACCTCAAAAGATAAAGATTTAAATAATAAATCCTTAGATTTAGGGGGAGATAGCAGTGAGGGAGATGATGGAGATGATGGACCCGAAGGTGCTAGGGTGAAGTCTCAGACTGAAGCTCAGTCTGTGCCACAGACTGAAGATATGAGTGCACAGACTGAGGGGGAGCAAGAGAGATTGCAGTTAGGTGAACATGCTGAGATGGTTGCACAGACTCAGGGGGAGTCATCCATTGTCTTACACATAGACCCAATTGCAACTATCTCAACCCAAGGTCAGCTAGAGTTGAAAAGACCAAGGGAAGAAGAAGAAGAAGATGTTCAACCTCTGTTAATCAAGAAAGCCAGGAAAATGAAAAGAATGGCCAGGAGGATTCCTGAAAGGGATATCTTTGATTTCCAACCAAAAATGAAGGGGATCAAAACCTGGGACCAGTTCTTAAAGCTGGCAGAAGAACAGGACAATGACGGTGATGATGATGATGCCATCAATCCTGACTGCAGCTCTGAGTCTGAAGTTTTCAGAAGATCAGATGATGATGAAGATGATGCTACTTTTGGAGGTGTAGGTGAAGGAGCCTCAAAAGTCAAGACACTTTTAAACATGAAAAACGAGTTTTTATGTTATGATTTGGACATTTCTTTGTTAACTGAAATTTATAACATGTTTTTAAGAGTGTTAAAAGAAATTTTGAAGAGTTTGAAGTTCTTACAACGTTTGTGCAACCGAGAGAGAAGAGAAGAAGCTAGTTCGTCCTTTTTGTGCGATTTTTCGAGTGGCGGCTTATGGTGGTTGGATGGTGGCCGTATGGTGGCTGTAGGTTGGTGTTTGGTGGCTGTGGTGGTGGTGGGGAGGTTTGGTTGCAGAGAAAAATGAGAGAGTTAAGTGTTTAGTGTGTGTTTGTTTAGTGTAAAATGAGAGGAAATGAAGGATGTTGGCTTATATATGCATGGGCTAAGTCCATGGCTTTGGGCTCCCCTCTCTTGGGCCGATTTGGGCCTTTGGGCCGTGAGTCTGGGCCTGGCCCTTTCCAAGGGTTGGGCTCGTGACTCGCTTCTTGATTTCGTGTTACGTTTTTCGTTCGTTTAAACGTAAATTTTCGCAGTTTAAAAGTTAATAATTTACGTTATGTATCCGTGTCCATTTTTAAATTTGTAAATGATATTCGGGATGACTAAGTACTCTTAAAATACTTAAGTTGAGTTACAAAAATATATTTTAGGTTTCACTCGGGCGTCGGGCTCGGTTTGCGCGTTTTCGTCGCGTTTGCTACGTTTTTAAGCAAAACGTCTAGTAAATTCGTGTATTATTATACGAAATAATAATATAAGTGTAAATAACTACTATTTATTTATGAAATAGATTTGCGTTATTTATGAAAAAGTTTTCACCAACGCCGTATAGTTGTCGGACTCAGTCCGTTCGTTTCGCGTAATTGCAAATAATTACGTATGTGTATATACATATATACAAGTAGAAACAAGTAGTTACAAGTACTTAGCCTAATATATATCTAAATACATGTAATTACACTATTGTTAGGCTCAAATAATTGTCCTAATTTGTCGAGTGTCACATTATCTGACACGTAGTTGTCTATGGTGGGACTTACCATCTCCTACAAGGTAATCGTACTATTAAAATAGTGAATTTGTCAAAGAGGCTGTAGTCCCTAAGAATGTATAAATTCCTAGTATGTGTAGGTTCCCTCAGTAATGGATCAACGAGGTCTCCTAGTATATAAATGTGCGGGATTCACGAATATACTAACACGGTTATAAACAACGATCACAAATATGTAAAGAACCCGAATGAACAATTAATATAAACGAATTACATTCAAACGGAGGTACAACTCTCTCTTTTTGCTTTCTACGAACTAGCTCTAAGCTCTAGGGTCGAGTTACGAACTTGCACTTGTGTGTATATGATATCTGTGTGTTTTACATTGTGAACTTCTTTCTATTACACTATACTACGGACTTGTATATATAGATCAAGTTCGTATGCACTTAAGTTCATACCTACCTTAAGTTCGGAAGTAATGTTAATTATCTCAATTTTTTTTATCAATAAAGCTACCCGTAATATTCCTTGTTAGATTGACGTCGCCCTATATCACTAACGTCGTAGTTTGTCCCTATAAGAACCCACTTCATCCGACTTCGAAAGATCGAGTGTTGCTACTTACGTACTGTTAAATCTACTATCAAACTGGCTACCAAGAGAATCTTACTCCATACTAGTCTATCGTACTTATATATTTATTTGAAAACTACATATTCACCTTCTTATCTTAGATCTCCTCTAACAATGTTTCGTGTGTGAAGGGTATTCCAGATACAAATAGGGTTAAAGATGAGAGAATTGAGTGAGAATGGGCGTTTGTTCATATATATGGTTTTCATTTACTAAAAACGTCGACGTGTACTGGAAAATTTTGTTAATAATTTCAGATTTGAACCTTGTATAAAATTTGAAATCTTAAACTCCGTCGAAAACTTAAGTCAACCAAAATACGTTGAAAACTCTTGTCGTAGATACAGCGTTGAAACTTTTATTTAACCCAAAATTTATTGAAAATGTGAAGTTGTGGAAGGTTCCGGGTAAACGTTCAATAAGAATTTGTCAAAAACTTGAGTTGGTAAAAATCCATCGTGTAGAAACCCGTTTATCTGGATCTAAATCAGATCGTTGACCTCGAATGTAAGCGCGGAATACAAACAAACGAGTATTGAACGTTTAATCGAATCACACAATTATCTATAACGTTTTCTTTGTATTAACAATTGAAGTATAAACGTTTACAATCACTTTCATTCTCTGCCTCTCTCTCTGACTCGTCTGATCAGCTCCAACACTACCAACCACTCTCTACGAAACCCTAACGAAATATATATATACTAACCATACTGGACCCTGCGACACAAGCCCAATGTCGCAGGCCCAGCCCATTGCGACACAACCTTTGTGTCGCTATAGCGACACAGGCTCTGTGTCGCAAGACCAGTATATTGTGTATTTTCTATAATTACATTTCGTTTACAGACTCGAAACTACAAACTTAATACTTCACACACTCAGACTAATTAACTTTAACAGAACAAACGTTGACCAACTGACTGACACACATTTATGCACCAACAAACTCCCCCATGTCAGCAGCTTGGTCAAATAATCTTCAATTAGTCTTCACCAACAAACTCCCCCATTGAGATAGCTTGGTCTTCAAAAGTCTTGATGTTCAGTCTCATATGACTGATATCCAATTAGATCTTCAACTTCAGTGACCATCATCTCTTTCATCAATAGCTTCTCCAATAGTATTTATCTTCAAAGTCTTTGGAGAACTCTCATCAATTCTTGTCTTTTGAATATGAGCATGATATGTAACTTGAATAAAATAACTCAAAAATAAAATATTTTTGTAATTTTCTTTATAAGACAGAATTAAAATACTGAAAGCAATAAATAAACAATCTTTTTGGGGACGGAATTGTTTTGGTCTGGTTAGGGATCATATCAGGATAACATGCAATTATTAGGAAATAGTAAGTGTTATTTCGATTATCAGTATGTTTTTCCACTTTAAATTTACTTAGCATATTTAAATCACCTGTTATAAAGATTAGTTCAAGACGAATATTGATATTTTATCCATCTAAACATTTGTCCTTAAGTATATGATTTCAACTCATAATGAGATGAACCACGTGTGTTATTATTAGCATGCATATTATATTATATAACTCACATTAAAATATACATTTGAAATCAAAACATGTTAATATTTTCTATATAGAGGGTGAATGTATGGACGTATCTTTAGAACTAAGTTAGCGGTGACAGGTCTGTACTTTCGTACAACAGAGTCACATAAGCAATAGTTCGGGTTGAACAAACACCAGTCTGAACAATTAAACTAGAGGGTACAGGTCTGTACTTTCGTACAACAGAGTACCATAGTTTAACAAAAACCAGTACGAGGCAAACCTTTTATGACTATTTTATACATTAGTGCATTATATTTTTTTTTTAGAATTAAGAATGCCACGGGTACGTAATAGTTGTCTATAGCTTAACATAGACTACGCACCTAAGTTCTTTTCAAGAATATATTAGATGAAACCAGGTCTGTATTTTCATACAACAGAGGAGACACCTAATATATTCCCCCAGATAACACCATACAAAGACCCTATATTTTAGATCATAACATGTTTATCATCAAAATATTAAGACGAAGCGTCAAAATATTTCGGACATTTTGGCCCTTATTTCAACTTAAAGTCATACATATTAATATGTCTTTATATAAAATAATATGCATATTTGAAAGTTAAGCTTCTTAGTAACTTTAGAACAAATGCCTATCAATACATCATTTGATGAATCTAATATTTATAAAAGATATTTCAAGTATGCTAGATAAATCTACTGACACATCAAACATAAACCTTAAAATTCCATTTTATGCATGTCTCCTGATGTACTATCATTTCCCCAATTGTTTACAGACACAATTCAACGTCTTTTTTTTTAACAATGTTGCAACTATTGCGTTTCTTTTATACTAACAAGTATAAAGAGTGGCAGTTGGGTTTTTCAAGAATTTGCCTGTTCATATTCTTCAGACTTTTTAAATCAGAATTTTAAAATTACTCCCCCAGAACAGCAAATTCTTTACTCAAAAACAAACAAATAAATAATCATGAAAGAAACAAAAATTTCAAGTCACATATCAAGTCAAACTCAAATACTTTTATCACTTTTTAACCACCTCGTATCACTTCAGAATTTCATCCATTCACTCAAACATAAGCACCACACATAAGCACCTTGAAATCAACCTTCTTCATATCCTTGCAGTCACTAAAAGTATTAGCGATCAAAAATCTGACTGCATCACCACAAACAAACATTAGTACTTATGAGACACCCAAGCCTTGATAGACTTGGGTTGTCCACTATCGTCCATAACCATCACATCAATGAGTTTATGATATTTTAAAAACTCAGTTGATTTCATTGATGTGTTGTTTGTGGATTTAGGTTTCCAAACCCCTTTAGGTTCAGATGATTTGTTTTCAACAATGTTGGGCTTTTGAACAGCAGGTCTACTAGGCACAACTTTGTTTACTCTAGCCATAGGTTTTGGAGAGTTGGATGCACAACTAGATACGGGCGAAAACAATCCACGCCTTGAAAATGATTTTTGAAAAGAATTTCTTAAAAATGAAGTTCTTTGTTTCCCTCTACCAAACCTATCTAGGGATAATAACCGTTTATCTGATACCACTTGTAGAAACCCGTTTATCTGGATCTAAATCAGATCGTTGACCTCGAATGTAAGCGCGGAATACAAACAAACGAGTATTGAACGTTTAATCGAATCACACAATTATCTATAACGTTTTCTTTGTATTAACAATTGAAGTATAAACGTTTACAATCACTTTCACTCTCTGCCTCTCTCTCTGACTCGTCTGATCAGCTCCAACACTACCAACCACTCTCTACGAAACCCTAACGAAATATATATATACTAACCATACTGGACCCTGCGACACAAGCCCAATGTCGCAGGCCCAGCCCATTGCGACACAACCTTTGTGTCGCTATAGCGACACAGGCTCTGTGTCGCAAGACCAGTATATTGTGTATTTTCTATAATTACATTTCGTTTACAGACTCGAAACTACAAACTTAATACTTCACACACTCAGACTAATTAACTTTAACAGAACAAACGTTGACCAACTGACTGACACACATTTATGCACCAACACATCGAAAAGTTGATGTTTGTGAAAAATTCATGGTAAATGTCAGAAGAAGATTTGTTGAAAACTGTTTTCCACCCTTCTGGAAAATCCTACTAAGTATAAAACACTATAGTAACTGTGTATGCATTCTGCATAAGAGACATAAATATTTTCTTGGTTCAGGGTCTGCTCGTTACACAAGTGTACTTAACTGTACAGACTTTGATCTATCAGTAGAAACCGAACTAATAGTAGAAACTCCCACTAGCGGTATTAACTGTGCTAACAGTATTAATCTTCGATCCACCGTATTAACTTTGTAGTACTAACCTTCGCTTAACCGTATTAACTACAACTAACCTTAGTAACTTTTGTCTAAGAAGTTTAGCTACTAACATAAGAAATCACTATGTTGGTGCTACGATAGGAAAGTTTGCCATTGCTGTGGCAAGAGTCTTAATACGTGAGGCCTATATATACGTACAACATATAATAGTCTAATATGTTTAGAACGTCTAAGTTTGGTCCCGTTTCTATCGTAGTCTAGGTCTACTAATGCATTCCCGTTCACCATAACTATTCCAGATCTTGCATCGCTTCTCCTTTAATTGTACACAGTTGATCAGGCTATGTTAAATTAAGTTCGAATGATGCAATACCTGAACCAGTCATACCTACTGAGGAATACTAACTTAACGGTTATAGTCTAGGCCCACTAATGCAACCTAGTTCGCTAAAACCTTTAGCTCCAATACCAATCTGTCGCACCCCCAAATTCGATGAGCAGCGGAAGTCGGGTCGGGGCGCGACTAATCAGGAATCATTACACAAAGTTACAACGAACGACCTCTACATGAGTCGTTTTGAAATACATTTTCATAAATAAAATGTTGGAAACATATAGGTTATCGTTTCAAAAGTATAGTTTCTAGAGTCCGCGTCTAAGACGGGAGATTCTATTATATAACAGTTTATAAAAAGTAATGTGAAGGAATCTCCAGTAATGCAGTTGTGAAATCATGCGACTCTAGTATGCGGTCCCCCTGAAAGAATCTTACTGTTGCCGAGTACCTGAGAATACAAAGCTAAAAGGCTCAACCAAAAGGTTGGTGAATCTCACAAGTTTAGCAGTAAAAACATAGTTATAAATCACAAGATTTATCCGTGATTTGCAATCAAGCAAATAAAGTAAACAAATTAATGTTTCCGAAATTGCCATGAGCCCACGGTTCGAAGCCTAACCCGTTTTGTGCCTCCCGGAGGTGTCTAATCCGAAACACCTTTATGACAAATACTAAAGCGCCCGTTTGACGTGGTTATAGCTAGTAACCCGGACGGGGGTGTCAGTCCCAAAATAGATCTATTCTCTAGTACTCGCGCTATCGCAATTAACCAACCATGTGTGATGAGGACTTTTAGTGGATTAAAAACAACTCATGCAATTGCGTAAAAATAACCGAATACTTGTGTTCATGAAAAACAGTTAAGCATTTGTATCTCACCCCAAAGTATAAAAACAGTAAAACGGTAAAAGTGGGGCTGTAAGACTCACCTGAGTCTTGTAAGCAAGCATTTGCAATTAACAGGTATGTGTTTCCCAAGTGCAACCTTATAGCGTCCTAAACGCATAAGGTTGTAAGTAAGTAGATGTCTCAAATGATCATCCATGCTAGTTGTCCACTCAACTAGTTATGTCCAAAGTTTGTTTATCGTTTGTGTTTAGAAAACGTGTACGACCCGTTGGTGAAGTTTTGTAATAATAATTCTTAACGACATTGTTATTACGTTTCGTTTCGGTGTATACTATGCATAAGTATAAATGTCATGTGTTTCTCATTTGTTGTTACGCGAATTTAATACTTAGTGAAAACATGTTTTAAATCAGACTATTTTATGCGACACTAGGTGCAACACTAGGAGGGATTGCGACAATAGGTACCTAGTGTCGCAATTATTTTGAAAGTTGGGATTAATGCGGCACTAGGTTTAGTGTCGCAAGTTGCGACATTCGAATTGTTTAGCGACATAATGTTAGGTCTTAAAGGTCCCAAAACTTAGATACAGATTAAATAACAAGTATTTAATATATTAGTTTATATCTAAGTTATATCAAACAGGTTAATTAATCAAGGCGGAAAACAAGAATAATTAAAGCACAGAATATATTATGAATTAAAGTTTTATTCACAATAAATGGTTTATCTTACAAAGAAGACAGAGTATTCAAACACACACGGATTGTTTGAATACGATCCAAGTAGTATACTATGATACAATTATCACTACAAACTAAACAGTAAGTGTGGTAATGCTTTTAGCCTAAGCTTAAAGGTCTTGTACACTATTTTCTTGGATACTCCTTTGTGGTGATTTTGAGCTGCTATTTATAGAGCTGAGTATCACTCTATATTAACCAGCTCAGTTAGTTGTTCAAGGGATAACAAGTACATCTTGGGCAACTTTGCTTTCTTTCCTTTTTGCTTTTCTTGGAAATAGAAAAAGCAAAAGGTAAAAGGTTTCTTTGCTGAAAAAAAAAACCTTTCTTCAATGTTTGACTTTACTCAAACATCTCTTCAGTTGTACCGTAGCCTAAGGGACGAAGAACTTCTTTTGTACAATTGTACTTTTGTTCTTCAATCTGTGTTCTTCAGTCTGTGCTCATCAGTCTGTGATCTTCAATCTGTGATCATCAGTCTGTGAAGTCTTCTGTCTTCGATCTTCATTCTTCAGATGATGAATTCATAAGTCTTCAAATAGAACACGGCTTTCAGTCTGTGAGATTTCTTCAGCCTGTGAAACACAGACTCAGAAACACTTCTTCAGTCTGTGAAGCACAGACTCAGAAACACAGACTCAGGAAATTACTAAGTTTTTCCCGAATACAACTGAGTTAGATTTTGACTCCTCAGATTTATAACTTGGGTTTGATCATTGTTTTTCCCAACTGTTGGTGCATATTTATTTGTCTGTCAGTTGGTCTTAGCTTGTAAAAACTAATATGTATTTACGACGTTTTGTCCGTTATAAGAAATTTACAAGTTGTGTCTTAGGCGACACAGAGCTTGTGTCGCTTATGCGACACAAGGCTTGTGTCGCATGAGCTGGCTGTGCGACACAAAGCTTGTGTCGCAGGTCAGTTTCGTTTTGGCTATAAATAGAGAAGTTCGGCCTCATTTGTGAGGTTGACGAATCTAGGGTTTATCAGAGCACATTGTAAGGCATTTCATTGTATTCAAGCTGATTGATTATTATATCAATATACGAGTGATTTGCATTTGATTCGTTTGTGATTTACGTACTTTATACAATCGTTTGAATTCCGCCTCTCGATTGTTTGTGTTGATCCGGTTAGGTCCAAGAGCAGGGATGACACAACCCTTGTGTCGCAATGCGACACAACCCTTGTGTCACAAGCCATGTCGCATCTTGTGTCGCTATACAGGGTTGAGGTATAAAAGCCGAACCCTCCGTCTCAGTCGCTACACGATTTTGCGACACAAAGAGCGACACAAGACAAATTCTGCGACACAACCACTGCCACGTTATTTCAATTTGATTTTCAACCTTCGGCCGTGTTTCTTTGCAATTCATCCCGTGTTTTGTGTTCATCTCAATTTACTCGATTTATAGGTACCCATCTTAACCTTTTTTACCGTATAATTAGTGTTAAATTGTTAAAATAATATACAGGTTTTTAGGGTTTTGTTTATGGTGCAAATAAATGAGGTGTTTGGTTATGTTATGGGTTAAAACACATGATTTCTTGCTCTCCATACATAGTCGCATCATTTGGTGTGCTCAATTTCGAAAACCCCCAAATTTGGTCATCGGATTTTTCTGGGTTGGGCACCTGTTCGTCAATGCGACACAAGCTGCGACACAAGCGCTTGTGTCGCACTTCTGTATGCGACACTAACTTTGTTTGCGACACATGCTGTGCGTCATAAGGCTTCTGTCGCCTTGATTAAAATAAATCAATTTATTGCAAAATGCGACACAACCCTTGATGTCGCTTAATTCGTTAGCGACACAAGTGCTTGTGTCGCACAGTGTTTGAAATTGATTTATGCGACACCTCTGTCTGTGTCGCTTACCTTTATAGCGACACAAAAGCTTATGTCGCATACCTTCTGCTGTGTCGCATAAGACAAATTATTTTGAAATTAATTGTTTTCGATTATTAATGCTAACGCTATTCGAGCTATGTTTCTTTTATATTAATAGCAATGGCAGATATTAACATCAATGACTGGGAGCCAAGGCATAACATCGTGGCTTTTCTCGAAGATGATTGAGATTCGGCTGCACCGTTCAGGCCGATGATCGCATTTTTTCGCCGTTCGCGTATTTTTACTGCCATCTCAGCCACTGCTCCAATATACAAAGATCAAGTTGGCTCATTCTGGAACTCGGCTGTCATTAACTCTGATCTGCCCTTCACTCGAATTATCTCAAGGGTAGATGGCAAAGAGTTGGTTATCTCGGAGCAGCTTATTCGCGAATTCTTTCAATTCGCTGACAACCCGGATTCGCCAATTCAGTTTTCCAACTCCTTCATCAATGGTGGCATGCACCGTCTTGGCTATCCGGGTGTGCCAAAGGATCAATACCGCAAGGCCAACCTAACTAGGGTCTGGCGGTATTTAATGCACATCATGATCGTCTGCCTCTCTAGCAGGAAGGCTGGTTTTGATGGCATGAGTCTTTCTAGAGCCTCTGCCATGCTAGCTTTGGTGTACAACAAGCCCTATAATTTTTCAGGCTATATCTTTAGGGCTATGGATGGCAATGTACACACCGGGGACAACAGATGGAACATGTACCCGCGGTTCATTCAGTTGTTGATCAACCATCTTCTTCCGGGGCTTCCGGTGAATACTGCTCACCGTTTCCGACAAACCCCGATGAATATTCGCATCTTTGCGATATGCGGCCAATATGCAAAAGGGGTTCCGGCACCGGCTGACGTGCCACTTTTTGGGCATATATTGCATGAGGGTTATGTCCCTCCTACAAATGATGATTTTCAAGATCCGGCTGTTCCTCCACCGCCAACTGCCAATACCGAGTCTTTTGTCAATGTTCCAATTCTTGAGGAGGACCCACTGCACAGTGTGTTAGTGGATATTGAAAACTTTGGTACGGTTGACGAGATTGCTGCTCAGGCGAACTCGGATGATACTGTAGATCTGAATGACACCCCAACTGACTCTGACGGGGATGTCCCTGATGCCAGGACCTGTGAACGCCTACGTGTACATGATTCCCAACGCTACGAGCGTATTAGGTGTCGTATACGTCAGGGACGGGTGCCCATTCCTAAGAATCCGGGCAAACGTCCTCATGAGGACTTAGATTCTGATTCTGAGCCAGAGCCGCTGATCACTGAGCGCAAACGCACTCAAGTTGTCATTAATGAACCATCTTCAGCCCGCGCTCGCCCTACCGCTCCACCAACTTCCCAGCCACAGCCAAACCCACAACTGACTCATATCATGGCTCTTCTAGACAAAATGAACAAGCAGTTGGCTGATCAAGCTGCTGTTATTGAAGTTCAGGCTGCGAGGATTTCAGAGTTGGAGACTTATGCTGCTAGGGTCCCAACATTAGAGGGTAGAGTTTTAGAATTAGAAGCCCTTGCAGATGTTTCGGGGGAGTCAGGCCTGCGTGCCATAGAAACAAAAGAAAGGACTTCCGCCGAAACACAAACAGATGATGTAAATAATGATTCTATGAATGAAAATATCCTTTTAGATTACTTTGCATCCTCTGCAAATATTCCAGGTCAACCGGTTCCACTAGCTGTAGATTACTCTGAAGCGAATATCACATATCTACAAAGCTTAATAAATCCGGTGAATAATGATGATATATCGTATGACTTTGAGGATGTTGAGGCTGAACCTGGAGATCCCTTCAGATGAAGACGTATATGAAGAGTCAATTCGTCAAGATTCTCCTATTGAAAGACAACATGAGCCTGATCAAGCGCAACCAGAAGAACCATATGATCCAGATGCACCCATCATTGAATCGGATTCTTCTGAAGATGAACAATCATTGCCAACAACACAGTCCAAGCCTGTCGTGCGTTATCATACTGTTACTGTGGCGCCAAATACTTGCAAATCTTACAAAGTACGAGGAGATTTCACTGGTTTGATTTACAGTTGGAAATTCGATGCTGAGAGCTCTCTCATTCTAATTAAAAGAAGGGACGGTGTTCAATACTTCCGGCCGAGATTCAATTGCATCAGCACCTTGCCGAAGATTGAACTTAATCGTCTTGCGCAATTAGAATTGGTCAATAATACAAACGATCCTCGAGGCGCTTTCATTCAAAAGGTTCTTAGAAGAGAGATCTATAGCAGACACTATGCATGGATAAGACCTGAGCTGGGTGTTCGTTATCGTTTCAAGAAGAAGTTAGATCCAAGAACTCAAGAGCCTATAGTGAAATATAAATATCCACCAGCTGCAAGTCTGAAATCGGTTCCTCTTGAAAAATTACCACTAAATTTGTTAAAGAGATTTAGACATTGGTGGTACGACCCGAAGACTAGTGAAGCTGTGATTGAGTATCTGACCGAGAGAGATCAGGAACGGAGTCAGGGAGAGTGGATCTATTCTCAACAGTTAAGAGGTTCAACCGTTCGTGTATTCGATCCTATTAGCCTCATCAACTTAACAAAATATGATTTAAGAGTTCTTCATGTCAACAAGATTATGCATTATGACATTGATCAAGAAGAAGCTCTAAAATTTCAGAAGATTGTTGAGATTTGTTTGAAGATGGGAATACATGCCGGTGGTACATTCCCTGCAGGCTGGAAGTGTTAAAAGACCGAAGCTAAATAAAGAAATCTTAAAGACCAAGCTGAAGACACGGGGGAGTTTGTTGGTGCATATTTATTTGTTTGTCAGTTGGTCTTAGCTTGTAAAAACTAATATGTATTTACGACGTTTTGTCCGTTATAAGAAATTTACAAGTTATGTCTTAGGCGACACAGAGCTTGTGTCGCTTATGCGACACAAGGCTTGTGTCGCATGAGCTGGCTGTGCGACACAAAGCTTGTGTCGCAGGTCAGTTTCGTTTTGGCTATAAATAGAGAAGTTCGGCCTCATTTGTGAGGTTGACGAATCTAGGGTTTATCAGAGCACATTGTAAGGCATTTCATTGTATTCAAGCTGATTGATTATCATATCAATATACGAGTGATTTGCATTTGATTCGTTTGTGATTTACGTACTTTATACAATCGTTTGAATTCTGCCTCTCGATTGTTTGTGTTGATCCGGTTAGGTCCAAGAGCAGGGATCCTACACCAACAATCTCCCCCTATCTGATGATGTCAAAATCTATTTACAAAAGATAATAGAGAAATAATAAATACTAAAGTGAAACATAACATCTGGATCAAGACTTATATACATAAAGTCAAAATCATAGTCAGTTCACAAAAATATTACACTTATTACATAAGATTGTAAATAGCATAACTTTAACAATCTTCAATCTTTTCTCTGAGCCCTGGTCTCTTTGATCTTTTCCACTTTCCTCTTCAACAATACTTCCATTTCCTTATCAGATTTTTCTTCAAATTCTTGATATTCCAGGATGATCTTCTTGCAGATGTCTTCAAACCCAATCATCATCCTGATCTTGGAAAGGTTGTATAATAACCAGCTAATCAGTCTTCTTCTAAATTGCTTGGCTTGAGAATGTTTGCATTCCTTCAGCAGGGCAATACAATGTAGCAGAGATTCTCCATACAGTGTATTTTGATCCTGGAAGCACTCTATCCTATTGATATCTCTGTAGCACAAACCTTCAATATTGTCAGTCTGGACATAGGATCTATCGATAAAAACGATACCTTTTGGTAGAGGATGCTCCCTTCTCTGCTCATTCTCTGTAGATAACCCAGCTGACTTCTTCTTTATTAAAAAGTTGTTTGCTATGCAGAACAACTTGTATTCTTCTTCTGAAATGAGCCCCAAACTGAGAACTAACTCAATCAGGTAAGATAGCTCATCCAGAACTTCTTTCTTCAATGCTTTGTCAGCTGCACTCTTCAAAAGATTAGCAATGGATTGCCATTCTTTAAGCCCTAGAGTGTATAGGTCATCCACCCATACCATTTTCTTGCTCTTGGTTAAAGTCAACTCCAGCTTCAATTTCTGTCCAATCTTACTCAGATGACAGTCTTTAATCTTCTGCTTGAGCTTTGACTTTCTGAAAGTGGATTGTAGCTTAGATTTTAGGCTCTATATCTTCTGTAATTTTATTGACTGCTCTTCATCTTCTTTGATTTGTTGCTCAACTTGACTCTTTCTGGTTTGAGTCTGTGAACAACCTTCATCTTCTAATTCTTTGGAGAGCATGTCAGCAAATCTTGCTTCCTTCAGCTTCTGCTCTTCTTCAGTTAATACATTTAAGTATTCAGTTAGAGTCATACCTTGAGTAGTAGCTTCTTGTTGCAAGAGTTCATCCTATAGATTTGACAGTTCAGGATTTCTTGTACCAGCAGCATGATCATCCACCATCTTCTTGATCTTGCTCAACCTCTCCTGCTTGGATATTGCAACTTCCTTGCCCTTACCCTTAACCATATCTTCTTCCATAGTAGAACTCGACCCAGGATATGTGCTTATCAGATGAGCACTTCTCCATTGCATTCTGTCTTCAAGTTCACTTCTACCTGGAGGCAGTATTCTGGTTGTTGTGATTGGTCTAGCAGGATTGGCTTCAGCTTGGATGGCTTCAGCACTGACGATTGAAGCATCAATGCTTGCTGCTGGTTGCTTTGAGCTATGAGTCTGTGATGGATGCAGTGTCTCAGTCTGTGCAGGTTCAAAGGGCATAGACTTAGACTCTCCAGTCTTGACTTTTGAGGCACCTTCATCTACACCTCCAAAAGTAGCATCATCTTCATCATCATCTGATCTTCTAAATACCTCAGACTCAGAACTGCAATCAGGATTGATGGCATCATCATCTTCATCATCAATATCCTGTTCTTCTGCCAGTCTCTCAAATTGATCCCAGGTTTTGATTCCTTTCATTTTTGGTTGGTAATCAAAGATATCCCTTTCAGGAATCTTCCTGGCCATTCTCTTTATTTTCCTGGCTCTTTTGATTCGTAGAGGTTGAACATCTTCATCTTCTTCTTCCCTTGGTCTTTTCAACTCCATCTGACCTAGGCCTGAGATAGTTGCTATTGGGTCTATGTGTAAGACAATAGTTGACTCCCCTTGAGTCTGTGCAACCATCTCAGTGTGTTCAACTGCCTACAATCCTTCTGACTCCCCCTCAGTCTGTGCACTCATATTTTTAGTCTGTGGCACAGACTGAGCTTCAATCTGAGACTTCACCTTATCACTTTCGATTCCATCATCTCCCTCACTGCTATCTCCCCCTAAATCTAAGGATTTATTATTTAGTGAATTATCTTTTGGGGTTTTAGCTTCTGCAGACCCAAACTTCATCTTCTCCCCCTTTTTGACATCAGCAGCTAAGCTTGAGAGGGTGGTCTGCATTTTATCTAACCTATTGGATACCTTGTGCTCCAACATATCCACTTTATCCACCATGGTAGAGACTAGATGCTTCATCTTCTCTAGCTCTTTCTTATTATTATCAAACTCAGTCTGTACCCATTCAGACAACTTGGTGATGGCAGAAAGCACATCATTAAGTGTACTAGAAGGCACAGACTGGGTCTGGTTGGAAGGGTTAGAATTGGGTGATGGAATATGTTTCTCACCTTACTCATGTTGAAACTGAGCAAGATCACTAGAATCTTTTGGTGTTGCACTCTTTGCCTCACTTTGTGTCCTGTGCATGGAAAAGCGATCATAGGCATTGAGTGGTGTAGTTGTGTTTCCCTCAGATCGAATCCGGTGATAGGATAAGACATCACTGGAAAATGATTGTGTTGCATATGTTGCCTCAAATAGTCCCTGGTGTAAAAGAACAATATCACTGGCAACGAATGTGGATGTTGGTATGCCTTCACTAACCATCTGGTGATAAGATGGTAGATCATCAAGCAAAGAAGTGGAGATCTGTGCCTCAGTCTGTGACATGACTGGGGCATTGGCGATCTGTGCAGAGGGGTGTAAGGAAAGACTCACTGGAATGTGAACTAGTACAGGACTAGTGGTCAATATGGGTTCAGCCATTGTGAGTGGGTAAGGAGGGGGGTGGTAGTGCTCAGGATTGGAGCATCTTCTTCAATGCATACTACAGGGGTCAGTGTAGTAGCAGTAAGGTGGGTATCCAAGCTGACTAATCTAGGTTCAGGTTGGGTCAGCTGGGTAGCCATTGGCATCACAGACTCTAACAGAGCTGTAATGGAATAGTCTACAGCACTGGAAGGTGTTCTATTAACATCCAATTCCATAGATGATGATTCCATTTGTGCTATACTTTTGGGGGTTGAGTCTGGTGATTCCTCCAGAGTGAGTGGTGACTCATCTGGGTTGGTTTGTTTGTGACTCTCTTTTGTGGGTGAGGATGGGCTAGGATAAGAAGGTTGATCTATATCCATGTCCTCAGATGAAGAAGAATTACTACCTGCATCTTCTGTTGAAGATGGAACAGACTCAGGAATGTTTGAGTCTGACTCCAAGTGCACAGACTGAGTTGAGTCTGTATCCCTGGAGTCTGTGTGCTCTGCTTCAGTCACACGATCTTCAACAGCCTGGGTCTCAGTACCCTCACTATCACCTGAACTATCACCCTCCATAGATGCAGAAGCAACATATGGGTGATCAATCCATTACTGCATAACAGCAGTGATAGGTGCTCCAGAAAGTGGAACCGGATGGTTGAACACTTTATATGTGAGCACAGGTACGGGTATATCTGCAGTTTTGTTATTAAATGACATATACACAGACCCAGTTAATCTAGATTGGATGCACAAGGAGAGTAACCTTATAAAAGGTACATTAAAAATTCTGTTAGACTCATTCACCAATTTCAAAATTTCTTGAAAATACAACTCTGCAAAGTTGATGTTTAAACCAGTGATGAATGAGCTCAACAGTTGAGTTTCAAACTCATTTAGTTCCCCTGTGCTACCAGATTTACCTCCTAGACTTCTAATGATGCCAGAAATTAAAAATTTCCATCTGCGGGTGAATCCTGACATCAAGATGGTGCCTTTTTCTTTGGTATATCCAACCAAAGTAAGAGAAGCCCTTGCTGCTTCTTTGGTTGGAATGAGTTCAAAATTTTTTCCCAAAGGCAAGTCTAAGACATTCCTAATTAGCTCTTGATCAATGGTAACTGTCCGTTTACCATGATCAATAGTACCAGTAATTGCAGTATTGGTACTATTTGCAGAGCAAGTATACCACCATTCCATAAGAAAATCAGGATATATTTGAGGAAGAGTATTGAAAAATGCTCCCCTTAAAAGATGAGCAGTCATAAAGTTTGTTAATTCCTCAAATCCTTGGTTCTTTTTAGAATCAGGGATGGAAATGGTAGCAACTTGGTTATTTATACAGAGTTTTACCTGTTTACCCTGTTTAAAGGGTTTAGCCGCGGCGCTGTTTTTAGGTGCAGTGTAAACCCATTGATCAGCCATTTTGATGATAATTTCTTGAAATTGATTTTAAAAATGGTTGAGCGATTTAGGTTAGGGCTTACAAACTCTGCGTATTTTTGGTGTGCAAGTACAAGTGAAGAAGAAGGGGGAAATCAGAAATGGGTATTTAACGAAATTAGATTTCCGTTAAATGGGACCCACTTGACGGTTTATCCCTTTTTCTGTAACAATAAAGCTAAGGCACGTGCACTTTTTGTATTGAGCAGATAAATAAACAACTAGCGTCAAAACTTTTAATGATTATTACCATAAAAATGGTATTAGCCTTAAATGCAAAGATATTGTTGTTTATTTATTTTTATTAATAAAATAAAAATAAAATAAAAATAAAATAAATTAAAATAATAAGAGACCAGTCTGAGTGTATATTGTTAGTCTGTCAGTGAGTCTGGATGACGCCACACAGACTGAACCATATAACAGACAGACTGAGAGAAAATAATAGAATTGTAAAATCTTTTTGGTATTTTCTTTAAGTTATTTACAAAATATCTCTTAGTATGTACTTTTTGGTTGTATGTAGTTGAAGGTATAGACATACAGATTAAAAGGCAGGCGCAGACTGAGAGTTGAATCACACAGATTCAAAAGCTTTACTAGCGGTTGAGCATACCTAGTTGACCAAGCAGATACAAAAATCTATCTTCATTCAAATGTTTAGTAAAAATATCTGCTAATTGGTCATTTGTGGGCACATATTTGAGAATCACTTTACCTTTCTTAGCACAATCTCTGATAAAGTGATGTCCGATCTCAATATGCTTTGTCCTGGACTGAAATACAGGATTCTCAGTGATGGCAATGGCACTTTGGTTATCACACATGATTGGAGTTCTTGTAAACTCCAAATCATAGTCTGCTAGTTGATGTTGCATCCACAGCAATTGGGCACAGCAACTACCAGCATCTACATATTCTGCTTCTGCAGTGGATGTAGCAACAGAATTCTGTTTTCCACCTAGTAGTTGACTTAACCAACCGCCGGCTGGGATCTGCTAACAGAAGGTTCTGTCTTCGTGTTCAGTGCCAAAAGTTGTATTTACATCTTCTAATAATCTGTCGAACTCTTTCAAATCTCTTTCTGTTTCAAAATCCCCGGTCCATCCATCTACTAACACAAAATCCAATTGGTCATCTTCAAATAGACTCTGCAAAAACTCGTCATCGGAATATTCAAAAGCATTGAGATAATAACAAATATCATCAACTGAATCAGGAAATTACATAATGTTATTTACATCAAAAATGACCTTTTCATCTCCTACTTGCATAGTAATTTTTCTATTATAAACATCAATCAATGAGTGAGAGGTAGCTAAAAATGGTCTCCCTAATATGATAGGAACTCTAGGGTCCTCAATCATATCTGAAATAACAAAATCACAAGGGAAGACAAACTTATCAACTTGTACCAAAACGTTTTTGACTACTCCCTTAGGATATTGGACAGAACGGTCGGTCAACTCAATACACATGTGAATGGGTTTAGGTTCACCTAATCCAAGTCTAACATACATGGAATAGGGTATCAAAGATATACTCGCACCTAAATCCGCTAGTGCACTTTTAACATTTAAATTACCAATTAAACAAGCGATAGTAATACTCCCTGGATCTTTCAACTTGGGTGGTAATTTGTTTTGCATCAACGCTGAACATCTCGCGTTCATTGTTTCTGTCGTGGCGTCTTCTAGCTTACTCTTATTTGTCAGGAGTTCTTTCAAGTATTTTGCATATTTGGGCATTTGTGCAATTGCGTATACGAACGGAATGTTGATGTGCAGTTGCTTCAGATTTTTCGAGAATTTGTGGTATTGTACCACATCTTTGCTTTTCCTTAAAGCGGCTGGATACGGTGGTGGAGGTGTGTGGTCCCTAACAATTGGCTTCGTTTTCGGTGTTGGATCCACAATTGTCTTTTCCTCTTGGTTGTTAGTAGTTTCTTCCACCTCTAATTTACCACTTCGTGTGACGATCGCTTTTACGTGATCATGTGGATTATTTTCCGTGAAGCCAGGCAATGTTCCCGGAAATCTTTCTTGAAGAACCTTTGCAATTTGGTGAATCGTTCCTTCAATCAACTTGATAGAGGCGCGTTGGTTCCGAAGAGCTGACTCAAATGCCTCTATACGTTGTTCATTAGAGGTTATGAACTTGTTCATGGTTTTCTCCAGAGTCACCCTTTTCTCAGGAAAAGGTGCATTGACTCCTTCCTTAGCATAGAACCCCAGCGCTCCTTGCCGATAGTGTTGATTGTTGCCTTGATTGTTTCCTTGATACGGTCTCCGATAATTGTTGTTATTACCCTGTCTGTAGTTGGATTTCCTTGAAAATCCCCATACATCACTTCTTTGTTTTTCTCGTCCGAGTCATTACTTAGGCAATCTTTAGTTAAATGGAGACCGTTAAAAATCTCACACCTGACCTGATTTGCGTGAACCTTTTCATTGACTTTCTTAATATCTCTGTCCATGCTATCCAGTTTTTCTGTGATTGCAGCAAGTCCATCATTGTCATCAGCGGATCTCCTTCTTCCGCTTGAACCATTATCCCATAGTTGGGAATGCTTCGCCATATCTTCAATAGCCCATTTTGCTTCAGCCGGAGTTTTGTTAGGAATTGGTCCTTGTGCATCCAACTGATATCTGGTTGCTCGATCCACTCCTTTGTAGAATACCATGATTTCCTGCTGAATATTAAGATTGTGTTGTGGGCACTTATGAAGCATTTCCTTGTATCTCTCCCAAGCTTGATATAAGATTCATCCACGTCTTGCTTGAAGTTCCTTATCTCATCCATCATCTTTGAGGTCTTTGATAGCGGACAATACATCCTTAGAAACTTCGTGCGAAGATCCTCCCAAGTAGTAATTGATCCTGCTAGTTCGTTACCAATCCATCTTTTGACTCCTGCTTTAAGTGTCATCGGAAACACTCTAAGCATAACTTGATCTCGACTGATATTTAGGACATGAAACATGTTAGCTATCTCCAAAAAATTTTCCACATGCTCATTGGCATCTTCCTTTTCTTCTCCCTTAAATGGGTTTTCCCTCAGCTCTTTAAGAAATTGTCCCTTCAATTCAAACCCAACATCCCTAGCAATAGCTGGTCGGACTACTCCCGGACCAACTTCACGAGTTAGACTCGTGTAATCTTCTATTGTCATATTAGCAATATCTTGAGCCATTTCAGCTTCGTTATCAGATAGATCACTAGGATATTCGGTAGGTTGTCGTGATGATGATCTACCTCCGTTAAACTCGAAATCTGAATAATACCCGTATTCTGCCGTTGTGAAAAGTGTGTTGTGATATATTTCGTATTATGATTCCGGAAATGGACTGTGAACAGGTGAATTCGGTAGTGCGTTAAACAAACGTTTTCGTGAACGAAACTCTCTTTCTGGATCGTCAAACAGGCTCAAAGGATCCGGATTAGTACTCCGGGTCATACAAGAATCTCAGAAGAAATATAGAAAGAAAAACTCAGTAGAACAGGTTAATTCAAAATAATATACTTAAAATCTCTGAAGAGAGCTAAACGTAAAGATTTCCTGATACAGAGATTCAACCCCCGGTTGAAACAAAATATGTTCGTGAAGTTTAAGTCTAACCGCCAGTTGAATATTACAGTCGCCGGTTGGATCATAACAGCAAAAAAAATAATTAATAAAATTAAAATTAAACAAAATCAAACATTTTAGAATTTTCAAAAATTAAAAATTCAACTTAATAACTACACCGCTCCCTGGTAGCGGCGCGAAAAACTTGGTGTGTTGATAACGCGTAAAAAGTCACGTTTTTACTCACGTTATCTATTCCATTATTATTAAATAATTAACATTTAACTTCAAAGATTACATTTTATTTGTGTTATTGTGTTAATTAGGAAATTACGAAAACGATGCAAAAAGAATCAACAAAAACGGAGTTATAACAAAGATTTTAGAGCCAAACGAAGAAACGAGTTACGACCTCGAACACAAAGGCCAATGACACATATTCTCGGCCAAGACTAACCTAAGATATTATCTTAGATCCTTGAACTTCATTTGATTACGATGATGATGCCGCGAAAATCAACTAAAACGGACGAGTAACGAAGAAGTTATAGTGAAAACAAATTACGATCCCGCACACGAAAGCTCGACACCGCAAATACGGCCTAGCCTTGACCATATACGGCCAGAACAGACCGTATACGTCCAGGACTGATCGTATACGGCCAAGACTGACCGTATACGGTTGGTTTTTGCCCGTATATGCTTAAAGTTGCTTCCTTTATCCGGGCACGTAAATACGCTCAGTTTTTGGCAAAGAAAAATACGGTCAACGGTCAAAAATACGGTCAACGGGCTTCATATATAAATACCAACCTCCACCAACATCTTCTTCACTCCATTTTTCACACATCTTACCACCACTCAAATATATCTCTCTCTAGTTTCCTCTCTCTAGATTAATTATTAGTTTAGCATTAGATTAGTGATTAATTAAAGAGTAGTAAGTAGATAGTATTAGCGTGGAGTACGATCGGAGTCACATTATTGTAAGAGCTTGGAATACGAACGGAGATCCACTTTTGTAATTTTAAGTTTATTCCAATCCTCGTTTTAATCTACGGTGATTTCTTTCCTTTATCTATCTTAAATATAATGTTTGCTTTTATTTATATTATGCTAGATCTAGGACTTGCCATGATTAGCGAGTAGTTACCTTGCGTGTTTGTTACGATGTAATATGATGTTATATTTAATTGGAAACTTATTATTTTAATAATGCTTTTTATCTATGATTTTAAACTTTACAAATGTCGCCTTTCCACCAACGAACGTGATTAAAACTTTAAATATTAAGATGTCACGAACCTTAATATAAAGTAATTAATTATCTATGTTAAGTCTACGGTTTGATTACAACACCATGCAATCATCATAAAGTACATTGTTAGTTATTATGAAAACATTTTATGTGGATTACATAATAACTACCATGGAAAATTATTACGATTGACATCGTGAAGTACTTGAACAATGGAATAACTATTTTAGTACATTGCTAAACACCTTAGAGTATTGTTATAAACATGATCTGAGTTTGAACCTATGAAATGCAATGAGCAACTTACGTAGTCAAAAACTTAGGTATTATTTGGTATATTTTGTGAAAGGGTCAGTTTAAATCACAAATTGGTTTTCAAAGCACTAAAGTACAAACTTAGCTTTTAAATCTAAAGCGAAAGGACAAATATGATCAAAGTATTCATCCTTCGCCTATCACCCTTAGATTTTATCATAACCATTTATAGAAAGCATATTAAAATATGGGGTTGCATTCGTAGATTCTCGTTATGTTAAATACTCCTGTAGTGATAAGAACGATCGGAACGTTGATTAGGTATGCTGCTATGTTCATGAGCCCAGGGTTACTCCTCGAAAAGGGCCGCTTGTCCTATATAGAGGGTAAGTGTTGCGAGCCGACCATTACCATTCCGATCAGAATCACCATGACCTAGTTCCGGGTGACATGTTAACTATTTAGTAAGGATTCTAGTGTCCGCACTGCAAGTACTTAATATAAAAGAATCACAAATACGTTTCAACTATTGTTTCCTTTAAATAAACATTAACACACATCATCCCATAACTTAACTAACGAAATCTCAACAAACACCTTCTATCCATTATCTGTTTTACATTATCTTTTATTGCTTATTTTCCGTAGTATAAATATAAAAACCAAATCCATCTACTTTTATAAACCCCTCACTAGTAGCATATCACTTGTCTGAATACCTACGTTTCAAATTCAGTTGGTTTGAAGAACGACCCTAGGTTATACCTACCGCTAGCTAGCCCCTTAGGCCACTTACTAGTAGTTAATTTAGGCCCATGCATTATAAAATATAAAACACACTGATCGTCCTGCAGTCTAGAAATAAACGACCTGACTGTGAGCACGTCATGTGTGCTAGATAGCGTTTAAAAAATTACAATTTATGTTTTGAAAATATCAATACTATCACACAATACAGGCAAGAATACCCGATCGAATAATAATATAGTTTTGGTAAATCCGAGTATCGAACTCAGGGAACGGTGTATTAAATTGAAATAATTAATTAAAAGTAATTAATAAGTAAAAATGGGTTGCGTTTTAGTTCCGAATGAACGTTTTTAAGAAACTAATAAAACTTAAATGAAACAAAGTAATTTAAAGTAGATTGAGACAAATATGGATAGAGAATGTATTTACTTAGACTTTTATACCCTAGATTCTAGTTATGTCGCACCCCCAAGACACGTGGCAGCGGACGGTAGGGTGTTGCGTTAGGGGCGCCGACCAAATCAAATATCACAACACAAGAATTACAACAAACGACCTCTATATGAGACGTTTCAAAAATCATTACATTTCGTAGTTACAATGTTTACATATGTTTTGCCAAAAGTAGAGTACGCATCTAGTACAAGATTACAACATATCATAATGCAAGCTAATCTCTGTTGTTTGTGAAAAATATGCGACTCGGGCTATCTCCTTCCAAAAGCAAACCTACTGCGGTTGGTCTCCTGAGAAATACATACTAAAAGGTCAACATAAAGTTGGTGAGTTCATAGGTTTGTATACAGTTGATATAACATCGTATGGAACACAAGATTTCCGTTTGTATCATTCAACAATGATATGTAATGTATTGCAAAAGGCAAAAATAGGGTATATTGTTGCCATGAGCTCATAGTTCGAGCTTAACTGTGGTGTCGGGTCACAATCAAGTGCCACGATCGGGGTGCCTCCCAGCGAGTGCCTAATCCAACACTCGTAAGAACAAATGATAATGCGTCCGTTTGACCAGTTAGCGCGACTAACCCGGACGGGGGGAGTCAATCCCAAATAGTAGTATTCATTAACATTCACGCTATAACGATACTAACAAACTATGATGTGGGGGACTTTCAGGATTAGTAAAATAACTCATGCAACCAATATATTGACTTTAGTACTTGTGTTCACATGAAAATAGCGGTATAAAAGAAGTTGTATGTATTCTCACCCCAGTTAGAAAACAGTAAAAAGGGGCTATGAAACTCACCTGAGATTAGTAAGCAAGTAGCAAATAGTAAGCAAAGCGTGTTTTCCAAATGCAACCTTCTAACGTCCTAAACGTATTAGGTTGTGTAAGTAGATGTCTCAAAAGACCATCTTTGTAAGTGGAGGGTTAATGTCCACTTATGTAAATCGTGTAGGTGGAGGGTTAATGTCCACCTAAGCTAGTTCACTCAATTAGAAATGTCCAATTGTTCAGTTATCGTTTGTGCTTAGAAAACATGTACGGGCCGTTGGTGATATTTTGTGAAAACACATATTTGATTAATTATGTTACGCATTTTTCTACTTTCCAGTTATGGGTAATTGATCAGTGCGACAAGGGGGCGAAGCCCATGAATGATGGGGGTCCGGGGGCAGCGCCCCTGGTAGTGGGGTCCAAGGGGTGGCAACCCCTGGCGGGGTCCAAGGGCAGAGCCCCTAGCTGGGGTCGAGCTGGGTTTTTATGCTTATATTGCTTTAATAAAAACGTATAGATTCTGTGTTTTTAGCGACACTGGGTTAGTGTCGCTATATGCGACGCTAAGGTATTATGCGACACTAAGGCTTGTGTCGCTAAGGTTCGTGTCGCAGGTTTAGTGCGACAGTAGGACCCATTGCGACACCAAAACTTGTGTCGCAAAAGGTGCCGATTGGGAAGCTATGGCGACACAGAGGCTTGTGTCGCTAATGTGATGATTCGTTCCCCTCCTGTGACACAAAGACTTGTGTCGCAAAAGGTGCCGATTGGGAAGCTATGGCGACACAGAGGCTTGTGTCGCAGACTACTGGGCTTCTGCGACACAGAAGCATGTAACAGATCGGTTTTCTAAATTTTATTTCGTGTTCCAAATGTTCGAATAAAAATTCAAGAAAAATCTTAGTTGTTCCTTAGTATCATGGCTACTTAAAATAATTTTTCCAGAATTTTTGGATATATCTAAGTATTTTTAAAAATTCCGTTTGTTCCCTGAGGTCAGAAAGTGACCAATCTGGACACATGCAACAAGATCGGATTTCTGGGCAAAATCTACACATTTTCCGAAAAAGTTATCTAAACGACATTTATACCTAACAAAATTTGTGAACCTTTGGCGGTGTTTCAAGTCATTTGGAGGTGTATATCTCGAGTTATGATTAAAACAAGAAGAGTGAATTTTCTGACTTTTTGGACAGCCCGTATACATGTTTTTGTAAAAATCATTTCAGGTATCAAACGAGCTCCAATAATTGTGAAACCACTTGGAAATGAAAGCTAACTTCTTAAACTTAATTTTTGCCTTTTGAATCGTCCATTTTGGTCAAGTTTTGAGGGAGAAACTGCCTCTCAAAGTCGAGTCATATTTCTGATCAGTTTGCATGTGACGATTTTTGAATACTCTTAGCCATGAAAAACGATTTTTGTGTTATGATTTGGACCATATCTTTGTTATGTGAACCTTGAAACATGTTATTAGAGTAATTTAGATGTAGGATAAGTTTTTCTTACGATGAAAATGGAAGGAAGAAGGAATGAGATATTGTAAAGCTTGAATTCCTTAAAAATCTTGAAGTTTTTGAGTTATGGTTGTATGGTGGTTTGTGGTGGTCAACGGCGGCTCGTGGTGGTCAATGGTGGTTGTAGGGTGGTGGTGGTGGCTGATCTTGGTCAGATTATTGAGAGAGAGTAGAGAGATTTCGGATAGAGATTGTGTGTGAATTATTGTGTGTAAAATGAGAGAAAGTAAGGGTAGGAAGGCTTTTATAGATGGGCCAAAGAAATGGGCTTTTGGGCTGGGCTCTTGGGCCGATTTGGCCACTAGGCCATGGGTCTACGCCTGACCCCTTCCAAGGGTTGGGCTCGTGACTCGCTTCTCGATTTCGTGCTACGTTTCTCGTTCGTTTAACGTAATTTCACGGTTTTAAACGTTAATAATTTACGTTAAGTTTTTGTGCACATTTTTAATACGTGAATGATATTCGGGAAGACTGAGTATTCCTAAAATACTTGATTTTGAGTTACAAAAATATATTTTGGGTTTCGCTCGGGCGTCGGGCTCGGTTTGCGCGTTTTCGTCGCGTTTGTTACGTTTTAAGCAAATCGTCTAGGTTTTTCGTATATTATTATTTAATAATAATAATATAGGGTAAATAATTACTATATAATTTATAAAATAGGTTTACATTATTTATGAAAAGTTATCACCAACGCCGTATAGATTTTCGAACCTCGTCCGGTTGTTTCGCGTAATTACAAATAATCACGTAAGCGTATATAAACATATACAAGTAGTTACAAGCATTTAGCCTAATCAACTACTAAATACACGTAATTATGATTCTAGTTTAAGGTAATCATTACCCTAAACTGTCGGGTGTCACACTTTTGTTCAAGGGACTGATTTTGTAAATTTGTATGGATAGTTACACCATCAGTCACGATCGGTCAGGTCTCTCTCACCATCAGTCACGCTTGAACCATTATCCCATAGTTGGGAATGCTTCGCCATATCTTCAATAGCCCATTTTGCTTCAGCCGGAGTTTTCTTAGGAATTGGTCCTTGTGAATCCAACTGATATCTGGTTGCTCGATCCACTCCTTTGTAGAATACCATGATTTCCTGCTGAATATTAAGATTGTGTTGTGGGCACTTATGAAGCATTTCCTTGTATCTCTCCCAAACTTGATATAAAGATTCATCCACGTCTTGCTTGAAGTTCCTTATCTCATCCATCATCTGTGAGGTCTTTGATAGGGGACAATACATCTTTAGAAACTTCGTGCGAAGATCCTCCCAAGTAGTAATTGATCCTGCTGGTTCGTTACCAATCCATCTTTTGACTCCTGCTTTAAGTGTCATCGGAAACACTCTAAGCATAACTTGATCTCGACTGACATTTGGGACATGAAACATGTCAGCTATATCCAAAAAAATTTTACACACACCTAAACACTTGGAACACACACTAAAAATCACTTTTTACACCGATTAATACACAATCTGCACCGACAAACGTCGTTTTTAAGAAAACTATGACGAAAACACCTAAACGTTTCTCCGAATCAAAAGTTGTTGCCGTTAAAAACTCAAATAATAACGTAACTCGTAAGTTTTCTGATTATTCTCGTATTTTCTACGTTTTTAACTGTTTCCATTTGATTTTTATTCATACATGTTTTCTATTTTTATTGTTTAGCTACACGCAGAAGCCAAAGAAGAACACGTTACAAATTTGAAGGAAAAATAAAAGATCAAACGATGTGTGTAAGTTTGTCTTCAGATGGTAGCGATGAAGCGGAAAGTATAGCGAGAGGTATCAACTTGTTTTTTTGCTTGTTTATTTTTGAATTTTACTGATATTTGTATGATGTTGTTTGATCATGATCATTATTTGCATGTTATTTGATTTGATACTTGTTTAGAGTCTGATATTCAAAGGAAATAAAAATATACAATTACTATTTTAATGCATTTTAAATCATTGTTACTGCATTTTATTAGTTTAAAATTTTTTATGTGTTCTCTAATGCTTCTTTTTACAATAGAAATAAGAAATTACTACTACTTGTTTTACTGTTGCTTACTGCATTTTATGAGTGTTGGTAATTGATAACATCAAATAAGTACATATTTAATTAATAATATTTCCCTGTTTTCAATACATTTATATAATTTTAGATACTTATTTCGCTCATATTTGCAATTAGGTGTAATTATGGTAACATCATAAAATGAGGAAAAGGGATAAAAGTGTAAAAGTGTAAAAATTGAAGTCTGGATCGCGGAAAGAACATTCTGGAACCCAAAACCAACTGCCGGTTGTAAGACCCAACCGCCGGTTGGAGGCTAACGGGCTTTGAGGCGGTGGAACGCAAGGCTCAACCGCCGGTTGGAAGGCCCAACCGCCGATTGGATGTCAGTTTCAAAATTCTATAAATAGAGGCCTTACCCCAGCCATATACCATACGAAATACTTTAAGCCTAATTCGACTTTAGGATTTAAGGGTAGCTTTAGGCATGAATTTGGAGCAAGGAGGTTTAGGGTTTGAAGGTTTTCAACCCTCGCAAAGATTGTTCGGGTTTTCAGTTTTGATTTATATTCTTATTCTGTTAAAATGTTATTTTGTTTGAGTATAATTATGATTTCTTGTATCGTAGGTATGAGCTAATTTTCTATTGTGTTTACTTAGGCAATAAAACCTAGATGAAGGTTTAAATGTTTGTTTACGTTGGAATATTAATTTCATGAAGTTTATTGTGTTTATCCGAAAGATCCATCTTATTTACTTGATCTTTAATTGTTACTTAACGTGATTAATCAACATGTTCTATAACGTAGTTTTGTCTAGGCTTATTAGTTATTTGCAATTGTTTAACTTGTTAAATAGTTGTGGCTTGAAGCTTTAATCGGCGATAGGTTAAGAGTAATAATAATTATTGAACATTATTTAATGTGACAGTTGTCAAACGACGATTATTAGATTCTTGTTGATTCAAGGTCGCTAGGATAAATCGCAATAAACGGTTGAAGTACTTAATTAAATAAGGAATAGGTAGATAACACATAGAAATGATTTCTTGTGTATTCATAACGAGTCTTGTGTCTCTTCTAAACTTTATAGGAACTGTTAACCAGATAAGGTGACTTTCCACAATAGATTTATTTACAATAGAATTATCCAACGGTTTAAACATACATGATAACTTGTGACACCCGATACTTTAGGGTAATGATTACCTTAACTAGAACCATAATTACGTGTATTTAGTATTTGATTAGGCTAAATACTTGTAACTACTTGTATATGTTTATATACGCTTACGTGATTATTTGTAATTACGCGAAACAACCGGACGAGGTCCGACAATCTATACGGCGTTGGTGATAACTTTTCATAAATAATGTAAACCTATTTTATAAATTATATAGTAATTATTTACCCTATATTATTATTATTAAATAATAATATACGAAAAACCTATACGATTTGCTTAAAACGTAACAAACGCGACGAAAACGCGCAAACCGAGCCCGACGCCCGAGCGAAACCCAAAATATATTTTTGTAACTCAAAATCAAGTATTTTAGGAATACTCAGTCTTCCCGAATATCATTCACGTATTAAAAATGTGCACAAAAACTTAACGTAAATTATTAACGTTTAAAACCGTGAAATTACGTTAAACGAACGAGAAACGTAGCACGAAATCGAGAAGCGAGTCACGAGCCCAACCCTTGGAAGGGGTCAGGCGTAGACCCATGGCCTAGTGGCCAAATCGGCCCAAGAGCCCAGCCCAAAAGCCCATTTCTTTGGCCCATCTATAAAAGCCTTCCTACCCTCACTTTCTCTCATTTTACACACACTAATTCACACATAATCTCTCTCCGAAATCTCTCTACTCTCTCTCTATAATCTGACCAAGATCAGCCACCACCACCACCCTACAACCACCATTGACCACCACGAGCCGCCGTTGACCACCACAAACCACCATACAACCATAACTCAAAAACTTCAAGATTTTTAAGGAATTCAAGCTTTACAACATCTCATTCCTTCTTCCTTCCATTTTCATCGTAAGAAAAACTTATCCTACATCTAAATTACTCTAATAACATGTTTTAAGGTTCACATAACAAAGATATGGTCCAAATCATAACACAAAAATCGTTTTTCATGGCTAAAAGTATTCAAAAATCGTCACATGCAAACTGATCAGAAATATGACTCGACTTTCAGAGGCAATTTCTCCCTCAAAACTTGACTAAAATGGACGATTCAAAAGGCAAAAATTAAGTTTAAGAAGTTAGCTTTCATTTCCAAGTGGTTTCACAATTTTTGGAGCTCGTTTGATACCCGAAATGATTTTTACAAAAACATGTATACGGGTTGTCCAAAAAGTCAGAAAATTCACTCTTCTTGTTTTAATCATAACTCGAGATATAGACCTCCAAATGACTTGAAACACCGCCAAAGGTTCACAAATTTTGTTAGGTATAAATGTCGTTTAGATAACTTTTTCGGGAAATGTGTAGATTTTGCCCAGAAATCATATCTTGTTGCATGTGTCCAGATTGGTCACTTTCTGACCTCAGGGAACAAACGGAATTTTTAAAATTACTTAGATATACCCAAAAATTCTGGAAAAATTATTTTAAGTAGCCAAGATACTAAGGAACAACTAAGATTTTTCTTGAATTTTTATTCGAACATTTGGAACACGAAATAAAATTTACAAAACCGATCTGTTACAGGCTTCCCAATCGGTACCTTTTGCGACACAAGTCTTTGTGTCGCAGGAGGGGAACGAATCGTCACATTAGCGACACAAGCCTCTGTGTCGCCATAGCTTCCCAATCGGCACCTTTTGCGACACAAGTTTTGGTGTCGCAATGGGTCCTACTGTCGCACCAAACCTGCGACACGAACCTTAGCAACACAAGCCTTAGTGTCGCATAATACCTTAGCGTCGCATATAGCGACACTAACCCAGTGTCGTTAAAAACACAGAATCTATACGTTTTTATTAAAGCAATATAAGCATAAAAACCTAGCTCGACCCCAGCCAGGGGCTCTGCCCCTTGGACCCCACTACCAGGGGCGCTGCCCCCGGACACCTGTCATTCATGGGCTTCGCCCCCTTGTCGCACTGATCAATTACCCATAACTGGAAAGTAGAAAAATGCGTAACATAATTAATCAAATATGTGTTTTCACAAAATATCACCAACGGCCCGTACATGTTTTCTAAGCACAAACGATAACTGAACAATTGGACATTTCTAATTGAGTGAACTAGCTTAGGTGGACATTAACCCTCCACCTACACGATTTACATAAGTGGACATTAACCCTCCACTTACAAAGATGGTCTTTTGAGACATCTACTTACACAACCTAATACGTTTAGGACGTTAGAAGGTTGCATTTGGAAAACACGCTTTGCTTACTATTTGCTACTTGCTTACTAATCTCATGTGAGTTTCATAGCCCCTTTTTACTGTTTTCTAACTGGGGTGAGAATACATACAACTTCTTTTATACCGCTATTTTCATGTGAACACAAGTACTAAAGTCAATATATTGGTTGCATGAGTTATTTTACTAATCCTGAAAGTCCCCCACATCATAGTTTGTTAGTATCGTTATAGCGTGAATGTTAATGAATAGTACTATTTGGGATTGACTCCCCCCGTTCGGGTTAGTCGCGCTAACTGGTCAAACGGACGCATTATCATTTGTTCTTACGAGTGTTGGATTAGGCACTCGCTGGGAGGCACCCCGATCGTGGCACTTGATTGTGACCCGACACCACAGTTAAGCTCGAACTATGAGCTCATGGCAACAATATACCCTATTTTTGCTTTTTGCAATACATTACTTATCATTGTTGAATGATACAAACGGAAATCTTGTGTTCCATACGATGTTATATCAACTGTATACAAACCTATGAACTCACCAACTTTATGTTGACCTTTTAGTATGTATTTCTCAGGAGACCAACCGCAGTAGGTTTGCTTTTGGAAGGAGATAGCTCGAGTCGCATATTTTTCACAAACAATAGAGATTAGCTTGCATTATGATATGTTGTAATCTTGTACTAGATGCGTACTCTACTTTTGGCAAAACATATGTAAACATTGTAACTACGAAATATAATGATTTTTGAAACGTCTCATATAGAGGTCGTTTGTTGTAATTCTTGTGTTGTGATATTTGATTTGGTCGACGCCCCCAACGCAACACCCTACCTTCCGCTGCCACGTGTCTTAGGGGTGCGACAAAAAGTAATTGCATACGGGTCCACTGTGACATGGAATAATCTTGACGCTTCATTAATGAATGGACGGTTGAGATGGGACTACCCCTCCTGCTTCTTAATAGGGGCCGGCCTCTACGAACCCCACCCATTTAACTAAAGTTATTTAAGCTCTCCTTTTATTGTGGTTACTAGCTTATAACCCGCGGATTCGCGGGATATTTTATCAGAATCTATGATAATAACGTAAAATAATTTAGTACACTCAACAATTAAACTGCATAAAATGTTGTGATTTACATGTAATATAGAATACTTATACTTATAATAACGTAAAATAATTTAGTACACTCAACAATTAAACTGCATAAAATGTTGTGATTCACATGTAATATAAAATACTTATACTTATAACTTGTTGGCATTGCAATAAGATATACACTTGAAGCCTTTAATATTACAAATAAATGAAAATATTTTAGTACATGACATGAAAAATCATCAAATGTTTACCCACCCACCCACCCACCCACCTACACCCCTCTATCGCTCTATGGTTATTCAGTTCGGTTTCTTTTTCATGCATAACCATCTTTAGTTGTCCAAAATCTGCCTTGAACTTCATCCTTACGAACATCTTCAGTGTCTTTTCCTTTTGGTAACTCTGTTTTCTCGAGTCCTTCACTCAAAGTCTTGTTTTCATCTGATATGTTCATGTTACTATGAAGCATAAGTGCTTCACACGTTCAACTGAAAAGTACAAACGCGATTATTATAAATGTCAACTTATACAATTTAAGCAGAAGGGACAAAAAGTGCAGATAAACCCATTAAAAATGGCATTTGAAGTTGTCATATATTTAATCGAGTAAATCATAATGTGCTGCTTAATCGACTAAATCTTATAGCTACCAAAATGACAAGATTATTTGAGGTCAGAAGTTAGATTTAACTCATAGTTTTACTTAAAGGATCGAGATGTGGTCGTAGTTGATTCCTTCGATAAACATGAGGGGATTTGGTTCTCTGAGGAACATTGGGGCTTCGAGTATGTGGAGAGCCTAATGCAGCACTTGTGCAGTCAAGAAAATCAGACAAGATCAAAAGAATTCAATCATTTTATAGGTCCGATTTTAAAAGCTGTGAATGTCAACGCACCCACCTTAATATGGGTCTGATTTGGGACCTTAAAATGGGTCTGATTTGGAACGAATTAGTTAACAGGTAGAAATATGCCCAGGTTGTGTAATTCCAATGCTTATAAGTAATATCACTTATCACCTCCTAAATAGCTTAATTTAGAAAGAAAGAAAAATAGATTATTACTACGTAATATGTACTAAATAATTAAATAAACTATGAACCAATGAGTCCATGTGTTCTCCTAAGACTTCAAGTTGCTTTCTAACAGTGATAAAAAATGTAGCAATATGAAAGGAAAATTATGGAATAGCATTTCTTATTTTTCTGCATTTCTAGAAAATCGTAACTAATATAATCTTACCAGAAACCATCATGAATCATAAACCTAAAACAAACATATGGATTTGATTTATATATATTAAAAATAATATATTTTTGTATCTCTTGACAATTCAATGCAACTGATTCATATTATCACATCTTTACAGTTTTTTATATTCTTAATTATCTTACCTCTTTGTGCAGCTTCCTTGAGCCACCTTTATCCATGATGAAAGCATATGCTCCTATTTATATTGTTGTTTGTTTTTAATAATTACCTAAATCTAACTAATTTACTCCTCTAATCTCAAACTAATAACCAGATTTTTAAAAATCTAAACAATACGTAAACAAAAAATAATTCACTAATTGAATCAACGCACTTGTACCTACATGAAGCTAAGACATTAATGTTAAACAACTCGTAAATACATATACATATACATAATATATAACATATAAACAAAGAAAGTACACTAATATAATCATATATATAAAAGATTCAGAAAATATATATATTGATAAAATGAAGCGAAATAGAAAAGAAAACCTGATGGCAGCAATCGGAATTGGAAAGCAATGTACCAAAAACAAACCGTCTGAATGAATCGCTGAGAGATCGAGAACTAACGACGGGCCTTGGAGTAGCATTTCCGGCATGCTTGAAAATACGGTAAGAAAGTTGTGTATAAAGAAGAGTGAGTCCGGTTTTACTTGAACAAAAGTAGTCAACGTCGGTACCAAACTTTGATGAAAAGAAAAGCAGCACGAAAGTAACTGATTTATGTCGTTGGTGTTTACTGAATGCGGGAACGTTATGGATTGTATCCGAATAAGTTCAAATTTTAATTTCAATTTCCTTAATTATAGTTTGATTTGGAAATTAAATGGATATTAGATGGATTTGAATTAGGGATACTTAGGGATAATTAGGTCATTTATTCAAGGCTAATGATACTTATTACATAGACAAATTAGAAGGATTAGATCAATGGTAATTAATTATGGAGATTAATTTATTGTACGGATCATAAAGAGATAAAGAGATTATGTTATATTGAGTGTCGTGAAAGTTGCAATATAGTGTGTCGCGGAACTATACAATGTTATGGCTAACGTCGTGGCCCCGTTGCAAATGGTCATATGCTTTAGTTTGACGTGACGTGAGTGACAATTTATTTAAAGATGATGATGGGGGAACATTACAACATATCAGGTGAAGGCCGTTGAACGAAATAGATAACGTAACAATAACAATCTCTGTAAATTGTAATTAGGTTGTTTTTCAAGTATGGAATTGAAGGATTCACAAGTCACAGATGATTCTAGGGTTTCTTCCACTTCATCAATCAACCATCAAACAACTACTTCTTATCATCTGGTAATTTATTTTCTCTTCTCTTCATCAATTACTTCTATTCAAACTTCATTTATTTATTCTTTTGCTTCATATTTTTATTCAACGATCCTACATGTTCGTATTGAAATTGTTATTGTAAGAAATTAAACTTTAAATGTCGACTTCTCTAAATTATATGTTTGTATCTGTAAGTGATGATGACGACAACGGAAGGGTATTTGCAATTTTTGATATTATGTACCATTTGTGAGGCATGTTAGTGGCATAGGGTGATAACCGAATGATCAATTAGTTATAGGGGCACAGTATAAATAGGTTGTTAGGGGTGAGGATTTAGTTAAGTTTTTAGTATGAGATCTTTGTGAAAATATTGTCCTCCTGTGTAGTGCTGTAAACCCTAGATTTGGTGATAAAATCATTTAACTTCCGTTATTTTTGGTTTCTTCTTCTAATTGTTGAAAGAGTCTGATAATTGGAGGCGATTTTTCAATCATTGAGCGGATACTGGAACTGGATCGTAACAATTGAACATCACAGAGAATATTGGCCAATATGGATTTAGTGTTGCAAATTCAACAAGTTGTGGGTTGGGATGATACAATGGTTGGATCATGTGCAGATCAGATGGAATGGCTTGTGGAAATGTTTCAATTCTGTGGTGGATATATATGCAAGAAGGAGATAAGGATGATAAAGGGAAAGACAACATTCACATTAGCAAGTCCATTTGTTATCCTTTGTACCTAGCTATAAGTGACAATGAAAGTAGACCGATGGATTTTGTGAAGGAATGGAGCTTCACAGAAGGTTTTTAAATGTCAATAGCTGCTAACTTTTGTAAAAAAACGAAGTATATGAAGAATGATCGGTTTACTGGTTATGTATACACCCGGACTTGAGTATTTACAGAATTCAAGGTTCCGGGGTTCTGGATTATGTGATATTTATCATTTTTAAGGTGTTGACATAATGCATGGTTTACAACCAAAAAGCATCCAGTCACTTAATCTTGTAGACAATGCATGCCAAAATATTGACATTCGCAAGTTGCTTTTTAAATTGAGGGAGTGTGATTCAAGGGACTTATTTCCATACATGACAAGGCTGTTAGATATTCATGAAGTTACTTGGTGTATCTAGGATTTTGGTACTATCATATTAGTAACACTAGTGGGAGAGATGGTTATGTCTCCGTTGATGGCCTAGGAAAATCCAGGAAGTAAATCCAGTATGAAAAGCTGTTTATCATTTTGTTTTTGACTATGACTGGAGACTCGAGTATCACTGCTGTTACTACAGACCTGGTTAGTCTCTCTGCACGTGATTGGAATTCACTAGTGAATTTGCAAGCAAAATGATCTTGATCATTTGATTGGGTAGAATAATAAAATTCAATCGTTTTGTTTCCGTCTCTGCATTAGACACACTATTTGAAAGAGGTTATAAAGAGTTTGTATTGGATGCTTCGATTATTCATCAAGGACGTTTACTTGAGCAAAATTATTTCAGTAAAGAGGAGCGGCTTCAAATGGTTAAGTTTGGTATTGATATGGTGTTCAATTGAAAGAGTGGTATAAACGTTGATGAAGATGTTGATAGAATCATTGCTACAAGGAAGGAAAGAACTAGAGAAAATGATGCTAAGATGAATAGATTTACAAGAAGTGCAATCAGGTTCCAAAATGGAGCATGTTAAGAATAAAAACTCATGGGTCAGCAAGAGTGAAACACTATTATCAAGTTGTATGAAAGGGTCAAGGCGGCACAACTAAAACTGATTACACGAATCATTTGAAAAGGGATAGATTGTTATATACCATCTGTGAGGGTGACATGGGGTGATAATAGAATATGTCACATGTGTAACATGTGATGAATTAGTTATGGTGGTTAGTTGTAATATAACGGTTGTTGGAGGTTAGTTTAGTTTTTAGTATATGATCATTTTCTCCCTTTCTGCCTAATCCTATAAACCCTAATTTTTGGTAATAAAATCATTTTACTTCTGTTATCTTTGGTTTTGCCTTCTAATTACTAATAGATTCTGGATTATTGGAACCGACTTTTCAATCCTTTAGTGGTTTCTGGATATGGATTGTACAATTTGATTAGTGGCTTACTGTTTGTCTTGTATTTAATTCCTTATTATTTCCTTCTTTCTCTATCTCTCTCTCTCTCACACTGTGGTTTCATATTCACAGCCGGATACTCGTGGTTTATTAGATGACCAAACTGAAGAATGTGGTATTATGCCAGCACGGGGAAATGGAGATGATGGTGGTGATAATCAAGGCTTGTCATCCAACACTCGTAAGAAGATATTAGGAGGAAAGTACTTCTTCTATGATCCACCACTTGCTGAAGAAACCGGAGTCTGGATACCAGTTTCCGTTCCTCCAATGTCAGAAAGTGAACATGAAGATTGGAGCCGAGGTTTCTCCTCCTTATCGGCTGCCAATATCTTTCCTGATGATGTTGAACAAGACATGGGATGGTTCCAGTTTCTCGAGAAAGACAAGGAACTAACTATGTGGGATGTGGTACTCGAAATGCTGCTAGCAGCTCGTGGAAAAGTGAATTCTTTGGCATCATCTGGTGATAGAGTATGTAGACACCAAATTGATCAAGCTTGGAAAGAAATGGCTCAAACACTTGCAGAGGCAAATTTTGGAAACATCCATGAAATCCTTGAAACCGAGCCTCCTAAATGGTTACCCGATAGCTCTGCAGCTGCTTGTATGCTGTGTAACGTGAGGTTTCATCCTATCATGTGTACCAGGCATCATTGTCGTTTCTGTGGAGGAATATTCTGCAGTGAGTGTACCAAAGGACGAAGCTTGCTGCCACTAAAGTTCCGTGCTGCGGACACACACCGAGTCTGTGACGTGTGTTTTGTGCGTCTTGAGGCTGCTCAGCCTTTCTTGATGGATCAAGTTAGTCGTGCATCGCAATTGCCAACCCATGATATCACAGATTTAAGCACTTTAAGATCGTGGCTTAATTTTCCTTGGGGACTGTCGATGGAGTCTGAGATATACAAAGCAACAAACACGATTCAAGGATATACCAAGGTAATACCTGGCATGTAAATCTAATAAACTCCTATCACAACCCTAGTGGTGTAATCAAGAGCTAGCAATTCCAACCCTTCGATTTGGCCAATTTGGGTTGTAGTATATATCAAAAAATGTTAGCCAAAAGGGGAAGGGGTCAAACCGGTTGGTGTTTACTATTCTGACATAACTGAATTGGAGAATATGAATCGAACTGTGTATGCTTTGGTTTCTAGTTTGGGTGTTCATAAAATATTAGAACTTATTATATCAATATGGACCAAAAGTGCTTGAACCTGACTTTCCATACTAAAAAACACATGTTTCATCAGGACTGTGTATCTTGTCACCTCTAACATATATGTGTGACTCTTTGATATGGGACAATGTTTCAGGTTGGTTCTATAAGACCAGAGAAGTCAATTCCTGATGCCATCTTAAGAAATGCGAAGGGCCTTGCGATACTTACGATAGTGAAGGTTGGTATGATGGTCACTTACAATATTGGAACTGGATTGGTGATAGCTCGCAGGGAAGATGGCTCATGGTCTCCTCCATCTGCTATATCTTCTATAGGTGTTGGATGGGGTGCTCAGGCAAGAACTTTTTTTTATTACATCCTCATTGATCTCTTAAATAAAGATGGATACATCGTCTTCTGATTTTTATCAGTCATATGATATGATAATTAGCATGGTCTTTTGTTTTCAATGCATGATTCATTATGACGATGTTGCTGCTGTAGGCTGGTGGTGAATTAGCAGATCTAATAATTGTTTTGAGATCTGAAGAAGCTGTGAAAACCTTCTGTAGTGATGTCCATGTCTCGTTTGGAGCAGGTTTAAGTGCAGCGATTGGTATTGTTGGACGAAAAGCTGAAGCTCATGTACGAGCCGGAACTGGTGGCTATTCTGCGTGTTATACATACAGCTGTACAAAAGGTTAGTTCTATTACATATGCGTTAATTCTAATGCCTCTCAAACAATTATCTCTTGCAAGGTACCTGAATTTTTTTGTATATTAGATAGATCTTTCATCATAATCATCAAAATTGTACACTGATATCGAACGTGTTTTAAGTGGATATATTGCTTATATCGATGAGCCCATCAAATAGCCAAAAACATAAAATAAAATAATGCTGATTGATTGCGGTTTGCTAATTCGGTTTGTGTGCTACTGCTTTTGACTTCAGTTTTTTTCTGCTCATTAAAATGTCAAAATACCTCCCGCAGTTTAACTTCTTTTTAAATTACTAAACCGTCCCTTGATTTGATTTGTATACAACCAATAGCATTAGTCATGAATGATAATAACAAAAATGATGTTACGTGCAAGCATGATAAAGACGGTTCACCGGTAATTGACGCATGATTTTTGCTGATGTATCGCTCAAAGACCTATTCGCATAAATAGAATTATATCCTCTTTTTTAGTTGTATATGGAGATAGAGATTATCATGTCAGATACATATAAAGAAAATTAAACTATTTCGATAAATAAAATGATTAAGGAGGTTTTATAGATTAAAATACACTTTGGGAGACTTTGTACTAGTGTTCTTTTAAGCTATCTTATTTGTTTTAAATACCTAATAGAGATGAAACATAACCTAACAATGGGTTGCACTATGCATCAGTAGTTCCATCTGTGACCTGCTAAAAAAGTTGGCAATTCATTGAGATATTATTTATACTGCAGGAGCATTTGCTGGATGTTCGCTGGAAGGCAGTGTGGTTACAACACGTACACATGAAAATTCCCGATTCTATGGAAAACAATGTATAAGTGCTCAGGAAATTCTCATTGGTTCATTGGCTAGGCCTCCCGCAGCTGCTACTCTATATCGTGCTCTAGCAGATATCTACCATAAGTTTGGTATGACTCACATAAATCGCTATTGATGTTTGTGAATAATACTTCCGCCTGTATATATCATTTCATGGCAAGGTAATTAATATTAATGCAGTTGATAGTCTTTACTCCCATAGTGATGACATAGTGTAGGGATTCCAATGTTAGCTCCATTTCAAAAGAAAGGAACTTTTGGGCTGCATACAATTTCTGTATAGTAACTCACATTTTGATAGTACTAACATTTACCGGGGGTAAATTACTATTCTTTCTACAGTGATGAATTATAAATAGGACATAATATATTATTATTATATCTATATACAACTCAAACATCCCAAAATTGCATCCTTGAAACTCCCACGTCACTGTTAAAACATCTCAAATAACCCAAAATCATTGATGATTATATGGTGCAATTTAGGAATTGCATGGTTGCCTCAAATGGTTCCCAAATATGGATTAGAGTATTAGACATGTATTTTTATTTGAGAAGTAAAATAAATGGTCTATTGGTACGTGAGTGATCAATCAACAAAGACATTATGGGTTCAACTTCAATGGAATCGTATGTGATGTAAATAAAATACTGTACATGAGGAGCGAGAGTCTTAACTTGTAAAAAAATATGAATCAAAACCAATGTAAATATCATTCACCCAAAGGGAAACGAAGCGCAGACAGATCAAAACCTCGTTATCATATTAACTATGTGCAAATGATCCTCACGTGGTTCAATTGAGCCTTGAGGCATCTTTTGAATTTTGAGGCTAGCAACAACAAAAATTACAAGTTCACCTCAAAGACTTGAGAATGTATATATGTAAGTGAACAATCATGCCTGTTATCATTAGTCACAACTTTCCACCTTTGTTACCAGGACCAGAGTCTGTCTGAGATGTATTAGGAATTATGTCAAGAGCAAATTGTGCTGAAGCTGTCATATGAGATGATTGCAGAAATGTCTCATGTATATTTTGTTCTACAGGCTCTTCTCCCTTAAAGTTGTTGATTCCATCTCCACCAAGTACAATGTCTTGTAAATACTGAGCATTTGCAGCTCCTGTGCTTTGAACCATCTTCAAGAATGCTCCTTCACGTGATATTAGTCTTTGTGGAGTATCATATTCCAGAATCTGGAAAGCAATAGTTAAAATTCAAAGGTGGCAATTCTGACCCATTTACTTATGAATGGGACGACTTAGGTTGTGATTAATCACAAATATACAAATGGGTCACGAAAAAAAAAATCAAAGTTTATTGTTAATGAATACAACCTCCGAAAGCGTTTTACTTGAATTTGAAAAAATGGACCATAAGTTCATATTCAACACCCTGAAAAGAAATAAAAGAAAATGCAGTGTAAATGTGTCATGGAACTATAAAGGAGGCATACTTGACCGTTTTCAAGCACAAGAATTCGATTGCAGTCAATGATGGTGTTGAGTCGATGAGCAATAATGAGCATTGTGCATGATTTGAATTCTTTTCTTATCGTTTTCTGTATTAGATCGTCGGTTCTGACATCAACAGCTGCAGTTGCTTCATCAAGAACGAGAATCTTTGATTTCCTTAGTAGTGCCCTTGCAAGACTCAGCAGTTGTCTTTGTCCAACACTAAAATTCTCCCCTCCCTCAGAGACCTTCATTTAAAATTAAACTATCACTTATGAACCATAAAAAACAATACAAAAAGTATCTCTAGATCTTATCAACTATGATGAGTGCTAAAAAACATTAAACTGTCACCACTAACAATGACCTTGCTATTCACCTATAGCAGCTAGCTGGAGGCTGCTTTTAGCCGTGATTACGGTGGCAATTTCGACCCATTTACTTATATGGGCCGCTCTGGGTTGTTTTAAACTTAAAACAGGCCAAACAAATTTATTTTGCTAAACTGTACCATACAGGTTAAAGGTTGCCAACAGGTTTTTTTTTTCCTTCCAATGGATAAAACCTCCTAAATCGATTTATTCCAACATTTACATTATCATTTTAGCAATATATCCTTTTGAAACATAATTGTTAAACTAAATGTTTATTAAAAAGTTTGGAAAAAAATGGATTAAAAGTTTTTGTAGGTCAACACAATCTGGCTAATACTAACCGATCCTAAACCATGACAAGTTTTGACCCATCCTTACCCCGATCTTGTGACCTCTAGCATAAAAAAGGGCTAAAAATAAATGAAACTAGTAGTTATTTCATACCTTCACGGTCTAAAAGCATCAAACAATATAAAAATAATAGGTTATACCTCGGCATCCAAACCGAAGGGGTTTCTGATGATCACGTTCTTTAAATATGAGCGTTCAAGAGCCTCCCAAAGGTCAACATCACTATGTTCATTAAATGGATCAAGATTAAAACGCACTGTACCTAGAAAGCAATAGAAGATCATTAAGTTGAGATGTGTAATAATCGGATTATCTCTAGACTTTTTCTTCTTTGATTAATAAATGATAATAGTAATTAAAAATAAAAATACAAAAACTGGTCGCCTACATTAAACCATCTTGAGAACTGCATAAGAATAATCTGTTGTTCAGTTATATATAGGTAATAGCTGCAAACTTAGCAATCAAGATATTGGTTAGCTGTACAAATTATGTTGTGTTCCAACTTTTGCAGTCTATTCGGCATGCTCCCTAAGATTGAAAGTACCATGCTTATTTTATTTGTTCTTAAATTAAATTCTTATATTGTTTGTTATTAAAGGTAGATACATGACTAGAAAAGAAAACTAGAAAAGGAAACTAGATAACTAAGCAAGGAAACAAGATAAACTAGATCAACCACTTAAGTCTCCACCCTATTGCTTAAAAATGACCTTTGAGTACATGTCCTCATTATCATGAAAATTTTTCAAAAATAAAGCAATCCTCCCTAAGTCTTTCACCACAGTTTAAGTTGGTCAACTTATTCGACTTGTACACTAGTGATGAAAGGCAGAAATTTTCATATTCCACTGTGGCTTGTTGGAGAACATTGATGGTAGCAAGATGGGCTGATCAGGTGGTTTGGGTGACTTTTAACCTATTCAATCCATTGTTTTTTTCTTTTTAGCTAATTTTTTTGAAGTGACTGGCGTGAGGTAAGACAAACCCACATCGAGCCATTCATAAGTGATTGGGTCAAAATTGCTACCCTGGAGGTAACTATAGCAGGACTCGAATATTTATGACAATTTTCAAAAAGTAAAGTTGTCGACCACCACGTCTGATGACATAAGTTATAAATGGTTAAAGAATACATTGTTACAAAGGATCTAAATTTCATGTTATACTATGGAAATATGGAATAAACTAGCTGATAAAAACTAATAGTATTATAAACAGTCCCGCTCTCAATGAAAAACATACCTGAAAAGAGAACCGGTGATTGTGGTATAATACCAAGAACTTTACGCAAATCCGTCAATCCAAAACTCGAAATATCATAATTATCAATCAAGATTCTTCCTTTTTCTAGCTCAACCAACCGAAATAATGCATTGATCATAGTAGACTTCCCTGCACCCGTCCTTCCAACTATTCCAACTTTCTCTGTTGGAGAAATGCTAAAAGACAACCCATGCAAAACCGGAGGAAGACCTGGTCTATACCGAAATCCTACATTGTCAAATTCCACTAAACCCATTGAGGGCCAGCCAGGTGGTGGACGGTTATTCTCAATTATGGAAGGAGCCTCAGATGGCAAATCTATATATATGCCCACTCGCTCAACGGCATTAAAACTATTTTCTGCTCTACTTGCTTGTCTCAAAACATTACTCATAAGATTTGTGATATTAAGAGAATAACTGAGGAGTAACCCAATCGTGGATGCGAAAGCTACTTGATCATTTGTTCTAGAAAATTGCATAACAGCAAAGGTAGCGGTTAACCAAATCATTAAACCTCCTAAGGTTTCCAGCCTTATGGTCAACCAACGGTTGGAACTGAAATTTATGAGGGTGAATCGAATATTGTTATCCATTGTTTTCCCGTTAATTGTGGCCATACGATCATATGCTTTGTATGCACGGATACTTGATAAACCATTTAACGCTTCACCAAATTGTGCATACACAGGAGATCTGGTAATAGAGTCCAAACGCTTGACTTCCCGTGATGTGCTCTGTGAAACATGTATAAAATATATATCATCCTCAGAAATCAAATTAGAACATATATAAATTAACAGTAACATCTGAATTACTGTAAGATTGTAAGTTAATACATATTTGTAAAGCTCTATGTTACATTTTCAAGAATTTGAATTCATTACCATGTGTGTTGTCATCGCTCACTAATGGTTTTACATATAGAAACATGGATAATAGGTCAGCAAAGACTTGCAAAGATTACAAGTAAGCCACTGCAGTATAAAAGCTTATAAAGGCCAGCATATATACACCAAATTCCTAGTAAAACGACTATTAAAAGCATTTGTTCATTGCTCTTATGGTGAAAACATATACTGTTGACTTAACTTTAAATATGTACGATAATATACATGAACTTCTTAAATTTAAATTCCAAACCCTATATAACTTTACATAAGTAATTTGAACTAAAACCAAAGGAATTATAGTCATTTCACGCGGAATTTGGTGTAAATGACACGATATGATACTTGAGTGGCCTGTTTGTAACATTTGCCATACTTCAGTAGCCTATACATCATTTTAGATTTGAGTTATTGAATACCATAGAGATCCCTCTAACATAGCATTGAGGAAATATTATTTATGATAATAAGAGGAAGAATCAATTCAAATAGGATACTAACCTGATAATAAAGGTAGGCTGTGTAAAACACAATAAGGAGAGGCATTATGGCCCACAGAGATATCGTGCTCACAATTCCAATAAGCACAAAAGTTGAAAGTAGTTGCCAAACTTGAGTCATAACATTATTAACAAGACTAGCAACATTACGATCAATATCACCAAGATCATTTGAGAACCTATTGATCATCCGCCCAATAGGATTCGTTTGGAAAAATGTTGTGGGAGCTCTAAGAACTGAATGCAGCATTGTATCATGAAGTGTTTTAGCTGCGTGGAGGCTTGCCGAAATCAACCAGAAAGAATTTAGAAATGTTACCAGTACCTGCATCTCATATTTGTTTAAGTAAGCACAACCTTTGTCTCGTTCCCCAAAAATAACAATGACAACGCGATTAAACTAGAAAAAGAAGAAAACATAATATGATGTGAAATTATGAACAAAACATACCTGTCCAAGGGACAATAGGGCATAGATCAGAATATAGAAACCAGGTCCCGGAGTTGTTGTACTGCTTTGTTCTGTCCAATAACTTAACCATGTGCTACTCAAAATTCGCAGGACTTCAGTTGAAATATAGCACATAAATAATATCAGGACAACCCATAAGCCTCCTAAAGCATCCTTGTACCTGTAATGGAGCCAATGGATTCACTAAAGTGGCAAAATAGGTGAGCCCGGTAAAGGGTAATCTTTTAGTGCGGTCATCATGGGTTGGGTTGACCCCACTTTTTATCTACAACTATTTAACCAACAATTATTGGGTTAACATATGATTACAAAAACTGTAATACTTTGATGTAAGTTCATGTTTTTAAATGAAAATATATTAGAAGTTTTATTCATTGATTTGGGTGACTTTCAACACATTTAACCGGTTTCCTGTTTAGCTTTATTTATTTATTTACTTTACTTCATGGTTTTGTCCTGATACAAGTAAAGACATAGCCAACTCCCTGAATGGATTGAAACTGTCACCTCTAGGTTAACATATAGCTCCTCAATTATATACCAGTAAAGAACAACCCCTTCAACCTTCTAAAAGTTACTAAAGAAACCTAAAGTTATAGGAAGCAAAGTGGCACCTTGATCGTCTTGAATAACAAGGGTTAATGATTTTAAAATGTAAAAAATTTACACTTATTACTATTACGTGTATGGAACTTTCAAAACGCATATTGTATGTATTCAAGTTTTGAAAATGTGTGTATTGTATGTAACCAAATGCATCCAATAGACGTTTTCAAGACTTGAATACATATTATATGAGTTTTGGAAGTTCCATAACATTTTCAACCCAATAACCCAATATAAATATATCCCAGAATTGTTCAGAAAATGTCAAATACTCCCTAAACTTTTCCCGAGTTCCAAAACCTAAATGACTTGTTATTCCATCTGCTCAGTTGAACAGAAACAGTGATAATTGGTCTTCTGTTATAGCCATTTGGGCCTCAAAATAAAGCACCAAACAGTGATCAAGGGTTGGTGGGATAACATACTTTTTGTACTCGTCGAGATGGTTGACTTGAAACACTTTTTTCCATTTTTATAGAAATTATTAGAATGTTAGCAAATATTAATTTATTGTTGTTATTAAATCTTTTTTATTAAAGATATCTAGTAGATTTTACACATACACTTGAGGAGACTTTCGACCCATTTCCTACTACTAAACTTTTTGATTTGACACATTTGGCCAGATAGAGATAAAAATAACCCAAACCTACACATTCATAAGTCACTGAGATTTTATATGTCATCAGAAATAGCAAGAGAAAAGAGGGAAAGATATATAAATTTACCTTGCTAAAACATTCCAACTAACAATCCCAGTTTGCCGATCTTCTTGATTGATTAGATGAGATTTGCGCTTTCTTTTTGTTGTGATGCGTTGATCATTAATAGACTCACTACCCACCACCTCGTCAGCAATCTGTTTTGAGGATCCATAGTTGGTATTGGTTCTGCTTTCATCTCTATCCACATGATCATCCATTCCACCCACCTTTTCCATTAATTTTTTAAATAGCAACCCATTTTCTGAGAGTTCCTCAAAGGTTCCTTCCTCTTTGATCATACCCTCTGAGACCAAAATAATTTTATCCACCTGATGGAGAAAATGTAACTGGTTTGTAACAAGCACTCTTGTTTTCCCTCGCAACTCTTCCTTGATGCATTTTTCAAAAACCTGGAGACGTTACATGCTGGAAGTTAAACTACAGGTGGCAAGATGGGCAGGTTGGGCAAGTTGGGTAATGGGTAGAAATGTATTTGAGGGGTATTTTATGTGACTCAAACAGGTTATGTAGGGTTGGCCTGTACTCATAAAAGGCTATAACAAAAATTGGCTATTGCGGCGATTACCACATGTAAAGAGAGCAAGTTAATAATAGTAACTAGAACTGCAGAAATAAAGTTGGAAACATTTTTGTCAGAAATTTTTTTTGTTTTTTATTAAAAAATCTACAATAAAGTTACCTCTCGACCAACATGAGTATCTAGAGCACTCAACGGGTCATCAAATATGTACACATCTGAATTTGAGTATACAGCTCTTGCCATAGAGACTCTTTGCTTTTGGCCACCACTAATATTCACACCTCTTTCACCGATCTCAGTGAGGTCACGGCCCTAAAAAAAGTAGGAGAAAGGAACATAAATTTAAGCTCAACCCTTTAAAAAGAACAGTGTATAATACATTGCTTGATTAATATGGATGGAGATAAGTTCTGGGACACTTAACTGGCAGAATATCAAGGTCATGCTGCAACGCAGTTACTTCAACGGTTTTCCAATATCTTGAAGCTTCAAACATTGATCCAAATAATATGTTTTCACGTACCTGCAAACATACAATTAAACGGTGGGACGTGCAAAATCATAAAAATCGGCAATTGAAGGTTAAAGACCACATAGAATATGATGATGTTTTTGTGTGTGTGTATGAGACACTAGAGGTGGTAATCGTGACCCATTCACTTATGAAAGAGTAATGTGTGTTGTTTTATATCTCAAACACGTCAAATCGGTCAAACAGTTCAGAAGGGTTCAGAGTCACCCAAAGTCTGTTTTGAATACATAAAACCTCATAAATCTTCATATTTAAAGATTTAGATATTGATTGTGATTGTATTCTTTCATTATCAACACATTTTTTATTAAAGTTTTAAATAAAAAATTGACAAAAAGTACTTTACTGGTCAACCCTGGTCTCATACTAAAAATTGAACTGTTATAACCCAAACCCAGTTTGACACATTACCCAACCTGCCCCACCATACAGCAAGGAAACAACTTACTGTAGCATTGAATATCCATGAAATTTGAGGGACATATGCAGTGGTTCCTCGGATTATAGCACTGGAATTTTCCAAAGGAGGAAGCTCACCGAGCATTGCTGAAATTAGGGATGTCTTTCCTTCTCCAGTGCCACCTACAATTGCAATCAAGCTGCCAACTGGTATATCTATATTTATATCTGTTAATGTTGGTTTTGGGGACTTCGGATCCCATGAAAAATTGCCGTTTTTTATTGAGATTGCTGGAAGCCCTAGTTCAAGAGGTGGATTGGGTAAGAGAATTCTCTCATCAGCTAAAAATAGTTCCTCCAAACGCTGTAAGGAAACATATGCATTCACCGCCTACAAATAGCCATACAAAAGTAGAAACTTCTAAGACATTGGTGCTCAAAAACTAAAAACTTCCGAAATCCCCACTCACACACATACAAAATAAAATAAAATAAAAGTCACGTGCATGCCAGAGGGCATACAACTATATAGTAAGGATATAAATATAATGTGTTGTGGAAAATTTAAATCATTTACTAATGAACGGGTCTATTCAGGTTGTGGGTTATATCTAATTTGTCAGGCGGGTAAACTCAAAAAATATAGCTTGACAGCAAAATGAGTTCGAAGTCGCACAAAGTGTAACTTTCAATGCAAAAAATCTCCTGTGCAACAAAAAATGTAATATAATAATTTCAATCATATTGAACAAACTGATTATTTAAAAACTTTAAAAGTTTGGAGAAGAAATATTTTGGATCAAAGTGACCTGACCCGTTCTAACTCTTACTCAAAATTAATTGTTTTGACCTGATTCAAATATGGCATGTTACCCAACCAATCAGCCCTTTTTTCTACTTCTAACAACTAGTGAGCTGAAAGCATGCCGACAACTCGTGAATTGGTCAAAAGAGAGAACCTGAGTTATTAAGTTAGGAAGGGTGTTTAAAGGAGTTCGTAGCACTGTAAATAAGGAAAGTGATGTGAAAGCCCTTGAAGGTGTTAAATCTCCACCAAGCAGTGTGAAAAAACCAAATGATATCACCGCCACAAGAACCGGAAGACTGTTCAGTATGAAATTGTTGCACTGCAAGGTAGATAAAGAAAAAAAAATAGTTATTACACAGGACTTGGTCAGTCTCTGAAACATAACTTATGAATATATTTGGAACTGTTTCATACAAAAACATAACTAAATTATCAGTCTTGCTTTCTTGGTATACATGGAAACTGATCCATCTCAACCTGAACCTGATTGGAACCATTGCCCATTTTGTCACCTCTATTTCTCATTGATGAATGCAACTATCTTACCTTCTGGACTCCAATGCTCATACGTTAAAGTAATACGTGTTATGTGTAGGTAGATTGTTAAATGATTAGGTTTACAATTTAAGGTTTTCTTATTGCCTCAAAAAAATTGGGAAGTATTTATCATCACCAAAAATCTTAGGCTTGAATATTCAACTTTGTGTTCTATTATCTTGATTATGAAACATAAACTATATCACCACTTTATGAAATTAAGGATTAGGATTTATAGACACATAATGCAGTCTGAACAGATATTATATCTAGAAACATACAGAACTTTAAATTAACTTTGCGTAATTGTAAATAGTTACTCACCGCTCCCAAAAATTGTGCTTTCCATAACCATAGAAGCTCATCTTTCCTGATAGTTTGAATTTTGGATTGGAAACTTTGCTCCCATGCATAACATCTGAAAGTTGTGTAGTGTTAAGAATTACCAGCTACAGAAGTTCAAATATAAAAGCAAGTACTAAAAGAAAATATGTACTTTACAGTGTCTGCTGCAGCCAAAATTTCAGTCACTAGTCCTACTCTTTTGTCAGTGTATTGTAAGCCTTCCTTGGATAATTTTCGCATTTTGCTGACAATCATCGTCTATTATCAGCAGAAAGTACAAAAGTTGTAAGAAAACAAAGTTTATCCAGTTCAAATATGTTGTAGTAACGACCAAAGTTACCACCAAACTTTCCATGATTCTTTTATGTAGGAAAATAGGGAGAGTTAATAATTACAGTCTCTTTAAGACGGGAAACAACGGTGAACTGATTGTTGCCAACATTATTGCTCTCGAAAAAAATCTATCACTTTATGTCACTATGTAGCAGTAATGGAGCAATTAGCATATGCAGTTTTTTCCAATCTTTATGTGTATAACCATGAAAAAAATGCTATAATAACCTTAATATAAACAAAACATTCAAGAACCAGTATGTAAATATTAGAAGTGGCAAGTCCGACCCACTTACTAAGAATGGGTGGATTTGGGTAAAAAAAAAAACCTCTAAAGGGAATGGATCAAATGAATCACCCAAAGTCTATTTTAATGCATATAACCTCCTAAATGGTGTTTTCGAATATTTAGAGTTACTACTGTAATCATATTGTTTTTGTAAGAATAATGAAAACACTAAATTATTTATAAAAAATTAAAAAAGAGTACAAAAAATTGTTTGCAAGTGAAGCCATCCCGATACTGCCTGCTTCAACAAAACTGTCCTGTAAGCCTTTCTTCACCCATCACCTGACCCACCCATCTTGCCAACTCTAGTATATATATGGAGTACACTATCTTCTGACAATTTTTTAAGCGTTTTTTTAAATGATTAAATATACCTGTACAGGGAACATGAGAACCAAAATCAGAGAACCCACAAGTGAAGCAACCCCTAGTTGTTGGTAAAGAAGAATCATGGAAAGCACAATTCTGAATGGAGCTGACCATAAGCCATGAAGTTGATTACATACTTGCTGGACAGAGGAAACGTCTATTTGTCAAATGATGTTCATTTGTCCATTATTTTATAGGAAACAAAAAGTCTTTGAAAAACTTTTTAGCATTGGAGCGTATCACTTTTTGTAAGAGAGTCCTCAAGTCTTTTTGTATAAATAAGCATACCTGGAGTGCGTTAGCATCTGTTGTTATCATATTCGTAATTTTCCCAGATTGGAAATTCTTTCGGGCTTCATGGGTTAGCCTTAAGGATTTTCGAAATACAGCAGCCACCTATAACAATATACAGTATTGAGTTTGTGGCCAAGAATAAGTATCATTGGCACCATCATCCATCCATAACAATATACTGGGTTATGCTTCATCTTTAACGGGTCAAAGCAATAAAAGTTGCCCAAAAGGAAAGGGGTAAAAAGGAAAAGGTTCAAACGGGGCAGAAAGTTGCCCAAAACATATTTAAATGTATCAATCCTCCTAAACCATTTAATTTTGTTTATAATAAAGTTAGGTTTTGGATCAAAAGTGTTTTGGGTCAAATCCAACCAATACCAAAAAAAAATTACCAATTTTGAACATTACCCGACCCACCCATCTTGCAACCTTTAGGGAGCATTACCAGTAATAGAGCACATTGTAGTATTCTACTCCATATATAATCATTATGCTTCCTCTAATATTGGAACACTATAATCTAGTTCATTATGCAGCCTGTCTGGAAATCTCTGAATTGAGCTTGTAGCAATTAAGAATAAGACAACGATAGGGATCATTAAGATTTGAGTAAGCAACAAAAATAACCATAACACATAAAAATAATTCTCACTGTACCCTCATTCCACTTTCACATTGATAAGGGGCAATAAAGTCATTTTATAATTGGTGTTAATAGAGTTGTAATTGACATGTGTCAATTAGTCATTGGTTTAGATACATGGCTTTTGGTCTAGCCATTTGCTGAAGTCAAAGTATAAAGAGTAATAGTCAGAGTCTGTAAACATTACGCAATTATTACGATTGAATTGAATAAACAATTGGTTCGAGTTGTTCTCATGCTAATTGTGTGTTAGAGAGAGTGAGGTAGATCCAGTGATTAAACTGTTCTTATCACACATATTGTATTAGTTGAGCTTACCTAAATTGTGAGTGCATTAAAAGGGTGAAAATGACATTTGACTATTGAGAAAGGCATTAATTATGTATGACTAAAACTGTGTGTCATTTGCGTTGTGGACACTTAGTTTGAGACTGAGGGAATAGTTCTTTAATAAATCAAAGAATACGCTAACACTCCATGAAAGAGATCAACATTCCCTCAATATCTTTTATACATGTCCAGAAGTCCAGAACATTGTCTACCCAAAGTGTTCCATTATTATAATTCTCATATGATGTTTATAGTATGTTCATTAACTAAAAGGGATTTTTGGAAGAAAATAAGAAACATAAAGAACAAAATGTAAAGAGAATTATAATTTAAATAATTAAGAACTTACCAAAATTGACCTTATCCTGAACCCAACCCTTGCAACATTCTGAAAATATTGAGCTTCACAGAGAACTCCTAATGACTGGATGCACAACAAATAATAGTAGACTGTTATAAAAAATATCAATATTCTGACCAGAATCTTTCCTTCATCATTTTACTTTTTACTACTATATGATTTCACTCTTCTTTTTTTCCAGTAGTTATTTCTCTCAAATCAAATGTGAAGTTGAAATTCAGGCAACCCCAACCGGCCCACACCGGTACCGCCTTAGGCCCATCATGTGAGAGGTAAATCAAGTTCACCTAGCAGCCCACTCAAATGGTGGCCCAACCAACTTATCCAACAACACCAAGGAATTTTTCTAATTAATTAGGTTCCTCCTTGCTGTTGGTGGGGATTGAACCTGGGTGCTTTTCAAATGCCCCCATCTCCAGAAGCAACTAGGCTACACGTTGAAGGCATCAAATGTGAAGTTAAAATTAACATAAGTGTATCAAATACAAATTACAACATACCACACCAACAAATATTGAGAAGGCATACACGTATCCAATCCATGAAGGATCACCTCTTTGCAGTGACTGCAATGATAATTATAAAAAGTAATGATCAAACATATCAACCTACAATTCATCCATCAAAATCATTATGACAAAGATTTCCTATCTTATTAGAGATATAAATAAACATTGGATATTTTGACTAGCATTTCATAGAAATCATAGTTGTTAGCCAACAGTAAATGAAAGAAAGCTAATAAAAGAAAATTACAGCTATTTACAAGAATAAGTAACATAGATGCATCGTTTAGCGTCTATGGATTGTCAAGATGGAACTTACCTGTAGGAGATAGTTTAATATAACTGGTCCAACGAATTGCGAAAGATCATTGCCTACCTACAATCAAAATGAGATTAGATCTTCCTGTAGGTGACTGAATTATTAATTTAAATTCTCAACAGATATGTTATTAAAGGTAGATGTTGCTATTTAGTCCCAGTTAATTATGATGGGTCAATATGGGTTATGTAATGACTTACACGGATAAACTAAAATAAAAGTTAGCTTACGAAGAAACAGGTCAAACCGGTTCAAAGTTATCCAAAGTGTATTTTTGATGCATAACCTCCCAAATCACTTTATTTAATAAATATATTATCATATATGGAGTATATAAAACATAACTATTGAATTGACAAACTAATTATTTATTTAAAAAAGTTATATCAATTTGTACAAAACATCTTTCAGATAAACCCAACCTGACCCGTTACCCAACCCGTCTTGCCCCCAGCCCATTTTACCAGTTTTAATTAGGGGGGTGAACTCATTACTTTGAAAAGGCCTCCAAACCAAAACCTGCAGAGAACAACCAGCAACCATTAATCAATAAGAGTTGATGGTATCAAATGGATTAACTCTTCATGTATGTGATCATGGACAAAATGGTAATAGTCACCTTCCTCCAACACAATTATTCAGACAACGTAGAAGAAATGGATTTGACTTTTGAGATTCTTCAACCCAACATTTTTGGAATCTACAAGTGGTAACAACTAGTTGTATCAGCTAACCACCAATGAAGAGGAAAATAAATGAACATAAATATTTATATGAATGCAGTCAATGCACAGAGCTCCGAACTTTTCACTCAATATCTCAGTCCGGTCCCATGTATCTAACATCCAGACATCTTTTTCTGTTATAGGTTTCCGGTAGCCTTGCTCCATAAGAGGAGTCATCCATCCAAAATAAATTCCTACAATGACAATGATGCAACATTTATCAATAAAAAGTTGAAAAAAAAAAAAAAAACTGTTAATAGAGGTGGCAACTTTGACCCATTTACCTATTAAATGGGTCGAATACTCAAATCAAAGGTTAATGGGTCCTAAGTCTTCCTTTGATCCATACAACCTCGTAAATCATTTAATTCATATGACTACTATTGTAGAGATATTACTTTTGTCAGCATAAAAAACAAATTAATAACTTGTAAATGATTTTGAAAAATCAACTGAAAGTAAATTTGGGGTTAACCCGACATGACCCGGTCCCATTACCCAACCCACCTATCTTGCTACCTCTCATTTTTACCTTACAGGGACTTACTTGATAATATATTCGCATGTCTCTCGGGACAGATATGTTCACCTCCACGAAGCACTTCATACTTGATGTTGTCATGAGCTTCAGTTTGAAGTGGCATATGACCCAGGTAGGCATCCAAATTAGGTACGTAAGCAAGAAGAAGTGATCCAAATAAAGCCTGCATCACAAATCCAAGATGCATAAAGACAAAAAAGATTTATAAGGTTTATATAAATGGAACAGCAGACCAACAATCAAACTACGAATTCCTACTTGGATGTTTTTACTAGTTCCTTTGTCTTTTTTCCTTTTTGTCTTTTTTTTTTGGGTAAACAAATGAATTGGCCATTTAATAACCAGAATTGTGCTTTTACTCTCTCTGTCATTGCAAAACTATTTGTGATTTTCAGGAGAAGATAAGCAGTGAGATAGCACGGCCAAGTTGTTATTCTCATGAATTCCTTTAACATGTGTTCTGAATCAATGCTTCTAAAATTATAAAACAAGGTAGCCACAAAACAAACCTGGCAGAAAAACGAACTGATGTACACATAGAGTATATATCTGCATACCAAACTACAAATGTGAGAATGCATTCCATATATATTTAATTAAGTTACCACGAACTTCATTTCACAGAACATACATTAATTGAGCTGATGTTCTATAAAAAAAACAATGGAAAAAATAAATAAATTAAGTTGATATTTTATTATTTGTATGTCAACTTGGCTAGTCCTAGTGGCACCATGGAACAAACATTTCTTCAATAATCACTTTCAGCTATTCAATCTTAAAGCAACTTATAGTATAATGACCTCTATGGCATTTGTGATCTAACAAATTGGATAAACTGGCTGACTGGAGATTGCCTATTTAATACTTGAAAGCTTCTTGGTGGTCTGCCTCTGTTTCCAGTATTAATTGATTATGCCAATTACTTTTACATCTTACTAATTAAATCACGAACTTTCCAGGCATACTTAAAAGTGCAATGCAGCATGTAATATGGTTATTTTCCATAGAAGCTCCTGCTTCAATATTATACACATGCATAAATATAAACGAACTACAAAATTATGAGAAATAAGAAAATAAAGGGATACCAACCTTGGGTATAACTCTTTTACAGAAAGAATGATACTAAGCTTGACAGTATCCCCAACCAATACATAAACGACACCAAATCGGACATACCAACGAAAATCTCTAATATACATTTTTGTTTCCAGAAGAGTCATAATCACCAAAGAACTCCAAACAAGGGTCTCAAGCATAAGTGAAATCACCTGCATTAAGTCATTAGATGCATAGTACTCAAAATCAGAAACCTCTCCTACTACAATTTTCTTTCATCTTTCTTTTTTTCTTAAAATGGTTTTAATTTTATATTTACTTATTTGCATATGGTGTTAACTCATCTTAATAAGTAAGACATAACATAGTGAAAAGGTAACCTACTTTGGTCTAATTTTTATTTGACGTAACCATCTTTTATTGCCCTCGAACATGATTAAACTTCAAACGAGTTGTTTGGAGGTAACATGTACAGGTTACCAGGTTAAAATGATGATTTGTAAGTATCTTTGACCAGTTCGTCTTTTTCTAACAAGGTTAAAAATTGACCGAAAGAAACATAAATCAAACCAAAGTTGGCTCCTTTTTTGATATGCAGTGTGACCTTTCTATTATGAACAAAGATTGAACGCATACCTCAAATGGAGCAAGGCTAGTTTGTGCATCAAATTCAAACAATGAAACACCAAAAAGTAATCTAAAGAAGGAGTTTGCAGCACAATAAGCTGCTAAGAGGGCCAGCATGTAATTATAGTACTTTGACCGTAAGCAGAACCTTTGAACTCTAAAGTCTGTAATGATGAGCCATAATCTGTATAAGCACAACCCCATCAAAACCACATTTGATATACAACCGACAACGGATTCAATGCCACACGGTGTATAAGAACCAAGAGCACTAGCTGTCATCTTAACCCAAATGCCATTTTCATCTGGTCGACAAAACCAACCCAGTGGCTCAAAACCCATGTTAGTTATGATCACACTTTACTCCCACCTGAAACAATATCAGTTTCATAAAATAAACTAATAAATAAAAGGTTTGTAGTTGTAACAAAAGGTATAATACATTACTCATATACGCTTAGTTTTTGGGGTGTTTAGGATTCCCTAACTATTATTATGGAGTAAAACTTCTTATCCAATTATATTTAATGGAATAAGGGGGTGTATGGGACTGCTTATTTTAGGTGTATATCTGCTTATTGCTTATTTTCACAACAGATAAGCAAACACAAACACTCTTCTGCTTATTCCGTCTTACGGAATAAGCACTTAATAATAAGCAAATAAGAAGTTTAAAATAAGCAACGATATATTGTGTTTTGATACAGCATATAAAAGAGTTTTGAGGGTGCTTCACTTTTCCAAGTTGCTCATCTGATGTAGTATATCAAAAGGCAAAAGCTGCTTATCTCTTTATCGCTTTGAAGTTGCTTATTAAAAAAAAAAAAAAAAAATAGTTTGGATAAGCAATCAGAAATACCCTCATCACTGCTTATGATACTTACTAGTACAAATAAGCACTTATCTACTTTTGAATTAGTTCTAAGAAACTCTTCTCCTAAAACTGTAAAACCAATACAATTAAGTTGACTTACAAAGTAAATAGTGAAATCACGAAATTGCAGGTTGAGTGATATGATCTAAGTTTCAAGTGCCAACAGATTTTATGTAGGAGAGTCACATATTGGCCCCAAGTGATCGTCACTGCTTACGAACAATTGGAAACGAGGCATGAATCATGATTGAGGATTGATAGTAGGACAAATAAATTTGGGCCTTAGATATTTTGGCAGCTGGTGATACTATTTTGGCTCTTTTTGTATAAGTGCAATTTATAAACAAAAGGGCGGGGAGAAAGATTCCATTTTCCCTCTTTGTTTTTCCTTTTTTTTATTTACATGGATTTGTTAAAAGTCGTCCTCAACTATTTTTTTTTTTTTTTTGGCACTACCAATCCAAAAAATTAAGGGTTCATTTGTTTTGTGTTTGAGATTGGTGGTAAGGGTTTTAAAGATATCAAACAGGTTTGAAAAGAAGAGAAAAATTCAAATGAAGAGTGATAAAAAATTAAAGAATAAGTAAATCAATAGGATTGTATCATTTTAAATACTTATTTTCAATTTATTTTTTTTAAATTAAATATCTCACAAATCGTACGTCAATAAATTATAAAAATTACACCGTTATTCTAAAAATTCATAAGGTACACTAAATTTCAACCACACACGCTTATTTTTCGAATCATACTTTCAAAAGGATTTATACATACAAAAAAAGTTATAATCACATGCTATTGAACATCAAAGTATCAATCACAATCACATGAGATTAAATATTAATCAAATATGAATTTCAAATCATTGACAATAATTATACAATTAAATAAAAATCAAGTTGAAATCACATATGAATTATCATATATCGGTAAAATGCTTATTAAATATCAATTTTTAATTGAAAATCATATGTGATTATATACAAGATCACATACGACTATATACCAAATCCAATATCATTAAATATAAAACTAGCAATATGTGATTTTTGATAAATAAAATGCAGTTTTAAAATTTTTATCTATAATTACTAATGTGAATGAATATTAACTTGTAATCACGTATTAACTAACATATACCACGGATTAATAATCGCATACAAATTTGAACTTTTTATCATAAATCACATGTGATTATATTTTTAAGACCCGACATTAAATAAATAAAAAAATGTCAGAAGTATAGCTTGTGAGATCTCTAATTAAAGAGATAAGAACGTTGATTCGGAATATGTAATTTTTATAATTTATTGACGTATCGTTTATGAGATATTTGATTTTAAAAAGTAAAAGTGAAATTGGGTATTGTAATAAAATAGAACAATCATATTGAATCTCTCGTTCCTTAATTTTTTAACATTATTATTTTAACTCACCACGTAAATTAGAAAAAAATATATATTATTATTTATAGAAATTATTTATTTTTATAATCAAAATTGAAAATTAATTATTATTCTAGAAAAAGAAAAGGACATGGTAGAAAGAGAAAGAAATATAGGAAGCTTATTTGACAAAATGTCAGTAGGGGTGTTTACGGTTCCATTTGATTAGAATTTTGACAAAAATCGAATCGAATCGAATCGAATATTTTGATTTTTTTAATAATCAAACCATTCGGTTTCGGTTTTTTATTTTTCGGTTTCGATTCAGTTATTTTCGGTTAATAATCGAATTCTAAATTTGATTAATATTAAAACTTTTAAGGCAATTTTAATTTTTCTATATCTGTTGTGCAGTTTGTTTGTTCTCTTTAGCATTTTGTAAGATCTACAAGCATCATCTCATTCATTTTCTTTTTTAAACAAATATCTCCTACACTCATGAAGTGAGTTTAAGTTTAGTTAATTAGAAACTATGGATTAAACTAGAGCATCAAAATTGATTACTTATATATAATCTATTACATAAGATATATATATATATATATATATATATATATATATATATATATATATATATATATATAGGGATGAGTTCCGGTGAAAATAAGGAGTTAAATAAAAACGGTGAAAACGATCTCAATTTGTATTTACAACTTTTTTTGTAGTTGTGAACTTTTATTTTTTTCGCTTTACATACCTTTTTTATTGTGAACCCTTACATTTTTTTTCCAAAAAGTTTTCATTGTGAACCTTTGTTTTTTTTTCCTTCACAGAAATTTAACTGTGAAACTTAATTTTGTTAGCTTCACATAAATTTATGAAATATATATATAAAAATGAGTGGAAATAAAATAAAAACGGTGAAAACAATTGACCTTCACAATTTTATAAAGTGTGAAGTTGATTTTTTTTTTTTTGCTTCACACTTAATTTTTAAATGTGAAACTTATTTTTTTGGCTTCACATAAAATTTACAAATTGTGAAGGTTGAAAATTAAGCTTCACACATTCATAAATTTATGTAAAGCTAAAAAAATTAAGCTTCACAGTTAAAAAAATTTCAACTTTTTGTGATGCAAAAAAAATAAAATAAAGGATCACAACGAAAATTTTTTGGAAAATTAAAAAAATGTAAAGGTTCACAATAAAAAACGTATATGAAGCGAAAAACATAAAAGTTCACCACTAAAAAAAATTGTGAATACAAACTGAGATCGTTTTTACCGTTTTTATTTTAACTCCTTATTTTCACCGGAACCCAATCCTATATATATATATATATATATATATATATATATATATTGATCCAAGAGCTTAGATCTGTTTTTACCGTTTTTATTTTTATCCTTTTATTTTCAGAGGATCACATCTCTCTCTCTCTCTATATATATATATATATAATAAAAAAATTAATCTTGACTAATTTATTAGTTATTGTTATTACTACAATTATAGATGTATAGTAATATTAACAATATTATATATAAAATACTAAATAAATATAAATATTTAAATTAATTGAAAAAAATAACGGTTCGATCTTTACGTATAACCCGATCGAATCGAAATACTTCAATTATTAAAGGTTCGGTTATTAACGGTTCAATTTTACCATTAGTTTGATTTTTTCGTTCTTTTTTTTCAATTATTAAAGGTTCGATTATTTGTTCGTATCTTTTGAATATATAAATGTGAGAAAAATTTGGTAAAATCGTTCACATTGGCATGAAGATTAAATGAATTTTGTTACGCTCAATTCCCTTACGAGGGTCAGACGTGAACTTTGTAAGTTATTCAATTTTAAAACATGTGCTTATAACTATATATGCTTTAAATATGTGGATATATGATAACTTGAGTAAGGTTCAAATAATATGATAAGTGTGTGAATACAAAAAGTAGTATCAAATATATTTGTTGGTATCTTTTGAATATATAAATGTGAGAAAAATTTGGTAAAATCGTTCACATTGGCATGAAGATTAAATGAATTTTTGTTACGCTCAATTCCTTTAGACGAGGGTAGACGTGAACTTTGTAAGTTATTCAATTTTAAAACGTGTGCTTATTACTATATATGCTTTAAATATGTGGATATATGATAACTTGAGTAAGGTTCAAATAATATGATAAGTGTGTGAAGTTCAAATGAGAATGACAAAAGTGTTGAGAATAGGAGAACCAGTAGGAATGCGTCACGTGTTACAAAAACTCATTTCCCCTCACGTTTTTAAAAAATTAAATATATCTAAGAATGGCTCATTGAAAAATTATAAAAATTGCACCATGAGAATAAGCATTTTTTCTCTTCAATTAGACATCTCACATGATATACTTTCGACGACTTTTTTTTTATGATTGTACAATATTAGTAACACATGTGGTACTCGTTGGTAACACATGTGTTACCTGCTGGTATCACATGTGTTACCTGCTGGTATCACATGTGTTACTCGTTTACAAAACCCAACGAAAACGATTTTTTTTTGTCGAAAGTATACCTTGTGAGATATCTAATCGAAGAGAAAAAAACGCTGATTTTTATGGTATAATTTTTATGATTTTTCGACTTACCGTTTGGGAGATATTTAATTTTTAAAAACGTGGGAGAAAATGGGTTTTGTGACACGTGACGCGTTCTTATTGGTTCCTCCATTCTCAACTAAAGTTGTTGTACTCATTTGAACTTTACTCTATGAAACGTCCCAGATTTTTTTTTTTTTATACTCAATTTAAACTCTCAAAAACACTTTATATATTAATATAAAGTAACATCAACGTTGTACATTATCTTCATAAAATATCACATTTTTACACAGAGCATGATTTACGAGTTCATCTCCTTACTATCCAACCATAGTAAGTCCATCACTAGCAGCCTTCGGGTCGTTTGCCCAAATCCCCGCCTCTCATTCCTTTAGACATACCTATCAACACAACATTCAACAACACATAAGCACATCGCTTAGTAAGTAAAGAAATAATGCATTCAATCATACATTCATTACATTCAACATATATTCACTCAGCACAATTGATCACTCAGTAATTGGCCTCTTAACTCACATATACATGGGCACAATTGTTCACTCAGCAATTGGCTTAATCTCATGGGCACAATTGTTCACTCAGCAATTGGTACTCAATTCATTCTCATGGGCACAATTGTTCACTCAGCAATAGGCCTCTTAACTCAATCTCATAGGCACAATTGTTCACTCAGCAATAGGCCTCTCAACTCGTTCTCGTGGGCACAATTGTTCACTCAGCAATTGGCCTCACAACTCAACCTCAAGGGCACAATTGTTCACTCAGCAATTGGCTTCTCAACTCGTTGATACATTCGGTTATTCAATGCAACTTTGTAACACAATCAGTATTAACAAAATCAACCAATTAAATCCTTTACATTCCTACTACTTACCTCGAGGACGACGATCAGATATTTATGAATTGCTACCCGAAATACTTGTCGAGGCGACCGCATTCAATTAACTCTGATAATAATTAATATTATTTAAAATATCAATTAATCCTGCGACACTACCCCCTAGTGTCGCTATACCTCCTGACGATACTAAATTAGTGTCGCACAACACGCTATTGCGACACAACCTGCGACACTAGTGAAACGTCCCATTTTTTTTTTTTTTATACTCAATTTAACTTTCTCAAAACACTTTATATATTAATATAAAGTGACAACCACATTGTTTATTACAAACCCGTTTCTCATCATTACAAAATATTACACGTTATTATCGAGCATGATTTACGAGTTTCTCCTCTTACTATCTCGTCATAGTAAGTCCATCACTAGCAGCCCTCGGGTCGCTTGCCCGGATCCCCACCCTTCACAACTCTCGATGTACCTATCACATACAACAATCAACACGTAAGCATTTTGCTTAGTAAGCACAGGAAAGGTACAATTACATACAAATAATTTAGCACAATTGATCACTCAGCAATTGGCCGTACAACTCATACAGCTAGGCACAATTGATCACTCAGCAATTGGCCGTACAACTCATACAGCTAGGCACAATTGATCACTCAGCAATTGGCCGTACAACTCATACAGCTAGGCACAATTGATCACTCAGCAATAGGCCTCTCAACAATCTCATAGGCTCAATTGTTCACTCAACAATTGGCCTCTCAACTCAATTTCATAGGCTCAATTGTTCACTCAGCAATTGGCCTCTCAACTCAATGATGCACTCAGTTATTTACTGCAACTTTGTAACACAATTAGTATTAACGAAATCAGTCAATTATATTCCTTACATTCCTACTACTTACCTCGAGGACGACGATCGGATATTTACGAACTGCTACTCGAAATACCTGAAATTTGTTTCAAAACTTCACAAGAAACACTTTCAAAGATTAACCCTTGATTTCTCTTTAATTTCTCTCTCTCAAAACACCAACAACACACCTACAATGAACCTAGGAGTGTTTTACTAGTTTCTGGAAAGCTTGGGAATGAAAAAGTGAGGTTTACCACTCTGTTTTACACTTTTAACCCTTGCTAACCGCCTTTTGACCCGGCACTGCGACACAAGCCTTGTGTCGCACTGGGCTTTGTGTCGCTACCTGCGACACTAACCCTTGTGTCGCATAACAGAACACAATTTTTAAATTTAACGAATTTCGGGGTGTTATAACTAGCTCTTAGTGTCGCTATGGCAACAGTACTAACTAGCAGTAGAAACTAGCGACACAAGCTGCGACACTAACTCTTTGTGTCGCTAAAGCAACAGTACTAATTTGCGACACCATCACTGCGACACAAGCTGCGACACTACCCTTGTGTCGCAATGACGAACAGAACAGCAGCAGCTTCCGAAATTAACAAGTTTCTGGGTAAAATTCACACTTTTTAACCCAATTAAGTTTATGAAGATGATAAAGCACATAATAAACTCAAATTCTTACCTGGAAATGATTTCAAACACAAAGGAACACTTTCAAGGATTAAATCTTGATTTTCCTTTTTCCTTTCTCTCTCTAAAATCTCAAAATACACACACAATTTGCTCTGGAAGCGAGTTCTTGTTTCTGGAAAGTTTTGGAATGAAAAGTGGGGTTTAACCCCTCTGTTTTTACACTTTTAACCCTTGCTAACCGCCTTTCAACCCGACGCTGCGACACAAGCCTTGTGTCGCACTGGGCTCTGTGTCGCTACCTGCGACACTAGCCCTTGTGTCGCATAACAGTACACAACTTTTAAATTTAACAAATTTCAGGGTGTTACACTCTATGATAAGTATAGCAAAATTTAATAAAATATTTAATAAAAAGGAAGAAATCAATAAGAATGCAATTAATATAACAAAACTCATTCTTTTCATGGTTTTAAAAAATAAATATCTCAAAGACGGTAACTCGAAAAATTATAAAAATTACACCATAAAAATCAGTATTTTTAACACTTCGATTAGACATCTCATAAGGTATACATTCGACGATTTTTTTTCGCTTTTGGTGGGTTTTGTAAATAATTATGACATGTAATACCAACTACAATCACATGTGATAGCAACGACTATCGCACGTGATACCAACTACTATCACACGTGATACCGACGAGCAGTGTTGTAAAAGTCCCCACTTAAAAGTTAGTCAACGGTGGTCAACAGGTCAAAGTCAAGATTATTCGATAAATATCGGGATTAATCGGTCAAAAACGGTCAAAGTTAAACTTGGTCAACATTTTAAACTTGGTCAAACTTGAAGTATTTGAACAATTGAACGATTACGTTTATGTTTATATTTATGTTTCTAGACAATTATATTTATGTTTATGATTTTATTCTACAATTACACATATAATTATGAAATTTATTATATAAATGTAAAAATAGTCCAATCTGATTAGTCCCCGATTAGTTCTCATCTTGACCGATTACTCCTTACAATGTCTCGACCGACTAGTCCTCGACTAGCAATTTTTACAACCTTGCCTACGAGTATCGCATATGATACTATACAGTATCACATGTGATAGTATATTGTACAATTTGTAAAACCCGTCAAAAATTAAAATCGTCAAAAGTATATCATTTGAGATATCTAATCAAAGAAAAAAAATGATGATTTTTATGGTGTAATCTTTATAATTTTTCAATTAGCCATTTTGAGAGATTTTTATATTATAAAAACGTGGGGGAAAATGAGTTTTGACTAAAATAAATGGCTAAGATTGATTCCTTCATTCTCACTAAAATTTTTACTCTAATTTGAACTCAACCCTAACCAACTTTCATATAGATTTATTTTATATAAGTTTGATTTAATTTATAAATATGTAAATAAATGTGTACGTATCTATAGAAGTATCTCAATGTTTATGTGATATGAATCTCAATCTAACCTAGACACATGTTATTAACCCTTAAAATGATTTATATTTATATTGAATGTCCAACGATGTCCATGTTTGTTGTAATATCGGAAAAGGTAAATTGGAGTGTTTCTTGTCATGACTTTGTAATTAACTTGGAAATATATGACATATCAGTCCCGTGGTATGTCGTATATTCACGCACAGTTTTCAGTTTTTAGGTCAGGTTTTTTACGAGTTCAGTTAGTTGATCTGGATTTTCATTTCCCCTCAAAAAGTAAAAGGGTCTTAAAATTTTTAATGTATTTTAGTCATTTCAAAAGGGATGAGGGACTGAGAACGAAATGAAAATATTGGTCAAGGGACTGAACCCCAAAAAAACTTGACCCAAGGATTGAGAGTTAAATATACGACATACCTCGGGGACAGAGAATGTAATTTACTCTAATAAGTAATTCGATCACTTGGTAATCAGAATATAGAATGATGATACAAGGATTTACAAATTATATTGATGAGCCTACATCTCCGTACCGCTCGAGGATAATGAGGTGTTAACTAGAGTAAAAATGGGGTGATGAAAGGTTTGATAACTTTGATGGTGATTCTCTCTTTGTTAACTCGTGTTGTATCATGGTTTTACGCCACTAACTCCACGATTGGAGCCAAAGTTATTAGGTGTACAAGAACATATTCGAAAATAAAGTTCGTGTAACTCTCTAGCACCAGGATTCTTGTACTCAATCAAGAACATCACTCTTTGTATCATTCCAAAATAAAGTTCGTGTAACCCATGCAATAGGGTCGAATTGTTGTTTTCGAAAAGTGATAACATGATTCAAAGAGATACCTGGTCATTGAAATTTTTACCCGTTATGCACGGCATAAACTCCAACGATAAAAAACAAGAATTTTTATGATTTCAATGGTGGCTACTTTAAGGCAAATGACAGCTAATTTCTCCAAACTTGATAAGTTTGAAGGAGGGAAAAATATCATATATCGCAATATTAACATTAAAACTTACATATTTCCCCACCTAAACACCCTAATATCATGTATCCCCAACCTAAATCTTAAATCTCTCATATTTATCCATTTCTACGATTTAACTTTCAATCAAATAAATGTAATGACCATTATACCCTTCATTTAGACTGCATACACCTATACCTAACCAACGATAGAAAAAGAAAATTACTAACGTTCATGACTTCTACAAATTATACCACATGCTTCTACGTGGATCCAGTTAACCATCCAAATATCCAATATGTTGCCTACATACGATTCTAATTACTAAATCGCTAAAATGAATGGAAACTTCAACCTTCTGTGATGTTGAAAGCAACATGATTTCATAAAAAAAATCTTAATTAATTAAAACCTCACCAATTAATTTTTCAAAGAAAGAATATTGAAGCGATGATGTTAATTATAACTGGTTAAGAATTATATGTTGAAGAATTCTTACTTGACTATTTCCACTTGACTCTATATGAATATAATCACCAGAAACTTGTAATTTCTTTTTTTCATAACCTATAGCTTATATTCATTGTTGATTTTAAATCATATTCTTAAACCATAACATATAACATACTATCAATTATAAATTAATGAAAAATACCATACCATACTTGCACTATGACACGCATTGAAAAAACCTACAGACGTGCGTATGTGTTAAGCTCAAAGAAAAAGACAGGGTATAATGGTCATTACCTTTATCATTTATGCAAATTAAAGTATTAATTAAGATTAAATTTAAAATTGGGTAAATATGAGAGATTTAAGGTTTAGGTTGGGGATATATGATATTAAGGTGTTTACCTGGGGAAATATGTAATTTTGATGTTAATATAGGAGATATATGATATTCTCCCTTTCGTAGGTGGTTAAAGAAGATACATTTCTTTCTCTCAACCATGGTCGTGGTGTATGTTCTGAGTACACCAATACCTAAAGACAATTGTGATGATGCTACTGTGGAACATATTCGGACAAGGACAAAGTGGGAGAACGATGACTATATTGCTCGCGGTTTAATCCTCAATGGTATGGTTGACTCCCTTTTTGTTATTTATCAAAACCATGAATCTGCTAAAGAACTATGGTATTCTTTAGAATCAAAATATATGGATGAAGATGTTTCAAGTAAAAAGTTCCTTGTGAGTAATTTTAATAATTATAAGATGGTCGATTCTAGACCGGTCATGGAACAATACAATGAACTTCTTCGTATACTTGGGCAATTCACACATACCTTGAAACATAAAAAGGAGGAGTTAACTCTCGTTGAGTTGGGCAGTCATTTGCGTATTGAGATATCTCTCAGGGTGCAGGAAATTGACAAGTCAAAAAGCAACGACATTGTTGGTACCTCGGCTGTCAATATGGCTGACCATAAAAAGTCCAATGGGAAGAATGACAAAAAGGGAAAACGCAAATATCATGATAACAACAAGTCAAATCCCAATAAAAGTTCTAAATTGACTTGTTGAAAGTGCGGAAAATCCGGACACCCTAAACGGGATTGTAGGGCTGGAAATATTTGTTAATGGAGCTAGCACAAGTGGTTCGAGAAATGGTTCTAAGGACCAAAACTCAAAAGGTTAGAATATTGATAATAATTTGGTTAAAAGTTATTATGTATCATATATTTTTTAGGCTTTGTGCAGGATGATGATATTGCGTGGTAGATTGACTCGAGTGCTACTATCCATGTATGCAAGGATAGTTGATGGTTCAAGACTTATGAGTCATTGGATGGATTCATTCTTCATACGGGAAACGAGTCAACAACTCTTGTTCGTGGACTGGTTGTGTTGATTTGCAATTTAGTTCCGGGAAAACTGTTTCTTTGTTTGATGTTTTACATGTACCCCAAATTCCTAAAAACCTAGTATCTCGTAGTGTATTGAATAATTGTGGGTACAAACAAGTCATTGAGTCTGATATTTTTTTTTTATCTAAACATAGTATGTTTGTTGGTTTCGGTTGTCTTTGCAACCGAATGTTTAGACTTAATATTAATCATGCGAGTGTTAATTCAGCTTTTCTGACTTGTTCTAGCACAAACATTTCAACTCCTTGGTATGTTAGATTAGGACATGTTCATTTTAAAAGAATGAAAGATATATCTAAAGATGGATTAATACACATTTTTAACATGATTAATGAAAAATGTAAAACATGTATGTTGACTAAAATCATTAAGCTACTTTTTCAAAATGTAACAAGAAATTTTGAAACTTATACATAGTGATTTATGTGATCCGCATGAAACTCCCTCATTGGGTAATACGAAATACTTTGTTACATTTATTGATGATGCTTCTAGGTTTTGTTATGTTTTTTTTTTTGGTAAAGGGGATATACCCCGACAAATATTATTATAAAAAATGATAAGCGTTACAATTACAAGAGTTGTGGAATGACCACATAAGACTTAATCTAACAAATGTGAAAGACTAAGTGCATACACAAGACAGACCCTGTGTATGACAGCCAACTATAAGCACATCCTTTGGAAACATAGAACCAAACTCCAACCAAGCAATAAACCACTGCAACCTCATAATGACAGGATCAATTAGAAGAGGAGCACACCCCCTTAGGGATCTTCCATCTCTCCATTGTGCCAAGAGCACGAAGCAAAGGTTTGAAAGAAAAGGAGATCATCTTCAGCCGAATCGTATGGACGATAGCATCAGCCACCTCCCTACAAGACCTCTTGCCTTTGGCAAAGAGAAGAAAATTACGCTCCTGCCAAATGAAGTATGCCGTAGCAGCCAACACCAGACCAGACACAATATGGTCAATATTTTTCGAACCCGTGACAGAAAATAAGGAAGGCATAATATCTTCCAGTTTATCTGAGACAATCTGCAACTGCGCATGACTAATAACCCGGAACCAAACCTGTGAAGAGAAGGAGCACTCAAAGAAAAGGTGGGCATGAGAATCCTGGCAAGATCCACACAACTGACATCGTAGAAGCGCTAAATCAACTGAAGGACCAACATCCCACTGCTTCAGACGGTCTTGGGTCTTCAGTCTGCCTCTTAAAACAAGCCACACATGAAAGGCATGCCTAGGAATACAACGGGAAAACCACACAACAGGAGCCCACTCCACCACACTACCTCTCGGCCAAATAGACTCCCAAACTTGACCAACCCGAAAGTCATAAAAATTCCCAACCGAATCGCGCCACAGTAACTTATCTGGCTGAGAAGAAAGATGAGGGACCTCCATCTGAGAAAGAGAAGGGTACCTTTGGAGCCATAACATCGGCCATCGCCAAGAGTCATCCTCAATGAGATCAGCAACAGAATTAGAAATTGAAAACCCCGGACGCGTAATGTCGCGTTGACTGGAAAAGACATGAGCAATAGGACACTGGGCGCACCAAGTGTCATACCAAACCGAAATATTCCTCCCATTACCGATCTTATATCAAAAATACGGACGAACGACATCTCTAATACGTAACAAACTCCGCCATCCCCAACTCATACTGCTATGAGAAGTAACATCCCAGAAACTGTGATCACGCAGCTTGTAAGCATACACCCATCGAACCCAAATGGAGTCCTTCCTAGAAAGGATGCTCCAAATGTAGGTGGCCATAAGAGAAACATTCCACTCACTCAAGCGACGGATACCAAGCCACCTTCCTGTTTTGGGTGGCAAATATCCTCCCACGCCACCTTAGCTTTACATGCCTTTATCGGACCTTGGCACCACAAGAAACCCCTCATAAGCTTCTCAAGATCACCAATAGTAGAAGCAGGAAGAATAAACATAGAAGCCCAATACCCATGAAGAGAAGAGAGAACAGAAGTAATAAGTTGGACTCGACCAACAAAGGATAAGGTCTTGTTCTTCCAATTCTCAATCCTATTCTGAATCTTCTCCACCAGCACTTTACAATCAGACTTAACAAGCTTCGAAGAGATAAGAGGAACCCCAAGATAACGAACCGGAAGAATGCCTTCCTCAAAAGGCATAATATGGAGAATACTCTGCCGCACAAAATCGGGGACATTACAAAAGAAAGCAGTACTCTTCGAGATACTAGGGACCAAACCCGAAACTTCCTTGAATTCATTAAGGGCAGATTGAAGCACCCTGACAGAATCCAAATCACCATGCGCAAAAAGAAACAAGTCATCTACAAAACACAGGTTAACAAGACCAAGACTTTCACACTTAGCATAGTACTTAAAAGAATTAGAACCATCTAGCTTCCTCCGAATAAGTAAAGTCAGCATCTCCATAACTAAAGTAAAAATATAAGGAGACATTGGGTCCCCTTGCCTCAACACCCTCTTGCCCTTAAAATACCCATGCACACCACCATTGATACTCAGGGAGAAGGACGTGCTAGACACACATGTCATGATTAGATTTACCATAACAGGGTTGAAGCCAAAACCATTTAAGATAGTTCGAAGAAAACCCCAATCCACCGTATCATAAGCTTTCTGAATATCAATCTTAAAAGCACAACGAGTAGCTCCATGATTAAGGTGGTAACACCTCATAAGCTCCTGAGTCAAAAAGATGTTATCAGATATGCTCTTGCCAGGAATAAAGGCAGACTGATTGTCACTCACAATTTTCGCCAACCCATCCTTGATCCGACTCGTGATCAGCTTACTGATTGTCACACCCCCAAAATCGGTCAACGTTGGTCAGCGGAAGCAATTGGGTACGGAGATGGGGGCGTCGCCGTAAACATTGGACATTCATACATATCAGAGCATATGATTATCGCAGAACATGTATGTATTAAGATGCCATAATTAATCGTTTACAAAAGTTTGCGATTCATCGAATCGTAGAAGTAGGAATGTAGTTTAAGTTATACAAAAGTGGATTTTGTAAATATGACTGAAACATATTAATTATACAAAAGAAATCCCATTGGCTTCAAAAGATGGCATCCTAAATTCTTCGTGGGTCGCCTATTTTCATAAGTATGCATGCTTACTGGTGTAGCTAATTCCCTGAAAAACATAGTAAAAAGTCAACATGGTTGTTGAGTGAATTCACAGGTTTTATGTTCAGAAGTATAGTTTAGTAAACCAAAGTCGTTTGTGAATCGTTGTTGTTGCCATAACAGTCAAATAGTGTTTCGTGGAATATTATCAAAAGTTTAGTTTAAAACTAGGTTTAAAACATTGTGCTGATCGTTCTCCAGCGTAACACATTTATCAAAAACTACCTGTCGTTCTCCGGTTTATCAAGCAGCTGGTCGTTCTCCAGCGAAACAAAAAAAAGTACCGGTCGTTCTCCGGTTTATTGTTAGGTTCCCTTGATCACGGATCTAGACTTTTCGTTTGACTCAATTGAAAGGCGGAAACAATCAATCAAGCAATTGAAACGTAAATACTAACACAACGATTTATAATCTTTTCGTATATATTAACAATTGAAGAATAAAGATTACAAACTCACTAGCTCTCTCTTCCCACTCTCTCTGCCGTATCTCTCTCTCTTTCTAGGGTTTGATCAACTTAAAACATAAACTCTAACTCTCTTTATATAGACACCCTGCTGGACCCTGCGACACAAGCCCTATGTCGCAGGCCCAACCCATTGCGACACAACCTTTGTGTCGCTATAGCGACACAGGTTCTGTGTCGCACGACCAGTATATTGCTTATTTTCTATAATTACATTTCGTTTACAGACTCGAAAATACAAACTTAACACTTCACAAATTCAGACTAATTAACTTTATCCGAACAAACGTTGACCAACTGACTGACACACATTTATGCACCAACAAACTCCCCCATGTCAGCAGCTTGGTCAATTAATCTTCAATTAGTCTTCACCAATAAACTCCCCCATGGAGATAGCTTGGTCTTCAAAAATCTTGATGTTCAATTTCATATGACTGGCAACTAATTAGATCTTCAACTTCAATGACCATCATCTCTTTCATCAATAGCTTCTCCAATAATATTTATCTTCAAAGTCTTTGGAGAACTCTCATCAATTCTTATCGTTTGAATATGAGCATGATATGTAACTTGAATAAAATAAATCAGAAATAAAATATTTTTGTAATTTTCTTTATAAGACAGAATTAAAATACTCAAAACAATAAATAAATAAACAATCTTTTTGGGGACAGAGTTGTTTTGGTCTGGTTAGGGATCATATCAGGATAACATTTAATTATTAGTAAATAGTAAGTGTTATTTCGATTATCAGTATATTTATCCACTTTAAATTTACGTGACATATTTAAAGCAGTTTTTCCAAAAAATTAGTTCCAAATGATTATCGATATTGTTGTCCACCTAAACATTTCATACTTAAGTTAAGGAACTTTTAACAGTCCTTTGATCTTATTATGAGTATGCATATTATTTGATATAAAACATATTTAAGATATACATTTGAAATTAAAACATGTTAGTATTTTCCATGTAAAACGTAGTTTAATAGTAATATCTTTAGAACCAAGCCTATAGGTGACAGATCTGTACAACGTACAACAGAGTCACATAAACATTGATTCGGGTGGAACAAACACAAGTCTGAACAATTAAACTAGAGGGTACAGATCTGTACTTTCGTACAACAGAGTACCATAGTCTAACACAAACCAGTACTAGGTAATCTATTTATAGATTTTCTTGCATATTTATACAATACTATAAGTTTGCAAGATTACCACCGGTGCGTAATATTTGTCTGTAATTTTATATAGACTACGTACCTATGTCCTTTCCAAAAATATATCAGTTGAAACCAGGTCTTTATTTTCATACAACAAAGGGGACAACTAATACATTTTCCCAGATAAGACCACATCAATATTTTAAACATAGATCATAACATCTTAAGCATCCAAATATTAAGACTACGTGTCAAAAATTCAGACTTAAAGTCCTATTTCAACTTAATGTCATACATAATAATATCTTTTATATTAAATAATATGCAAGTTTGACATTATGCTTCTTAAAAATTTAAATATGAATGCCTACCGATACATCATGTAAGGAAGCTAATGTTTAGAAAAACTGTTTTAACTATGCCAGATAAACCTACTGATACATCAAACATAAACTTAAAGTTTCCAATTTGTGCATGTTCCCTGATGTACTATCATTTCCCAAATTGTTTATAGACACAATTCAACGTCCAATTTTAGAAATGTTGCAACCTTGCATTTCTTTGATATTAATAAGTATAAAGAGTGGCTATTGCATTTTTCAAGAATTTGCCTGTTCATATTTTTCAGACTTTTTAAATCAGAATTTTAAAATTACTCCCCCCGAACAACAAATTCTTTACGCAAAAACAAACAAATAAATAATCATGAAAGAAACAAAAATTTCAAGTCACATATCAAGTCAAACTCAAATACTTTTAGCACTTTTTAACCACCTCGTATCACTTCAGAATTTCATCCATTCACTCAAACATAAGCACCACACATAAGCACCTTGAAATCAACCCTCTTCGTATCCTTGCAGTCACTAAAAGTATTAGCGATCAAAAACCTAACTGCATCACCACAAACAAACATTAGTACTTATGAGACACCCAAGCCTTGATAGACTTGGGTTATCCACTTTCATCCATAACCATCACATCAATGAGTTTATGATATTTTAAAAACTCAGTTGATTTCATTGATGTGTCATTTGTGGATTTAGGTTTCCAAACCTGATTAGGTTCAGATGTTTTGTTTTCAACAATGTTGTGCTTTTGGACTTGAGGTCTACTGGGCACACATTTGTTTACTCTAACCATAGGTTTTGGAGAGTTGGATGCACAACTAGATACAGGCGAAAACGAACCACGCCTTGAAAATGATTTTTGAAAAGAATTTCTAAAAAATAAAGTTCTTGGCATTCCTCTACCAAACCTATCTAGGCTTAGTAACCGACAATCCATAATGATGTGGCCCTGTTGACCACACCGATAACACGACCGCCTTTCCACATACGGCCATTTCAAGTGACTCCCCTCAAATTATTTCGATGGAGGATTTACTGAGGGAGGCTTAGAAGTTGAGGCATTTACAGAACATGAACACTTATGCATACATGTTGATGTAGAGGCCTCTAAAGTTGAACAGGTAGATGTTGAAGGTTGTTTTTTAACAGATTTATTAATTATTTTCTCGTTCTTCAGATTATTCACAGATGATTGTGAATTATGTGAAGATTTTCCTTTTGAATCCTTCTTTGAGATTTTAACAAATTCGGATTCATTTACAACCTTGTTTTTACCCTTACTATTAAAAACCTTTTCAGATTCATTAGTAATTATATGATTTTCGGGTTTAACATCAACCTTTTCAATTTTAATCTGAGCCTCTTCAGTTAAATCCTCTACCTCAACAGGCTCCTCAACATTAACTGGAGGCACTACGTTAGCCTTAACAAACTCAGGCATCTTAACAGCAGGTGTTGTATCAAACACTGGCTTAGCAACAGATTTTGTATCTACCTTTGTAAAGGTAGGTACAAAGTCTTTGACTGCATCCTTTGAAGGCATTGGCAGACAGTCAGAAGGAGGTGGTACATTGCAGTAACCAAGACCAGCCTTACTCTTCGTATCTGTTCTTTGCGATTGTAGGATCTCATCAAAGACTAGTGAGGATGTTGAAAAATTTGACAGCTTTCTTTTTAATTCAATTACTTTGGCCTGTGAGTCAGCAAGTTCCTTTTTCATAATCAGTTTCATATTCATATAAATATCTATTGCGTCTTGCTGACTAAAATTTTTGACCCTAAGTGCTTTTCTTTCTTCGAAAGCAGCATTCAATTTTTTATCAAAAGCCATTTCATTTTCTTTTAAAATTTTATTTGCCTTATTAAGTTGTTCTAACTCAGACGTAAGGCGTTCATTATCCTCACTGTACCTGTTAACTTTGTTAGTTAATTTGATACATGATACACAAGATAATGGCTCTTCAATAGGTACCTCAGGTTTATTCAAGATGTGAGCCATGAGAGCTTTATTTTCACTCAGATCATCATGTGCACTCCAATCATAAGCTTCTTCATTTAACATGAGAAAGACATTTGAAGTGGTAGTAACAGGTTGCTTAGAAGGAGAAGGCTTTGTGAAGCCAGATGGGGGTTGTTTGGTCTTCTCACATTCTTTAGCAAAATGCCCAAGATTTTGACAGTTGTAGCATCGCACTTTACTTTTGTCGAAACCCAAATTTTCATCAGTTTCATCTTCCAGGTGCTTTCTCCCAGTTCTCTGCAAGTACCTTTTGGTTCTTCTAGTTAACATAGCCATATTCCACCTGATATCCATTCTTTCCAGATCATCAGGGTCGATCTGTTCAAAATCCCTATCAGTGAGATCAATGGTACTGGTCCTCTTTGATAAGAAACTGTCATAAGAGCTGAGAAAAGCTTGGAAGACAGCAACATTTTCTTCAGTAGCCGGTGTCGGTGGTGTATTGGAAGAATAATATGCTCTTCCCTGTGATGAAGCACTTGTCTGAGAAGTAGATGCTGAGGTACCACCGGACATGAAAGCCACCCCACCAGTGCTCTCCTCAGTAGGAGATTTAGCCCCATACAAGCTAGGCTCTTGAACATAGGCACTTGATTTAGTTTCTTTTCGTTGCATGTCAAGTGCATAAGCTTGCAGTCTCCCAATGAGATCTTCTAATGACAGTGCCATAACCTCCTCCTGTTCTTCCATAATCATGACATGTTGATCCCATTTCTTAGGTAAAGCACCTAATAGTTTCTTGTTCACATCCTCTGTGGCTAGGATAACTCCACCCTCAGATAACTCATTAACCAATCTTGAGTATCTATTAAACAATTGAGTGATAGATTCATTAGGCAATATATCAAACACCTCAAACTGTTTTTTCACGAGGTCCAGTTTACTCTTTTTATACTCCACACGCTTTTCAATGGCTTGCCAAAGATCGTAAGCAGTGTCATTATGTTTAAACAATCTCATTACATCAGTAGCTAAACTCTTTGTTAAAGCGGAGTGAGTTTTTCGTTCTAAATCCCATAACTTCTTCTCTTCTGGAGTCATAGACCTAACGGATTTTTAACTCCAAAGCAAGTGGTTGATTTCCGGCGGGCGATTTCCGGCGATATTCTCCGGCAAGGGCGATTCTCGGCTCCACCTTTCATTAGGCCATGTTTCAAGCTTCTAATCCGTTCATTAGATAGAGGTGAAGCATCTGTTTCGAGTGCTGTGTGCTGAGTGGTAATTTTCGCGTTCCCTGTGGCCTGTTTCTGTTTTCTGAGAGGGTCTCCCGGTAACGCCAAGTCGTTTTTCCGGCTGCCATCATGAAAGAAAAAGGATCCTCGAAAAAGAAAAAGAAAGGAAATTACTCGTTGGGTTTGAGTTGTAAGGGAGATCTTGGAGCTGCTGGACATGATTCTAGATCGTCGGAAAGCTCTAACGGTGAAGTTGCAGGTGGTCAGGCGCCGCCGGAGATGGAGGAAGCGAGTCGCTGCGACACAAAGGACGACACTAAAAGTTGCCCTAACCCTACTAGCGACACAAGTATGTGCGACACAAGTATATGCGACACAACAGCCCGCGACACAAGTTCCTGCGACACTACTGGCCAGTGTCGCACTCCTCTTATTTCCCGTAGCGACATTGTTGGCGACACTACAGGCGACACAATTAGTGACACTCCGCAATGTCGCATGGGTAAAATTCATGTTTCTCAGGGTGCAAATCCTGAAAACCTTCTTCCGGGGCGCGCTGCCCCCGCACCCCCAGCGAACTTATCGCGAAGTTCGATCCGCGCAACCCACTGTGATGATCTTGGAGTTTGGGCTGAAAATTTACTTACTTCTATACGTGGGAATCAGGTTGGGGTGCAAGACCTTGGTAAATTCCCTGATTCTCTCTCTGTTGCGGGTGCTGATGCCAGCCACTTTGGAAATGCTGCAAGTCAGGTTGGGATTAAATATCCCTCTGAAATCCCTGATTTCTATGATGTTAATGGTCGAGATGCGAAGGAGGGTCGTGATGCTGACAAGGCCGACAAACAAGTTCCTGATGGTTCAAACGGTATCTCTTTCGCTACCAGTGGTATTGAAAGGCTGAAAGCGGCTACGGTTGTTATTCAACAATCGGGCCAAAATCAACCCATTCTTGGAAATAAGTCTTATGCTCAAGCTGCGAACCGTGTTATTAAGCAGAAGGTTAATTTCCGTGCTTTGAATCTGGAGGCTCAGGATGGTAGTGATGTGGATGTGGAGATCCCTTTGGCTACGGTTGTTGAAGCAAGCAAAAAGTACTCGAACACTCTGTACGGGTATTTCATTGGCAAGAGATTAGCTTTTCCCGTTGTCCAAAACTATGTTATGAATGTTTGGAGGAAGTTCGGTATCGAGAAGGTTATGATGCACTCCAATGACTTCTTCTTTTTTAAATTCTCTTCGGAGCATGGTATGAATGAGGTTCTTGAAGGGGGCCCCTGGATGATTAGACTGGTCCCTATTATGTTGAGAAAATGGAATTCTGATGCTGATTTAGCTAAGGAGGATCTTACTAGAGTGCCGGTGTGGATTAAGCTCCATGATGTCCCGCTTTTGGCCTTTAACGAGGTGGGCTTGAGTGGTATTGCTACCAAGGTGGGGACGCCTCTCATGCTTGATTCCTACACTAGCACCATGTGCACTGAAGCTTGGGGTCGTCCTAATTTCGCTCATGCCATGGTTGAGGTTGTATCCGGGACTGAGCAGAAGGAAACTGTTACGGTTGCTATTCCCAAGCTTGAGGGTGGTGGTAAAACCCTTTATTCGGTTAGGGTGGAATATGAATGGCGACCGCCCAGGTGTGGTACGTGCAAAATCTTTGGACATAAAGATGCTGAATGTCCAAAGAATGTGGTTGTTGTTGAAGCCCCAAAGGCAAGCAATCCTGGTTTTGCTGCCCCTAAGAAGACTGCTCGTGGCCCTATTAAGCAGATTGGGAAACCTGTTGATGGGTTCTCTGTGCAAAAACAGAGACCAAAGATGTTGTACAGGGTGAAAGACTCGGGAACTGCTTCCAAACAGGCTCCTAATGGTTCTTATCCGAAACCGTCTTCCAAGAAGGCTTCGGGTATTCCTAAACCCTTATCCTTGGGCAACCGCTTCGGGGCTCTGAGCAGCGATGAGAAAGAGGATGTTCCGAGGAATAAAAAGACCCAACAGGGGGATGGTAACGGAGATGGCCCAAATCAGCCTGGTAAGCTTAAAGGGGCGATTAATGGTGGCGGTTCTGATGCTGATGATTCTGAATCCGACTTTGAGGAAGTTTATGATGAAACGGCAGACTATATGAAACTTCCCAAGGGTGGGTCCTTTTCGGAGGGGGCAAGCACTCCCAAGGCCTCTACTTACCATGGTTAGTCTCGCATCATGGAACATTAGGGATTTGAACCGTGCCCCCAAGCAAAAAGAGGTTCAGCAGGTGGTCAGTGAGAATAAGTTGAGCATCTATGCCATCTTGGAGTCCCATGTTCATGTTTCTAATCTCACGCGTATCTGTTCTAAGGTTTTTAGGCAGTGGAGTTGGACGTCTAACTCCTCTAGGAGTGTTAGTGGCTCTCGCATTATTATTGGCTGGGATCCTGACCGGGTCGACCTTATGATCATTTCCTTCACGGATCAGGTTATGCACTGTCAGGTTCGGGTGAGGGATAGGGATCAGTCGTTCTACTGTTCCGTCATTTATGCGGGTAATGCTTATTCCCATAGAAGGGAGCTGTGGGATAATCTTCGTCTGCATAGCAAGTTTGTTGGTGCTAACCCCTGTACGCTATTGGGCGATTTTAATGCCATTCTGAATCTGGAAGATTCTTCATCTGGTCCCTCCAGGCGCTCTACCTCTATGCGCGAGTTCAGGGAATGTGTGGAGGATATTGGGATTGTTGATGTGCAGGCCTCGGGGCTCCACTTCACTTGGAATCAACGACCTCAGTCTGACTCGGGTATCTTGAGGAAGATTGATCGCATCATGTGTAATGGAGAGTTCTTGGATGCCTTCCCTGGGGCCCGTGCTTTATTCCAGCCTTACAGAATTTCTGATCATTCTCCTGCCGTTCTTTCTCTCCCCGTGATCCAAAAACCTCAGGTTAAGCCCTTTAAATTCTATAATCTACTTGCTCATAAGCCTGAATTTAAAGATATTGTAAGTGATGCGTGGAAGGAGGAAATTGTGGGACATGCTATGTTTCGGATTACCACGAGGTTGAAGAGACTTAAAAAGCCTCTTGCCGCGTTAATGAGAGATCAGGGTGACATCCATAAGAAGGTTGTTAAACTTCGTGCTGAATTGGACGAAGTTCAGAAAACTCTTTACTCTAATCCCGACTCTGCTGAGCTGAGAGAGGAGGAGAGTCTCTTCCTTCGTGCTTTTAATGCGGCGGTCATTGACGAAGAACGATTCCTGAAACAGAAAGCAAAGATTGAATGGCTTCGGGTGGGGGATTGCAACTCTAAATTTTTTCATAAGATGGTTAAGGAAAAAGCGAATAGGGGTCGGATTGATCGAGTGCATGATTTGAATGATGTAGTCCATGAAGGAGACTCGGTGCCTATGACTTTTGTTGACCACTACCAGAAATTTTTGGGCAGTGTTGGTGATGCTTTGTCGCTGGATAGGTCGGGGCTTTTCTCCCGCAAGCTCTCGAGATCAAAGGCTGACCTAATGATTCGTCCTGTTACTAAGGATGAAGTTCGGGTGGCCTTGTTTTCTATTGGTGACTGTAAGTCCCCGGGGCCGGATGGTTATTCGGCATCTTTCTTCAAACGGACGTGGGACACTATTGGTGATGACTTGTTCTTTGCGGTTCGGGATTTCTTTGTTAATGGCCAGATTCTAAAAGAAATCAACCATATTGTTATTGCCCTCATACCGAAAGTTTCCTCCCCTAGTCGGATTAATGATTTTCGGCCTATTTCCTTGTGTAATGTCTTGTATAAGTGCATCAGCAAGGTGATCACTAGTCGTATCAAGGATGGGCTGGAGGATATTGTCAGCGACAATCAATCTGCCTTCATTCCTGGTAGGAGCATTTCTGATAACATCCTCTTAACCCAGGAGCTTATGAGGTGTTACCACCTGAATCATGGAACTGCTCGTTGTGCTTTCAAGGTTGACATTCAGAAAGCATATGATACGGTGGATTGGGGCTTTCTTCGGACCATTTTAAATGGTTTTGGCTTCCACCCTGTTATGGTCAATCTAATCATGACTTGTGTGTCTAGCACGTCCTTTTCCCTGAAAATTAACGGGGGTGTTCATGGTTTCTTTAAAGGCAAAAGGGGCCTGCGGCAAGGGGATCCAATGTCTCCTTATATTTTTACCCTTGTGATGGAGGTGCTGACCTTGCTTATTCGGAGGAAGGTTGATAAATCTAATTCCTTCAAATACCATGCGAAATGTGAGAACCTTGGTCTTGTAAACCTGTGTTTTGCAGATGACTTGTTTCTTTTTGCGCATGGGGATCTAGGCTCTGCCATGGTAATCCAGTCTGCCCTTAAGGAATTCAAAGAAGTTTCGGGCTTGGTTAATAGTATCCCGAAAAGTACTGCTTTCTTCTGTAATGTTCCCGGTTCAGTGCGGCAGAGTATCCTCCATATCATGCCCTTCGAGGAAGGTACTCTTCCGGTTCGGTACCTCGGGGTTCCCCTTATCTCTTCGCGGCTCATCAAGTCTGAATGTAAAGCTCTGGTGGAGAAGGTCCAGAATAGGATTGGGGATTGGAAGAATAAGACTCTTTCCTTTGCTGGCCGTGTCCAACTAATCCTCTCTGTTCTGGCTTCTCTTGATGGGTATTGGGCGTCTATGTTTATTCTCCCTGCCTCTACAATTGGGGAAATTGAGAAGCTTATGAGGGGCTTCTTGTGGTGCCAAGGCCCAATGAAGGCCGGTAAAGCAAAGGTGGCTTGGGAGGATATTTGTCATCTGAAGCTTGAAGGTGGCTTGGGGATTCGTCGCCTGAGTGAGTGGAATGTATCGCTTATGGCCACTCACATTTGGAGCATTCTTACTAGAAAGGACTCCATCTGGGTCAGATGGGTGTACGCTTATAAACTGCGTGAGCGCAGTTTTTGGGATGTCCCTGCTCAGCGCAGTATGAGCTGGGGTTGGCGGAGTCTCTTACGTATCAGGGATGCCGTGCGGCTGTTTTGTTGGTATAAGATCGGCAATGGGAGGATTGTTTCGGTTTGGTATGACACTTGGTGTATCCAATGTCCTATTGCCCGTGTTTTTTTGGGTCAGCGTGACATTATGCGCCCGGGCTTCTCGACTTCTGATTCGGTCGCTGACCTCATTGAGGGTAACTCTTGGAGATGGCCGGTGGAATGGCTCCAAAGGTACCATTATCTTTCTCAGATTGACGTTCCCACCCTCCGTTCTCAGCCTGACAAGTTATTATGGCGCGATTTGGATGGAAACTTCTTCGATTTTCGAGTTGGCCATGTTTGGGATTCCATTCGGCCAAGAGGGAGTGTGGTGGATTGGACTCCTGTGGTATGGTTCTCTCGTTGTATTCCTAGGCATGCCTTTCATTTATGGCTCGTCCTTCGAGGTAGACTGAAGACCCAAGATCGTCTGAGGCAGTGGGATGTCGGTCCTTCCGTTGATCTAGCCCTGCTGCGTTGTCTGCTGTGTGGCTCGTGCCAGGACTCTCATGCCCACCTCTTCTTTGAATGCTCCTTCTCCTCACAGGTTTAGTTCAGGGTTATTAGTCATGCGCAGCTGCAGATTGTGTCGGACAGACTTGAAGTTTTTATGCCCTCTCTCTTATCTGCTACGGGTCCGAAAAATATTGACCATGTTGTATCCCGCCTAGTGCTAGCTGCTTCGGCATTCTTCATCTGGCAAGAACGTAACTTTCGGCTTTTTGACAAAGGCAAGAGGTCTTGTAGGGAGATGGCTGATGCTATCATCAATACGATAAGGCTGAAGTTGGTCTCTTTTCCTTTCAGACATTCGTCTCGTGCTCTCCGTGCCATGGAGAGATGGAAGATCCCGAAAGGGGTGTATTCTTCGTCCAGTTAATTTTTTTCGTCATGCGAGCGCAGTGGGTCATTGCTTGGCTGGAGTTTGTGTGTTGTTGGTGCTTAATGGTTGTGCTTAGCGCTGGTTGTCATACGCAAGGCATGTCTTGTGTATGTACTTAGTCTTTCATATCTGTTAGATTAAGTCTTGTGGTGCACCACATTTTTTGTACTTGTAACGCCTATCATTTGTTTTTAATAATATTTTCCGGGGTAATTTTCCCCTTTAACCTAACGGATTTTCGTGGAGTAACTTGTAACATCCACTTTTAGGGCCTAGAGGTATTCCGGTAAATTCCCTTAACTTTAAATTATTATTTAATGTGTTAGGAATATTTTAGTATTATTATGTTACTTGATAACATTGTCAAAAGGATAAATGAATTATTATGACTAATGAATAATTCATTGATTTAAACCGAACTAGTTATCGGTAAAATAAAATAGTTGGTTTTCGCAAATGGTTTTAGGTTCCCGACAATAGATTAAGAAGGGAACTAAAATTGTATTGGTATGGGGTTAGATTATATATATATATATATATATATATATATATATATATATATATACACATATCCATGTAAGTTCTCAAAGTTTCTATACTTTATATACCCTGCGAACCGAGCCGAGAGCTCATTTCAAAAACTTGAAGAAATCTTCTGTGAACCTTTAAATCTGTGGAACCATCACCATCTTGTTAAGAAACGAATTCAGAAACCTCCTTATCGTTACTTTGTTCCTGTAAGTGTTTAAAGTTTGTAATTGTGGTTTTTATGAAAATTAGTTAATTCACGAATTGATATGAAAATTAAGCTTAAACGATGTTATATGATGTTATTTGATGCATATAAACTGTTAGGAAGCTTATTTGAATGATAGGAAATCGAATTCGTGATTTTTGGAAGAGAAAAGCTCGGTTTTTCGGTTACAGCAAGTTCGGTTCGCGAGTTTGCAGAAGATGAACTCAGTTCGCAGTGTTTGACTGCGAAGCGAACTGAGTTGACCTGCGAACTGAGATGTTGTGCTGCGAACTGAGCTGGGCTGCGAACTGAGTTTGCTGCGAAGCGAACTGAGTTCTTGCCCTGCGAACCGAGTTGCGAAGCGAACCGAGATTTGGTCTTGCGAACCGAGATCATTGCGAACTGAGATTTTAGAATTTTGTTTTGCAAATTTTGAAATTGCGTAAGAAATTTCAGGGTAACGGATAAGTGACAATTTCACTAACACGGATTGGGCCGAAATTCGCATGGTCACTCGAAAACGACCCAATAATCAAGGCTCTATTTTATGAGCCTAGGCAGTTTTAGGCCTTTCGGGGTCATCTTGGGGTCGAAAATGGCATTTTTCAGTTTTAAACCTTGTTTCGGGACTTTCTGGTTTCGCTTCAGATTGAACGATTGTTTTCTTAGACTTCAGGAATTTACCTGCTTGTTTAAATATGTTATATGATTATGGAATGAGTTACTAACTCATTATTTGTTGTATTCTCAGATCAGCAGAAGACTCAGTAATATAAGACTTCTGAGTTGTTGGACTGAGATTGGCAGGTGAGTGGATCTGGAACTCACATGTTTGATTCAGTTGTAATGGTTTGGTTTGCAACAAGTAAACGTAGATATAATTGATAGACTGTTTAGTCTGATATGCTGATATGCTGATTATGAATCTACGTGCAATGTGGCCTCTGGGCATTGATTGCTAGTAAAGAGGTCAACAGATTGTTGGACTTGATGATTTACAAGATTACAGATATGGGGTGTCGTACATGTGTTGTATTAAACCCATATTGTGTAGTGGTAGTATCAAGTTATCGGTATATTCTGTAGTGGCCACTACAGATTGTGATAAGCGTTTCTTGAGGGCCACCGCGGCAGTAGGGTTCCTCAAAAACCACCGATCCTCTTTGATATTGATATTGATGATATGTGTTTACGATTATTTGATGTAAACAGATTGTTAAGCTAAGTTGAACTGTTAGTTTCATGTTCATTCACTTAGCTTCGTGCTAATCCCCCACTTTAATCCCTGCAGGTCATGTTTGATAGGGGCGGGCAGGAGGATTATATTTGAAAAGAATGTTTGATCGGCTGGCAACTCTGATATATTTTGATAAATAATGAAAGTTGAATTTTGTAACCCCCGTATTTGTACGATGTTTTGAACATTATATGTATTTACCTTTTGTAAATATTGTTAATATAATATATTTTGACCTACGCTTCCGAATTAAAGAGTATTTTATAATATACTAAGAGAGGGGCGTTACATAACTCCTGGGAAATCTCCATCAGCAAGAGGATGAGCATATCGTTCAAGCAAGGGAATCATCATATCAGGATCATTATAGGAGATGAAGCTCTCAAAACGTATTCTCCAATCAACATAATTGGTATTGGCAGTGAATAATGGAGGTTTATTAGTATTACCGATCTCATTGTTATGTTTAAATAATTGACTAAAGCTTTGAAAAGACATTTTTAAACCAAAAATTTACCAAATCAGTCCTTTTGATTTTTCCCTCCAAATTTGATTCGAAAAAAAATCGAACACTGCTCGAGTAAAACGAAACTTTTTCAAAACCAAAATTAAGAACTTTTAAGCTTAAAAACAAATTTTGGTAATGCGAAAAATTTCCCGCCAAAAGACTTGTGTCGCAAAGGCTTGTGTCGTAGTTCAAATACAAAACGGAAACCCTAGTAGCGACACAAAAGGTAGTGTCGCAGCTAGTGTCGCAATGTCGCGGCCAGCAGCTCCAAAAACCCTAAGAATCGAAGATTTTCGAAACCCTAACGAATTTCGAACGATAACCGACAAACACACCCAGAAAAATACCTCCAGAAGCCAAATATTCAAGCCAATAAACCTGAAAATCACGATCAATCACCAAAATACCACGAATCAAACCGAAAACGTTTCAATTTACGATCAAATCTTCAAACAAATTCCCGAAGGCTCTGATACCACTTGTTAGGTTCCCTTGATCACGGATCTAGACTTGTCATTTGACTCAATTGAAAGGCGGAAACAATCAATCAAGCAATTGAAACGTAAATACTAACACAACGATTTATAATCTTTTCGTATATATTAACAATTGAAGAATAAAGATTAACGTAAATACTAACACAACTCTCTTTATATAGACACCCTGCTGGACCCTGCGACACAAGCCCTATGTCGCAGGCCCAGCCCATTGTGACACAACCTTTGTGTAACTATAGCGACACAGGCTCTGTGTCGCACGACCAGTATATTGCGTATTTTCTATAATTACATTTCGTTTACAGACTCGAAAATACAAACTTAACACTTCACAAATTCAGACTAATTGACTTTATCCGAACAAACGTTGACCAACTGACTGACACACATTTATGCACCAACATTTATCAAAAACTACCGGTCGTTCTCCGGTTTATCAAGCAGCTGGTCGTTCTCCAGCGGAACAAAAAAAGTACCGGTCGTTCTCCGGTGTATCACACTGCTGGTCGTTCTCCAGCGAATCAAAAGTTACCGGTCGTTCTCCGGTTTATCACAAGTAGTAAAACGTTTTTGTAAACAGTTCGTATAAGAGTATGAAACTATTTCATAAATACAGTTGCACAATAGTATGAACACGATCATAAACGGTTGTATAAAAGCATTGAAAGCAATTATATAATAGTTTTCGACTATTGCAAATAGTAAAACAGTAACCATGTTTTTCACCCTATCTTAAAAGAAGTAAAAACAGTAAAAGAGGGGCTGTAAACTCACCTCGTGAGCTAAGTGTGAGAGTTAGCAAAATGGTTGCCCAAGTAAGGTCTCTTATTGTCCTATACGCAAGAGATCGTTTATATAAGTAGTTGGCTAACTGCCAAACCATGTTAACTGTTCACTCGTTCCGACAGATCATTGTGTTTAAAATGTGTACGATACGTTGGTGATGTTTTTGTCCGGGTTTAATTTATACGAGTTGTTTTTGTCTAAGTTATTAATGAAGTTACCAAAACGCATTTTGGGCATGAATCCTAGTGTTTTATAAAATGCTTCGCGTTTTATCGTTTGAGGCTCGTTTTTGTTGACTTGGTCAAACGTGCTCGGTTTGACCCGAAACTTTTACACATAAAATCTTAACATATTTGAACCCGTAAAAAGTAATTTTCACATTTTATCTCAAACTCGAAGTGTCTCGTTTTTATTTGCGGGAACGCGAAATCAGTCCCGACAGTTTTATACCTCAAAATACGCCCTGTTCCGAGCTCGCTTTTACTAGGTAAAACTTTGTGAAAAATTTCGAGAAATTAACCAATGTTCCCCCATGTCTTAGTTATTTTCTGTAATTTTTATAGAATTTTTGAATAAGTCTAAGTAATTTAAATAAATACATTTGTCCTCTGAGGTCTAAAATTGACTAATCTGGATACAAGTGCATAAATATAGTTACTGAGAAAAATCCGTGTATTTTCAGGAGATGACATAAAAGAACTTTTTGAAGTCAACAGAATTTTTGAGATTTTGGTACCAATTTCAGGTCATTTGGAGTTGTGTAGCTCGAGTTATGGACTCGAGAAATCGGGTCAAAAATCTGTCACCCGAGACATTTTGGAGACATATTTTTGTAAAATCGTTTTCGGGTATCAAACGGTATCGAAAAATTACAAAACCACTTGGAGGTGAAAGCTAACTTCTTAAACTTAACTTTTGCCTTTTAATTCGTTCATTTGGGTTAAGTTTTGAGCACGAAACGTCTCCTTGAAGTCGGACAAAGTTTCTGCCCGGGAATCTGTTTGTGTTTTATGTTTATAAAAATGTTTTTCGACTTTTCTTTTGGACATAATCTTGTTATATGGACCTTTTAACATGTTTATATGTATGTTTCAAGTAATATAAAAGAGAGATGAGGTTACTTACAAAGAAGATGGTGAAAACACTAAGAAATGGACGTCGAGAGCTCGTTTTCTTGAGTTTTGTTGCAAACCGAGAGGAGGGTGTTATGGTGGTGACCTTTGTGGTTTGTGGTGATGATTTATGGTGTCTTGAGGCTGGGAAGTTGTAGAGGGGTAGAAGAGAAAGAGATGGGAGAGTTTGCGTGTGAAGTTTGGTTGTGTGTGTGGTTGAATGAAAGGTATGGAGGTATGGGAGGAAGTAAGGGGTGTTGAAAGTCTTGACATGGAGGGATTGGCAGATTTTGTGGGCCCCACGAGGGTGTGGGCGTGTTAAATATTGTTCCCCAAGTTTACGTTACGCGCGGTGCCCATTTACCCGTTCGTTTCGTCGTTCGTTTAAACGTTAAACGTTTATTATTCAAGTTTTTCGTTAACGATTTATCTGTATAAGTTTTAGTTGAATTTTTATTTAAAACACTTCATTTTAAGTTATTGAAATATGTTTCGGGCTTCGTTCGGTTGTTGGGCGCGATTCGCGCGTTTTTGTCGCGTACGGTACGTTTTATTCGAAACGTAAAACGTTTGTATATTATTGTACTATAATAATATAATGTAAATAACTACAATTTAATTATAAAATAGATTTACGTTATTTAGGAAAAAGTTTTCACCAACGATCGTATATATTTGTCGGACCCGTTCCGATAGTTTCGCGCGTTTTTATAACTAACTACGAAAATAGTAATACTTTACGTATTAAAATTGTTAGGTTTTGCTAGACTTATCTCATAAAAATAGTGTGAATTCTCTTAAGTAGGGAATTAGCCAAAGACATGCACGTGATTAATGTACGTAATTACACCGAAATTTGAGGCGTGTCACACTGATGCACTTATACAAAACATTACACAAGGATATAAGCCAGAAATCATTAATCCGAGAAGGAGTGGAAACTTTCGGGATGAGGGCAATAACTGTACGGTTGATCTCTTTTAAGATCTGACTATTAGCGAAAAAATCTCGAACCGCAAGAAACAGGTCATCACCAATAATGTCCCAAGACCGTTTAAAAAAAGCAGCGGAATACCTATCTGGGCCCCGGGACTTACAATCACCAATAGAAAACAAAGTCGCCCGAACTTCATCCTTAGAAACAGGACGGATCATAAGGTCAACCTTTTGTCTCGAGAGCTTGCGCGAAAACAGCCCCGAAACATCCAAAGGCGTATCATCACCGGCACAGCCCAAAAAATTTTGAAAATGACCAACAAAGGTCGTAGGCACCGAATCTCCCTCATGAACAGCATTTTGCAAGTCATGCACACGCTCAATCCGACCTCTATTCGCCTTCTCCTTAACCACATTATGGAAGGTACTTAGAACTGCACTCTCCCATCCCAAGCCATTCAATTTTAGCTTTCTGCTTCAGAAATCGCTCCTCATCAATAACTCCGCGTTGAAAGCACGGAGATAGTGACTCTCCTCCTCTCTCAAATCAGCAGAGTCCGGATTAGAATCTAAAGCTTTCTGAACTTCATCCAATTCGGCACGAAGGATAAGAACATGCTTATGAATGTCACCCTGATCCCTCATCAGAGCAGCAAGAGGTTTTTTTCAGTCTCTTCAACCTCCTGGTAATCCGAAACATAGAATGCCCCTCAAAATCCTCCTTCCAAACATCCTGAACAATACCTTTAAATTCCGGTTTATGAACAAGCAAATTATAGAATTTAAAGGACTTAACACGAGGCTTCTGAATCACAGGGAGAGTAAGCACAGCAGGGGAATGATCAGAAATTCTGTAAGGCTGAAAAATAGCAAGAGCCCCAGGATACGCTCCCAAGTACTCTCCATTACACATTTGTTACATACTAAATATGAAACTTTGGATAAGTTTAAAACATACAAAATGGAAGTAGAATTAAAACAAAAATCACTAATCAAAAGGCTACGTATGGATTGGGAGGTGGATACATTGATCCAACTTAATTTCAATATTATTCATAAGACTATTCCTCCATATACTCCTCAATACAAGGGTATATTGGAGAGGAAGAATAGGGTCCTTAAATAAATGGTTAATTCCATGTTATCCTATTTGGCTCTTGGTGATGAATTTTGTGGGCAAGCTTTGCTAGCAGCATGTTATTTGTTCAATAGAGTTCCTAATAAAAGGAACAAGATTACTCTTTATGAACATAAAAGGAAACCAAACATGAACTATCTTCGTGTATGGGTGTTTAGGGCTGTTGTAAGACTCCATGATCCCAAAAAGAAAAGTTTGGGTGAAACATGTATAGATTGCATACTTATTAGATATGCTAAGCATTCCAAAGCTTATAGACTCTATTGAATTGAACCTTATGATTCTGTTTCGGTTAACACCGTGGTTGAATCAAGGGATGAAATCTTTGATGATAATCGCTTCTAATCTATACCTAGGCCAAAGGATATGGTACCTAGCTCTAGTGGAGCCAATAAGGAGGTAATTTCGGATATGAGTCAAGATAAGTCACCCGAACTTAGGAAAGGCGAAAGAGAAAAGAAACCAAAATCATTTGGGGCCCAATTTTCAGTTATACTTGATTGAAGGTTCAAGGGATGAGGTTTCTACCCAATATTCATATTGCTTCAATATTGAGGATGATCCAAAAACATTTGATGAAACAATTAAGTCTCAAGATGTCGCCTTTTGAAAGGAAGCAATCAATAATGAGATGGATCCATCATGGGCAACAACACTTGGGTGTTGAATGATCTACCACCTGGTTGCAAATGGATCTTCAAAAAGAATATGAAGGTATATGGAACTGTTGAAAAGTTCAAGGCAAGATTAGTCATTCAAGGTTTTAGACAAAAACCTGGAATTGACTATTTTGACACTTATGCTCCGGTTGCTCGTATCTCCACTATTAGATTGTTAATTGCCTTAGATGCAATACACAATCTTGTGATTCACCAAATGAAAAACTGTATTCTTGAATGGTTAACTTGATGAGGAGGTCCATATGAGACAACAAGAAGGCTTCATCATGCCGGGCAATGAAAATAAGGTGCGTAAATTAGTTAAATCCTTATATGGATTAAAAGAAGCACCTAAGCAATAGGATCGAAAGTTTGATCAAGTGGTTTTCTCTAGTGGTTATAGTTTCAACCAATCAGACAAATGTGTATATAGCAAATGCAACGAATCTTGTAAAGGAGTCATCATTTGTCTATATGTTGATGACAGGTTGATCTTTGGTACTTCTCAAGATCAAGTTGAATTAATAAAGAATTTTTGTCATCAAAGTTCTCCATGAAAGATATGGGGGAGGCTGACGTTATCCTTGGTATTAGGATTAAACGTGAAAATAAGGGAATTTCTATTTCTCAAGCTCATTACATTGAGAAGATACTTAAGAAATTCACTTGTTTTGATTGTACTCCTATGAGTACTCTTATGGATCCAAGCATAAAGCTTATACCTAATAAAGGTGAGGCTGTATCAACACTCGAGTATTCAAAGGTGATTGGTTGCTTGATGTACGCCATGATGAGTACAAGGTCGAACATTGCATTTGTTGTGGGAAAACTAAGTACATCTACTAGTAATCTTAGTGCTCAACATTGGCAAGCAATTAAGCGAGTACTAAAGTATTTAAAGAAACTATGAATTTGATATAGTCAAATACGATTGCTTTTCTTTAATAATATATCTCTATTTTTATTCATTTCTATTGCATTTATTTAATTTTAGATACTCACGTTGTTAATATTTACAAATAGGATCTTAAACATGGAGCTTGGATCAAAAAGGACGGAAAAAGGCTGAAAACGGAGCATTTGGAGCAAGTTTGAAGACTCTGCCATCCGAAGGTCCAACCACCGGCTGGATTTATCCAACCGGCGGTTGGAGGGCAAATGAGCGCCTCAAACTGATCCAATTGCCGGTTGGATAGGTTGGCCAAAAAATGCATAAATAGGAAAAAAAACCCGGACGACAAAAATCGCTTTTAATAACCCTAATTCGTACCAAGGCTGTTTCTGAGGAGTTTTCTAAACGATTTGGAAGAGAGAAAATCACACGATTGAATGCTTTCAAGCGTTTGAAGATTTGTTCGTCTTTTCTGTTTGATTATCATTACTAGTTTTCATTAGAACCATGTTTGTTGCTATGATACTTGTTCTGATTTTCCAGATTGCTATTATGAACTGATTTACTTTTGTGTTCGCTTTGACAAAATGACCTAGTTGATGGTTTAATTGTTTATCTACGTGTGGATTTATTAATTCTATGAAAGTTTATTATGTTTATCCATTGATCCATGTTTGTTTGTGATTAATAGTTGTATACTTAACATGATTAATTGATTTAATCTATAACGGACGTTTGATTAGGTTAATTAGTTATTTGTGGTTATTTAACTTGTTAGGTAATCATGGCTTGAAACTGTGACCGGAGATAGGTTAAGACAACTAGTAACTATTAATCTATAATGAACATGATAATTGTCTCTAAAATAATAGGGTAATTATTAGACTATCGTTGACGCGAAGTTTTTGGATAAATCATGATAAACAGTGAGGTTCTTAATGTATAATTTGAGGTGGACAACGTGTAGGAGGACTCCTAGCGTATTCAATAGAACTTAGTGTCTTTCCAATAATTATAGGATTAGTTGACCTTGACGGGAATGCTTTTCTACTTTAGTTTTATTCACCATAGAATAATCCAAACGAGCAAATAGATAAATATGATAACTCTAAAATAGGAAAAATAGTCTAAGTGAATACATTTTTCTCACTTGATTGTTTACAGCTCTTTACATTTCTTTTGCGTGCAAGTTAGTGTTCTTATTAAGTAATTTTAACTGTTTTTACTTTTTAATCAGTAAAAGTGAGTTTCTAAGCAGTTTCGTATGGAACTAAAACGCCTCCTTTTGTTATTTGCCTTTTATTAGTTTAATTAATAATTCCATTTTATTCAAGTTTAAATTACCGTTCCCTGTGTTCGATACTCGGACTTACTTTTGCTATATTATTATACGATCGGGTATTCTTGCACACATCAGAATTATAGATGCTAGTTTGATAACCAATATTGAAGATCATTCTTCAACAAGTGATTGGGTATTCTTGTTTGGGGGAGGTGCCATCTCATGGGCTTCCAAGAAGCAAACTTGTATTACTAACTCAACAATAGAATCTGAGTTTGTTGCATTAGCCGCTGCTGGCATAGAAGTTGAATGTCTAAGAAACTTGATATATGAGATTACATTATGGCTCTAAACCTATCGCACCAATTCCTATACATTGTGATAGTGCTACTACATTGGCAAAGACTTATAGCCAAATGTACAATGGGAAGTCTAGACGTGTCACACCCCCATATTTGTACAGCGGAAGCGGTTCGGGTCGGGGCGTGACTAATAAAGTAATCACAACACAAAGGTAAAAGCGAACGACTCTATATGAGACGTTTATAAAATAGTACGAAAGTAGTTACATTGAAATACTTTAAAAGTTTACATTAGCCTCGAGTTCGCGAAACAATATCCTGAAGATTCTAGTACATAACGAAATATTTCAAAAATAATATATGAACATCTTCATATACGTAAAATGCATGCGACTCGATGTAGCTAGCAATCCTGTGGGCAATCCTACTGTTGCTGAGTACCTGAGAATACAAAGCTAAAAGGGTCAACCAAAAGGTTGGTGAATCTCACAGGTTTAACAGTAAAAACATAGTTATGAAACACAAGATTTATCCGTGATTTGCAATCAAGCAAATAAAGTAAACAAAATTAATGTTTCCGAAATTGCCATGAGCCCACAGTTCGAAGCCTAACCCGTTTTGTGCCTCCCGGAGGTGTCTAATCCGAAACACCTTTATGACAAATACTAGAGTGCCCGTTTTTAACTTGGTTATAGCTAGTAAACCGGACGGGGGTGTCATTCCCATAATAGATCTATTCTCTAGCACTCGCGCCTTCGCAGTTAACGAACCATGTGTGTTGAGGACTTTTAATGGATTAAAAACAACTCATACAATCTTGTAAAAATAATCGAGTACTTGTGTTCATGAAAAAAACAGTTAAGCATTTGTATCTCACCCCAAAGTATATAAAACAGTAAAAGTAAAAGTGGGGCTGTAAGACTCACCTGGGGTTTAGCAAGCAAATATAGCAATTATCAAGTAGATAACAAATAGCGGGTGTCTGTGTCCCGTAATGCCACCTTCTAGTGCCCTAAACGCATAAGGTTGTGTGTAAGTCGGGTGTCAATGTCCAATTATATATTATACGTGTAAGTGGGGTGCCAATGTCCACTTACCTCATTCGTGTAGGTAGAGGGTTAATGTCCACCTATGCTAGTTCACTCAACTAGAATTGTCCAATTGTTCGGTTATCATTTGAGTTTAGAAAATATGTACGGCCTGTTGGTGATATTTTTGTGAAAACACAGATTTGATAAATTATGTTACGCAATTTCGAATTTCCAGTTATGGGTAATCGATCAGTGTGGCAAGGGGGCGAAGCCCATGAATGACAGGGGTCCGGGGGCAGCGCCCCTGGTAGCGGGGTCCAAGGGGCAAAGCCCCTGGCTGGGGTCGAGCTGCCAGGTCAGCTCGGAAAATTTTTATTTATGCTTGTATTGCTTTACACAAAAACGTATAGATTATGTGTTTTTAGCGACACTGGGTTAGTGTCGCTATATGCAACACTAAGGTATTATGCGACACTAAGGCATGTGTCGCTAATGTGACGATTCGGGTGTTTTGGCGACACAAAGGCTTGTGTCGCCAATGTGACGATTCGGGTGTTATGGCGACACAAAGGCTTGTGTCGCTAATGTGATAATTCGGGTGTTATGGCGACACAAAGGCTTGTGTCGCTAATGTGACGATTTGGAATATGGCGACACAAAGGCTTGTGTCGCAGACTACTGGGCTTCTGCGACACAGAGGCCTGAAACAGATCGGTTTTGTAAATTTTATTTCGTATTCCAAATGTTCGAATATAAATTCAAGAAAAATTTATGTTGTTCCTTAGTATGTTAGCTCCTTAAAATATTTTTTCCAGAATTTTTGGGTATTCCTAAGTATTTTTAAAAATTCCGTTTGTTTCCTGAGGTCAGAAAGTGACCAATCCGGACACATGCAACAAGATCAGATTTCTGGACAAAATCTACATATTTTTCGAAAAAGTTATCAAAACGAAATTTGTACCTAACAAAATTTGTGAACTTTTGGCGGTGGTTTCATGTCATTTGGAGGTGTATATCTCGAGTTATGATTAAAACAAGAAAGGTGAATTTCCTGAATTTTTGGACAGCCCGTATACATGTTTTTGTAAAAATCATTTCGGGTATCAAACGAACTCCAAAAATTGTGAAACCACTTGTAAATGAAAGCTCACTTCTTAAACTTATTTTTTGCCTTTTGAATCGTCCATTTTGGTTAAGTTTTGAGGGAGAAACAGCCTCTCAAAGTCAGATCATTTTTCTGATCAGCTTGCATGTGACGTTTTTGACACTTTTAATCATGAAAAACGAGTTTTTATGTTATGATTTGGACATTTCTTTGTTAAGTGAACTTTATAACATGTTTTTTAAAGTAATTTTAGATATAGAATAAGTTTTCTTACAATGATAATAGAAAGGAGAATGAAAGAGATGTTGTGAAGCTTGAATTCCTTGAAAATCTTGACGTTTTTGAGTGGCGGTTGCACGGCGGTTTATGGTGGTCAACGGCGGCTTGTGGTGGTCAATGGTGGTTGTAGGGTGGTGTGGTGACTGATTTTGGCCAGATTTCTAGTGAGAGACTGTAGAGAGAGAGTTGAGAGAAAATGTGTGTAAAGAGTGTGTGTGAAAATGAGTGGAAAGAAAAGAATGCTACATATATATGTTAATGGGCCTTGGGCCAGATTTTTGGGCTTGGGTTTTGGGCTGAGATTGGGCCTGGCCCAATGGTGTCTCGGGCTCGTGACTTGCTTCTCGATTTCGTGTTCCGTTTCCCGGTTGATTAAACGTTAATCGCGCGTTTTGGGGATTAATTATTAACGAAAAATTTTTGCGTTTTATTTTTGAATACTTAATGGTTACTTTAAATTGACTAAATGTTTTAAATACTTTACTGAACCTTTTCAAAATATTTGACGGTTTTTCTTTCGGTGTCGGTTTCGATTTGCGCATTTTCGTTGCCTTTATTACGTTTTAAGCAAAACGCCTAGGTTTTTCGTATATTATTATTTAATATCAATAATATAGGGTAAATAATTACTATTTAATTTATAAAATAGGTTTACATTATTTATGAAAAGTTATCACCAACGCCGTATAGATTGTCGGACCTCGTCCGGTTGTTTCGCGTAATTATAAATAATCACGTAAGCGTATATAAACATATACAAGTAGTTACAAGTATTTAGCCTAATATATATCTAAATACATGTAATTACACTATTGTTAGGCTCAAATAATTGTCCAAATTTGTCGAGTGTCACAAGACGCTTAGGTGTTAGTGATATAACGTAAAAAGTCATGTTTTACCTACATTATTCCTTACAATTTGAGCTAATATTTGGTGAAAATATCTAAAATTAATGTTTAGTTACAAACATTCACCAAAGTGGTTCAAATATTGACGTTGCAGTAAAAATCATTAAAAACAATAACACGCAAAACGAGGCAAATAAATATAACCCAATTCTTCCGCTCTTATTTACCTTATGAGAGACACCTCCTAACTACTATTATATGATTTCATAGGTAATTACAAGATCGGAGAACCTAGAATCTAGCAAAACAGACAAGGAACGGAGAAGATACGGCATCTAGAGACAAACCGATCGCATTCCGGATAGGTACCAGATAGAGACATCCAAAATACGTTAAATTGGTATCATTAGAAGCGTAACGGAATTATGAGATTGTAGGCGAATGAATCAAGTCAAATAGACAAGTAACGAAGAAGATACGACCTGATGCGTGTTAAGTAGTGATTAAAAATAACAAGTTTTAATTGAATGGAAATACTAAAGTTAACTTTAACACAACCAGACAAGAATACTTGTTCGTATTATAGTATAGCTTAGGTAAGACCGAGTCGAACCACAGGGAATCGGTGTAAATTAAAATAATTAATTAAACTTTTAAATTACAAATTACAAATAAATAAGGGGTGCGTTTTAGTTCCGTACGAACGATTTTAATTAAAAACAGTTTAAACTTAAAACAATTAAAAAGATAAAAAGTAACTAAGGATAATCAGATAGAGAAACATGTATTTACTTAGATTTGTGATTTCTCGATTCAGGTTTCAGATATGTTTATTGATTTGTTGAGTATCATTATGGTGATTTTAACAAATATAGATAGTCTCCTGTTAAGGTTAACTAATCCTAATGAACTTTAGCATAATACTAGATTCTCTTGAATACACTAGAATTTCTTCTATGTGTTATTAACCTAAACCTCATTCAATTAATACTATCAACAAATCATTGAGATTCATTCAACAACCTCGTGTTAACGCAAGTTTATAATTATTGGTTAAATAATTATCACATTAATTAGGTTTTATTAATTGATATTCTCTTAACCTATTACCGGTTACAGTCTCAAGTCACAATTAACTAATAAATTACTTAATTGCAAATAATCAACCAACTCATACAAACCCTAGTTATAGCATAAGTCTTTTGACCACGTTAAGTAACAATTAATCAACACACAATTAATATGGATCTTTCAAATAAACTCAATAATCATTCATAATTTAAATCAACATAAACATATCATAAAACCTTCAACTAAAAAGCATTCATCTATGCGAATACAATTAAAGAATTAGCTCATGTTCAAAGTAATCAAAATCAGATCTAAAAATATGTACATTGTAAATAGAAAAGATTAAGAATCAAACACAAGAAATCGAACCAAATCTTCGTTAGGGTTGAAAACCTTCAAACCCTAGCTTCCTAGCCTCCAATTAGCTCCTTTAGTCGACTTCTAAACCCTATAACCGAATTAGGCTTCGCTTAATTCGTATTGTAAATTTTATGGTTTATTGGTTGATTATGCCCTCTATTTATAGATTTCAGATCGCGCATCCAACCGCCGGTTGAATATTTCAGCCGCCGGTTGGGTTGGCTTTTTAGCCACGAAACCCGGTTTTGACCCGCGCGCTCCAACTGCCTTCCATAATTGAGTTCAACCGCCGGTTGAGTAATTCAACCGCCGGCTGAATCGTAATTCCAGAATGTTCTGCTGATGGGCTGGGCTCTCTCCTTTGGGCTTCACTCTTTACAAATCCGATTTTACTCTACTTCCTTAGCTCAATATCTTAATCTTTTGGGTTTCATCTTCTCTTTAAGGCAATCTTATTGATTCTTGATTTTCTTCAGTTTTTGAGCCTGTTTTCGTTCATTTTCTTTATTTCTTTAATTTAAACACCTTTTTGCAAATATAAACGAAATCAGTAATATATATAAATAAATTGCATTAAAAATGCTTAAAGTAAGGGAATATTACTATATAAATATGACATTATTTGATGTTATCAAATATCCTCACACTTAAGTTCTGCTTGTCCTCAAGTAGATTACTGATAAATACAAAAAAAACTAGAAATTTATCTCCCACAAAAGAATCATTTAATAACTCGGAGATAAGAATTGTACATATCACTTTTTCCGCGAATAATTTTTAAACTACTATGGGATCATATTAGAAAACATGTTTTTTATTAGGAACAATTAAATCTATCTTGATTGTTGATATAAATCTATATTAAACCTCATCAAACACTTCTAAGCACAAAATTTCTAATTTTGACATTTCAAAACGATTATTGATATTTTAATCCGCTTTAAACTTTCTATACTCAAGTTTAAGAATAACATTTTATTATTATTATGAATATAACTTATGTATCCCACAATTGATATACCACCAAAATCAAATCATGAACATATTTCAATATAATGGGTGAATAATTGAAAAATCATTTTTTTAGAGTTAAGACCATTGACAGGTCTGTACCTTAGTACAACAAAGCGACATAACTTAACTCGGTTGTAAGTATAACCATTCTTACTGTTTTCAGTCAAATCAGCGGTGACAGGTCTGTACCTTAGTACAACAGAGCAACATAATTTGACTAATATTTATATTTGTTTAAGCATTTTTTTTTTGCTTTTCTTCAGTTTTTTAAGATATTCTGATGAGACCAGGTCTGTACTTAGTACAACAGAGGAATCAGTCAGCATATCCCTAAATGATATCAAATTAAACCCCAAAATTACAGAATATGCCACAAGGTCAAACAAGAATTAAGACTATACAATCATCTATCGAATTGTGTTTCCCATAAAATTATATTCATGTTAGATTATTATTTCTTAAAATTCAAAAACTTTTGTATAGAAAGCCTATCAATACATCATATAATGAAAATGTCTAACACTTATGTGTAAAATTAGAAAAATTGGATTTAAAGATGTTAGTTAGGCATATCAACACATCAAAAATAGTATTTAAAAATTCCATTTTTATACATGATCCTAATATACTATCATTTCCCAAAAATAGTATCGCAAAAATGTTATGCAATATGACAAAAATTCTAGTTAGTTTAAAAATTAGAGGACAAATAAACCTTTATTTCTTTTCGACTCTCATCCCCACACTTAAACGGTACAATGCCCTCATTGTACTCAAACATATAAAGTGAAAAAGAATGAGAAAAGAAATTAGAACGAGAAACTCCCCTGAATATGAAGAAAATGCTTCCGGGATCTGATTTGAAATATACAACAGCTCACTTCCGTAGGCAAACACGATTGCATTTAGCATATGCAATAAGCCTTTAAACCCCTCGGTATCCCGAGTAGAAGAGTTATAGTCTTGTGAGGGTTTCTAGGGAACACACCCACAAAGTTCAAAATTTAGCATAAGTTAATGCCAGCTTCCAAAATAAACTAACTTTAAGAAAACATAAAATATTAAACATATTAAACACAATAATAAAAATTCTATCATCCTAAAAGTAATAAAACAATTATCCAAATTTAAACAATTATCCATCATAATAATAAAAGAATATAAAATATCCAAACATAATGATCAGTCACTGTCATCATCATCCTGTTGCTGCTGCTGATGATAGGATGCACCAAAATCCCAAGGTACATATGCTCGAACCGGACCTGGATGAGCTGACGGACTACCCATCAGCTGATGCATCAAATAAGTGCTGTAATCAAACTGATGTGCCTGCTCCTGCACATGTCTCTGATGAGCAATCTGCTGCTGCTCCTGCATCCTCTGAATCTCAGCAATCTGTCTCTATAGTTTTATGCAAATCATATACAGGTCCCTGATGATCCTCCGGCTCTGGCGGTGCTGCTGTCTCGGCTGCTGGTACACGAGCTCTCCTCGTAACTCGTGGCTCTAGTATCCTACCCTTAGCTAATGAAGTCATCCACAAGAAATAATCTCCCTCAATGGGTCTCCTAATCACATCTATATCATGATTTGTTAAATAAGAAGCAAGAAATGAGTGAAGAGGTTGAGCAATCCGCAAGTAATTTGAAGTTTCCACCACGATATACACCGGTGGTGGAAGGTGACGAAAAGGCCAACATAACGAATCAATTGGAGGGATCAAATAATGAACGTGTTGGTTTTCTCTGATCTCGTAGATGAGTCGATTAGCAATTCATGCGGAATTCGACTTCGCTAATTGTGTTTATACGTGAATTTTAAATGTGAATCGAGTAAATAATGTTTCCATTTATTGATTGATCAATGATTACAAAAACATAACTATTCAGCTCACCAATTCTCTCTCACTCAAACTCTCTCTGATTTTACAATGAAGAACGTACTTAAAAATTGAACACACACTCTGTATATATAGTCATGCGAAACTCCTACTGTGACCTGCGAAACTGCTACTGCGGAACTCATTCTGAGTTTCGCAACATGCGAAACTTGAACTAAGCTTCGCACTAAAACAAAGTTTTGCAATTCACAGAGTGTCGCAATTCGCAATCAAGCGAACTAGGTAATCTATACAAGCTGTTGTCACAAGATGTTGATTTTTCATCAACAAACTCCCTCTTGACAATAGCTTGTATAAGTGTTCAAGTTGTTGTCACAAAATGTTGATATTGCATACACAAACTCCCTCTTAACAATAACTTGTATAAATCTTCGAATCTTCAACTTTATCTTGATTGTCAAGACTTTAGCTTGATTGATGAGCTTGATGAGAGAGATAATTCTTCCGGCATCCATCCTTCACAAAATCTGACTGTTCATTATTCTAATAATTATTATAATAAATCTTGAATTTCAAGATTACTCCCCCTGAACAGCAGATTTGTCTCCTTGATCTTGTAACAATTAAGCAGCAACAACTTTAGGAACTCATTTTAGCACGAATCCAATAGACTTTGAGAGTCTTGAAAGTCATCTATAAGTTGTGTCGACATAATCCAAGGACATAGAATTCCATCGAAAATTGAAACGCGGCGTTACATATCTAAATTGTTTCCGTGGAATCGAAGATGAAGAAGTTATCCTTGGGGAGCAAGGAACAAAATCTGTTTGTCGATGCACCATATGGTATGAACTTGGTGGTGCAAGAGCAAACAACTCCTGTCTGGAGTATTTTGTCTTACAAGATTTTGGTGAAAGTCGTATCGGTTTTGAAGTTAGACCTTTCTTTGATATGGATTCTTTAATTCTCTGCTGGATCCTGCATGTGCAAAGTAGACCCCCCCCCCCCAGGCCCGAAACCAGACAGAGAAGCAGAATGAGGGGAACCTCAAAACCTAAGAGCCTAAAAATTGAACGTAGCTATTGGTCAAAAAGCATCTTCTGTGGCTCAGGTAGTGACTACTTTCCAGGAAAGGGGCGCGATGGAATATACTATTGTGGTAGCCGAAACGGCGGATTCCCCTGCTACATTACAAGAATTCAAGTTTGAATGTCCCTTCGAAGTCCCGCACGCTCTTTTTGATCGGGAGTGGGGTGGGCGAGGCAAGCGCTGAGTCTTAAATTAGATTACCCCTCTGATTCGTCACCCGCTGAGCTAACGTCGGTCTTCTTCTGATGTCTTGAAACCGATCTTTTAGCACATCTAACGTTCACGGAATCACAACAATCAACCTTTTGATAATCGATTATTTTGGTTGATTGCGATTTCTTAGAAGACCTCTTATTCTTGTGCAGAGAATAGTTGGTAAACTGTGAAATCGATCTTTTTCTCACAAACCATTTTTGAACATGGTTTGGAAGATTTACTCACGTAAATTTCTGTCACAACCTTTTCTGGTTGTTTTGTAGAATGAGAGATTTGAGTGAGTTGTCCATGAAGATCTTGAATAGTTTTCAAAGCAAGATCATGATCTTCTTGTAGCTTGATTAGCCCAGTTTGTTGATTCTCAAGTTCGAGAATCCGTTCTTCCATTCTCAGAATCCTTGAACGCATTTATTCACGTTCAGTTTCCATGATAAGCACTTGAGAGTGAAGGACTTTAAGCTCGTCTTCCTTTGTTACAATCATCTTAGAAACACATTCGTCTGAACTTAGAGATTCCAAATGATCTTCTTTACCATATAAGACTAACAACGAGTCCCATAAATCATAAGCCGTTTCTTGATTTTTGAAACACTCAAACACTTCTTGTAGTAAACACAAAGTGATCATCTTATATACTCTTTTGTAATTGTGAAATCTTTTTCGTTCATAGGATGTCATAGTCCCTTTGAGTCTCGGTTTCTCATATGGCCGCTCAGTAATCAAAACTAACAAATCTGAGTCCTTGTATGCAATGAAATTTTCGAGCTCGTTCTTCCATTTAGTAAAATCACTAAAGAATAGGGACTTAGATGGAGCAAGCTTTGAAAAACCCATTTTCAGAAATTTCCTTCCGAATTTTCGTTTAAAAATATCCAAAACTGCTCGGGTAAAATGAAACTTTTTCCAAACTAAATTTGAACACTTTTAAGCCTAGGAACAAAATTTGGTAACACGAAATTTTTCGCGACTTTCCCTCCAAATTTGAACTTTTTTCTTTTGAATTATGCAAAACTTGGAGGAAGTTTCGCAAAAAGAATCAAGTGTCGCACAGGGATAAGTTTCGCGGAGGTCAACTTTCGCAGTCAAAGTCTCGTAGTCAACTTTCGCACATGTAAACTTTCACAAATTTCGAAAAACCCGCGTACAAGTATGAGTTTCGCACAAAAACGGTTATTTGACAAGTTTCGCAAAGTATTACGATTTTCGCACATGAAGAACACAAGTTTTGCACACCAGCAGTTACAGCTGCGCAGAAACTTAAATAATCTCGGAAAAACTCAAAATTTCTTCAAATTCAAGGCCGTTTTCTAATGTAATCAATCACGGTAGTGATTCCGAAGCTATAGTAATCAAATTCATTGATCAATTTGGTCAAATCAGCCTGTTTTCAACTTCGTTCGTGTAAAACCGCAAACTTCAAAATTTTCACGTAGATTCAATTCAAATTACCTGTATAACAATGTATACACGGCTCTGATACCCTATTGGTTCCCTTTGATCTCGTAGATGAATCGATTAGCAATTCGTGCGGAATCCGAATTCGCTAATTGTATTTATACGTGAAATTTAAATGCGAATCGAGTAAATAATGTTTCCATTTATTGATTGATCAATGATTACAGAAACATAACAATTCAGCTCACCAATTCTCTTTCACTCAAACTCTCTCTGATTTTACAATGAAGAACGTATTTGAAAATTGAACACACACTCTGTATATATAGTCATGCGAAACTCCTACTGTGACCTGCGAAACTGCTACTGCGAAACTCATTCTGAGTTTCGCAACATGCGAAACTTGAACTAAGTTTCGCACTAAAACAAAGTTTCGCAATTCACAGAGTGTCGCAATTCGCAATCCATCGAAGCTAGGTAATTTATACAAGCTGTTATCACAAGATGTTGATTTTGCATCAACAAACTCTCTCTTGACAATAGCTTGTATAAGTCTTCAAGTTGTTGTCACAAAATGTTGATATTGCATCAACAGTTATTAATCAACATTTAATCATGTACCAAAGTGTTAAATGCAATATAATATCTAGGTGACGCATTGTAATATCTTGATCATCAAACGATCTGTGTGTATACACGGTTTTAAAGTTAGTAATTTATAAATAAATATGTGATCTTCTTGGTGGGGGATCTGAGGGGAAATAACTTTTTGAGAGGAAGAGTGAGAAGTTTAATAATTGTTGTCCATTATTTATTTCAATGGTCTAGATTTTGCCACATCCACACTGGGTTTAATAGGTATGTTTTTAAAGTGAGGGGCTGAGTTCGTAAATTATATTAAATGAGATAAGGGCTATGATCGTAATTTGATTTGTTAAACCCATCAATCAATTTCGGTGTTTTAGTCATATTCATCTCCCATCATTACATTTCATTTTCTCTCTTTACAAAATTTACTTTAGCTACCTTCTCTCTAAAACTCTCACCTACTCTCTACGAAAACTCACCACCACCACCTCCACCACCGGTCCACTACGACACGTTACCACCACCGTTGGCGAACCAGCCTCCACCAGATGTAAACGGCGTGTACCTTTAACCACCCACGTTTGCGAACCGGCCTATTTGTAGGACCACTTTCGCTGGAAAACCGGCCGTCGACCACCAATACCGCCATCGATGAACCATCCTTCACTTTGAAATACATGTAGATCTATGAAAATAGATGTGAAAAAGTAGTTATGAAAAGTAGATCTAAAAATGTAAATCTAAAAAGTAGATATGAAAATGTAGATCTACTACATTTTACAAGATGCAGTAATATAAGCTACAGTCAAATATAAAATCAGTTAGTCCTGCTGCATTTTACATATATGCACTGCATGTTAATCCTAATGCATTTTACATCTTTTCACATTGTAATAAATATTTTTATAATGAATTATAAAGCATTTTACACTATTACATTTTAATTGCAATTCATGTGAATTCTGCATTTTAAAGTCATATAATGAAAAAGTTAGAAAAAATAATAATAAAAAAGATTGTTGTCACCGAAATTCGACGGCCGACGGTGGCAGTTGGCTGCTGGCAGCGGCTGGTGGTGGTAGAAGGTGGTGACCGACGGTGGCGATGAGGGAGTGCAAATGAGAAAACTACCCATTGATTTTTGGAATAGAGCTCGCGATTGGCTAAAGTTTCAACTTTCAAGCAGACATGACAACTTCATGATTTTGTCAAAATTACAGAAAAGCAATAAGGCGGGTTGACATCAATGTTTTAAGAACCGGTTCGACCGGTCGAACCGGATTTTTCAAGAAATCCGGCTCAAAATAAACCGATTTTTTCCAAAGTTTGACTGGTCAACGGGTCGGTTGGGCCGACCGGCCGGACCGGCGTGTTCAGTTTTTTTTTTCCTTTTTTTTAGAAAAACTAATTAAATTACTTTCTAAACTTAAGAGTCCTTTAAGGCTTCTTAAATTGGATAGTAAATTGGAGTGTGAACTTTCTTGTCATTATATAGAAGGTGAGTCTTATGTTGAGATTGTATTCTCACCAATGTGGGACAAGTTAAAGTTAAAATTTTAAACAAATAGAAAACAAAATAAAATTGTTGGTTACAAGATTCGAACTCACGACCACATTCATGAATAGCGGCTTGTCAACCAACTAATCTAACATTTAATTTGTTTTAATTATTTACTCTAAATATATTTATTATATATATCGCAGCACGCATGATATATATTATATTCGAAAATTAAAGGTGTATTATCAAATTATAGTTTGTTGATGTTATATAATATCTTATGAGGCGATATGTATTATTTGTGATGTATTACAATATAAAATGCGTTATTAAAAGTTAATTTTAAATATACAATGCGTTATTAATTGTTATGGCGTATTATAAAATATAATTGCAAAATCTTATCGTTAATAATGTTGTTTACTTGTTGTTAGATTGTATGTTTTTGAACAAAGTCTACTTGTTGGATGTTGGATTGTTAAATTGTTTGTTGAACATGCTTTTGTATATCTTTTACTTCATGTATATATATTATGTTTTCATATTTTAACAACTCCGGTCTGCCTTCCGACCCAACCGGTCCGACCAGAAATTGATATTCATCCGGTTCGACTAAAAAATCAGGTTTTAAAACATTGGTTGACATACGGTGATAGATTAGTGAAAATATTTCTCATTTTTTCCCTCAATATCTCCTTTTAAAAAATCAATATTGTTCAGGAAATTTTTTTTATAAGAATAAGAAGTCACAAAAAAATATTTGTAAGAAAACGTTTTCTAAAAATTTAAGAATTATTTTTATTGTTATTCGTCGTCTCGCTCACTGTAACGTTGTAGGGTGCGTAGCGATACTAAAAGACCATATCTATGCTTTCTTCTCGTCTTCTTCGTCCTCTCCCTTACGTATGTGATTAATTTTTTTTATTAATTTTCATTTTCACTTTTAATTAATTTCTTGTTAATTTTGAATAATATCTATCCTCTCAGGTGCAATTAAAATCATCAGCTATAAGCTTCCTCCAGTCTCATGGACGGTAATTTTCTTCTTTTTTTCCATTTTCCATACAATAGTTTGCTTTCACTTTTCACTCTGCTCATTAGATTATTGATCTATATATATTATTTTGTCATATGGAATTTATGACTACCATAGATTTTACATATGTGAATTAATCTTATTATTAGGTGGCTGCTCAATATGTTGTGCATTTTTTAAGATTTTTGGGTTTTTAGTAGAAGGGTGAATCTTGTTATAGATCTTGAAAGTCTGTTTGTTAAACAAGTTTATGAGTAGCAGTCTTCTTGTATGATGAGGCCAATTGGCAAAGAGGAAATGACCGAAAAATTCAATCAGACAATAAAGCTGCAGGTCGTAATGGATGTACTTGTATGCTTTTCAAAGTTTCAGTGGATGTTTTAAGTATGGATTTATGTTATGGAGTAGATAATGTTTTTAAGAATGGAAACCTTCAAGGTGATGTAAATGCTACTCTAATAGCTTTGGTGTCTAAAATGTCAACCCCATCTAAGGTGTTAGATTTTCGGCCCATAGCTTGTGATGATGTTCTTTGTAAATGTCTTAGTAAGGTGATTACTTACATAGTTATAGCCATTTCCACGTGGTGGATGGAAATTAGTGATATCATGCTGCTTACTCAAGAACTTGTGAGAGGTTATGACATGATGAATGGTATAAGTAGATGTGCTTTTAAGATCGACATTCAAAATGCTTATTATACTGTCAATCAGGGTTATGGAGAATATTTTGACTCAACTTTGGTTTTCCCTGTGTGATCGTATAGTGGGTCATGGGCTGTATTACCAACACCTCATTCTCACTAATTGTATATGGTGTATTACATGGCTTCTTTGAAGGGCGGAGGGGATTAAGACAATATAATCCAATGTCTGCTTATTTTCCCCCTTACGTTGATTTCTAGAGGTGTTCAATTTGTTGCTTAGAAGACAAACTAGAATAATGGTAGGTTCATATACCATTGGCGTGGTCATGATATGCATCAGTTGTCTCATCCTTTATTTGCTAATGACTTATTGGTCCTGCCGCTGGTGCTGCCGCCATAGGGATGAAATTTCAGTAACCACTAAGAAAAAAGCTTTAGAGAATCCGATGGTACTTCTGGATCGAAAGCAAATTACATTTCCTATTGATTTGTCCCCTGGACCTATTCTAATTCTTAACGTGGATCATGGGTATTACCAACATCTCATTCTCAGTACGTGTAAATGGTGTACTACATGTTTTTTTTTTTTTTTTAAAGGCATATGGGATAAGACAAGGTAATACAGCGTTTCCCTGTCTCTTTACTTTGAGTTGTAGAGGTGATCAATTTGATGCTTAGATAACAGATTTTGCATAATGATAGGTTCATATACCATTGAGGTGGTCAGGATATTAACTCACCCCATCTTTGATTTGCTAATGACTTATTTAGTCTTGTGCCATAGGGATGATATTCAGTAACCAATTTGAAAAGAGCCTTAGAAGAATCCGATGGTACTTCTAGTCTATTTCCTATCACGGATAAAAGTACAATGGTTTTGGTATTGTGAAGCCTCTTGTTTGAAAGAAAATTGTTGGTATTATGCCTTTTAACATAGGAAAGCTGCCAGTCAGGTATTTAGGAGTTCCTTTGATAGCAAAGACATCGGGATTCTAAGATTGCAAACTATAAGGACTGGACTATCACTTTCTTACTTGAACTCATAGCTCTTTCTCTTTTTATGTCTACGTGATAAATTGAATAAGAGTATGGCTGATTGTAAGTCGTCCGGATATCCTCACAAGAAGTCTCAGGTTCAACCTCACTAGGTTGCAGGTGGCCAGGGGAAGGGTCAGAAATGGTCATGGGGATACCCCAGTTAGGCGCATACATCTGATTAAAAGAAAACTCACCCTCCCGGGGTAACCAAACAGGGAAAACCTCACCCGTTTAGCGTGGTTGATTGTACGAACAAAGGTTTATCTTTTCTGAGAGGCTTTAATTAATAGGTTATGTCATGTCTACTATGCAAGTGTATTGAGCCTCCATGTTCATTTTTCCTAACGCTATTGTCAAAGAGAGAGAGAATCTGAAAAGGGTGTTTATGACTTTATGGTGCCAAAGTGAGTTGACCAAAGGCAAAACAAATGTAGCATGGGTTGATATTTGCAAACCTAAACACCAAGGAGGTTTGGGTATTAAATCTCTTCAATCTTGGAATAAGGCTTTTGTTGATTAAGCATTTGTGGAACCCGTTAAATATTCTTTATGGGTGAAGAAGGTTAGACTAAAAGGAAAGAATGTATGGGATGTCTATGTTAATAATTCATCATGTGGGAGTTGCCAGCAGATTATGAACTTAAGGGAAAAGATAAGAGATAATGTGGTGACCAAGTTACGGAATGGGCAGAGTACCTCTATCTGGTATGATAAACAGTCTGAAGGAGGTCTTAATGTAAACATATTGGCAGAGAGATCTGTATAATGCTCATTTGGATAATAATAGCCTAATTGCTGATATGGTGCAAGATTGTTTCTAGAATGGGAGAGCATAATTCGGAATAATTATCAAGGGAAAGAAGTGTAACTCCCAGTTAAAGAAGAATGACCCGAAGAATATGGAGTAACAAAATGTCGTATAGTCAGTGTATCTCAGGACATGCAGTTGTTCTATGGATGGCTATCAAAGGTAGGTTGCAAACTTAAGATAGTTTTTTTTGCATGAAATCAGAACAAGGAAGCTATTTGTCCTTTATGTCAGAGCTGCAGGGATTCACATGCACACTTATTTTTTCATGCAACTACTCAAGACAAATATGGGTACAGTTGAAAACTATGGCCAAATTGGAAGTTATCTTCTGAGTTTATGTTGCAATTATATCAGGTATGGCAGTGATGCAGTGTAATAGATCTATATGGAGTGTGATTCAAAGATTCGTTTGAGCAGCTTCAGTCTAGTAAATATGGCAGAAAAGGAACAGAAGAATTTTCCGAAAGAAAGGACTATGGATGAGGTGTATATGTTGATTGTGTCCGTGGTTAGAATGAAGTCGATTGGTTTAAATCTCTCTTATTCTAAAGTTGCGGAAAGTGAGAATATCAGATCAATTGAATGAAGTTGATGGTAAGAGGCTACAAAGGTACTGTTCTGTACAGTTTATGGTGGTACTGTTGGTGCTGCTATAGTATAAGATTAGGTGCATTTTTGGTTGTTGTATAGTTTCATGGAGTTGGCTAGGAGAATAGGTAGCTTTTTGGTTGAAGAATACTTATATTTCCTTTCTTTTTGGGTCATGCTGGTGTACCCAGGAAAATCTCCTAGGAGTAAATGCTTGGCTGTGTATTATTTTTTGTGATTACTATATTCCTTTTTTTGCCAAAAAAAAATATATTTAGTCCTATCAGTCATTTATCTAAAGAAAGAATATTTTGTGCATACAGTTCAAGTAGTCGGGTAGTACAACCGGATGTTGTGGACGTTTCAGTTCATAGAGAAATTTTGAAGAAATTTAGGACATTCTGTAGCAGCAAAGGTGCGTGTGAATGATATTTTTATGTCCGTGATAAGGCCTCGCCTTCCTGGCCTCACATATTTAATGATACAAATATAATTAGTTTAGTAGTTAACATTTGCTAATCCTCTAGAATGAAAAGAAACCTTATCACGATGTTTCAAAGATTTATTTAAGTTGTATAAAAAGTTTCTAGTCTTAAAAATAAATCGATGCAAAGTCAATTTGATTGATGGTCCAGTAGAATGTCAAGTAATGAAAGTTACTAACTTTTCTCTTAAAGTATACAAGAAAACACGCAGCCTTAGGTCGTCAAAGCCTTTACAACAGTAGGTCAGGCATCTGTCCTTTGAAGCCTTAGTGTTGTACACCTACAAACTATGAACTGAACTCGGTTTACATATATGTTAGACTAAACAGGTTGTGATGTAAATATGAGAGAGGAGTTTCCATTATGATGATTATTTCATTGCTATGTTGCTGCTGTTTTTGTTTTTGTAATTTTTCTTTTATTTTTCCTAAAGTGCTATGTTGCTGTTCCCTTTGTTATTTCATTGCTATATTGCTGTTGTCTATGTTTTTGTAAACAATACAAACAACTGATTTATATAATCATAGAACAATGCTAAACAGACCAAAAAAAGGCCTAAAAGTGTGTCTACTTCATTCATTTTTTAACATGAGAACCTATCATTTTTTGTCATGTGTAGCCGTTATTTCGGTAGGCATTTATTTAGGCACATGTATTGGGCATACATATCATTTGTCATAATCATATGAAGATAATGTTTAGTGTTTCTTGTTATTACAGATCTGTCACTTGAGAAATGTGTGCCATGCAACAGGAAGGATTTGAGCCCTATGACAGAAGAGACTGCCAATGTGTTGAAAGCTAAGGTTTGCTTAATATCTTTTTGTTATATATCAAAAAAAAATTTCAGTAAATTAATCATTGTTGCTTTTGATTTAGGTGCCTGAATGGGAATTGCTAAATGATGGTGGTGTAATGAAGCTTCGCCGGAAGTGGAAAGTTAAGAGTTTCGTCAAAGGCTTGGACTTGTTTAAGGTTGTCGGTGATTTGGCTGAAGCTGAAGGTCTCTCTTTCTCTCTTGTTTGTTCATCTGAGCATTGCATGAAAAAAAAACAAAATAATATATATATATATATATATATATATATATATATATATATATATATATATATATATATATATATATAGTTCTGCTGTATATAAATCATCTCCACATTATCTTAAAATTGTACTCAACATAGAGAAAAGTCATAATTACCCTTCATTAATTAATTATTCTCCTTGTATGGTAATTACTTTCTTACTAAAATCTACATTTCTTTATTATCTATATATCTCATTAATTACATATAATCATTATTGCATATCATAATTACATAAAAATTTATAATATCGACTATCATAACGAATATAATTAATTGAAATCCGCATTATATAATACGGAGTACAACTAATACGGAAAACTTATATGGTTGTGAACAACTACAATCGCTGTAGGCATGGTGTTTGAACATTATTCATCACTTAATGTTGTTTCTGTGAAAGTAAATTGTAGAAGATGATTCATTTGAGATGTGGCTGATATGGTTTGAATACAGGTCATCATCCAGATCTCCATCTTGTCGGATGGAACAATGTGACCGTCGAGATATGGACACATGCATGTGGTAAGAATTAACTCTATAAGATGGACATTTCTATGTACTTTCATAGAGGTTGTTTGTTTGCAGCAAGTGGTTATAAAGACAGGATAAAATGAACGAATAAATTTCCACAAAAAAAAAAAAGATAATGTAAGATCCAAAAGCTTGATAGGTAATTGAACTTTAACTTGTTACCTAGCACAATAATAGGACTAGAAAACTGATCTTGAACTTTTTTTAACAAATATTGAACATCCAATCCTATTATTGTGTCACTTGATGTTCCATTATTTGTATCGAGCTTTTGTGGATCATACAGTAACTTTATCTGTCATTCGCCCAAAATGAATATGACAATCCTTATAAAAGATAATGATCATGCATTCGATATATAAATCAGTGATCAGTAAACTTTCATCAACTTCTTTCCCATTTAATGGGAAGTTGTCTTATGTACATACCACCTATTTTTTTGTTTTTTTTTTTATATTCGAGGAAGTTGTAATTCTCTTAGAGATTAGTTGCTAAATTCATACTGTAAAGCTGTTGATGTCTAAGCATTATCCTAACTCATACAGGCGGACTCACAGAAAATGATTTCATACTTGCTGCAAAGATCGACAAGTTACCCATTGAATCTTTTCTCAGGCGTAAATGACTTGACAGACTTTTGTATGAAATCCAAAAGCAGAGTATGATCAAGTATATGCTCTTTTTTAGATTTTGCCACCCATAGTGCGGGAAAGATAAAAAGAAACAGGTTTGTGTTTACAAGCCTTCACTATGGGAGACATCACACGTCGTTTTCATAAAGACTCGGGAGATGAGGACGCAATGTAGTTTTGTTTTCTATATATGAATGAATTTCCGAATGATTCGATGATCGTTACCTTGACAGTTGGACAAGCATGTAAGCCTCTTTTAGTAGTCAAGACAAATTTATGAGATGTTATTTCCCTAGTGATAATATGCAAATAGGTAAGTTTTAACATTAAAAATTCTTCCAAAGAGAGACACTGTTATTATCTTTATAGAATATCAAGGATTCTGAAAAATTCTTGATATAGAAATTGATCATCGCAATTAAACCATTCACATATGATATGTACAAATTAGTGAATCACACACATTATATCGATTGATGGATTCGTCATATACTACTTGGACACTATTTGAGCGCTTGACACAGGAAACAAAAGGCCAATAACAGACGGAAGGTTACAAATTATTGGCATAAAGCATTTTGGGCACCTGGCTTTCTCCGGCGCATATTAGCTTAGCTGTGCTTATTAGGCCGGTTTGTAGCAACTTGTTCGTGTCTTGGTTGGACTCCTGGTGTACAAGTTTGATTTTTAAAGCAACGCAAAGTGAATGTTCAAAGATAATAAAATACTATAAAATAAAAACAAAGACAATAAGTAGAGATGACAATATGACCGCATTTAGAAATGGATCGAAGGTACTATTCTATGTCTAGCAGGTTACAATAGTCGAACCAAATAATATTTACGAAAAAGGGAAACGAGTTAAAAATCAACAAAAATGAATTCAAATGCATACAAAAATCACACGAATCACTTTATTGCATAAACTAGTTTATATTTAGCAACACCATTTATTTGGAAAATTGGAAGGAAACAAAAAAAGATTATAGTATAAAATTGGCCCAACCTGAAGTAACCAGTTTTTACTGCAGCTACAAAAAAAATATCTATTTTCAAACTGTTAACCAATCTGCCCATTTTGCCACATCTACTCCTCCCAAAGACATAACCTAGGCCTGTTAAATCATGTGGTGAAGATTAAAGAAAGTCATGCCCCCAAGCTCCTAGGATGAAAAATATACACCTAAACAATAGTCCATAAAATGGATATTCAAAGGTAGAAGGGCCTAGATTATTGGTATCAAGTGTTGCTGCGATTCACACTGACATTAAAATTCTCATAGCATACGTTTTTACAAACCCACCAATGTGACCATAGGCTTAAGACTTGGTATAACTATATATGTAACACATACATATGTCTAATATTGAGTTACAGAAGCAAGCATTATTTAGGTTCATAAACCCCTTGCTGCTTATTATAACTTGCATCAATTATCAAGTTTCTTGCTAATAATTATGTCTCAAGCAGCAGCAGTATCAACAGCAGTACCAGCATCCTTTTTGTGCACAAAAGCTTCAAGATATTCTTTCCTGCAAGATAATGACTCTCTTTAAAACATTACTCGGATCCGAAAAGACGGATTATCAAGGATGTCAAGATGGACAGGTTGGGTTAGCAGACAGGTCCAAATGGGTTTAGGATGAAACCGGTCATATATTAGTGAGGGTCGAAAAGGACTGGGTCAATGAAGATTGACAGGCTAACAATTTTTCTGTCCAGATTTAATAAGTTTATAAATCATGGCATCAATTGTGATCAGAAAAAAACAAGATTTTTACAGTATTATCATAAAAGTTTGAATGAAACCATATAGGACGGTTTCCCTTTTATTTGATTTATTTATTTAACCTGTTAAGGATATAACACAACCCAGATTGACCCAAAATTGGTTTTGAAACTGACACCCACCCACAATTCAGCTTTTAAACTTACTAGTTCCTCGATACAATCATTGCACGATCTAATATTTGTCCAAGTTTCATGTAGCTGTCAAACTATTTTTGAGGAACAGACGAGTCAAAAAAATGAGCAGTTCTTCCCTCAAAAATCAATTTAGATTTGTCTTTTCTGATGGTAGCAAGATAAATGGAAAGCCAGAAACAATAAACAGTGAGATACCTTGCCGGTAAGTGATCATGTGGTCGATTAAAAGGAGTCCAAATTGGGTCACCAACAAAGAGACGCATGGCCTGCCAACAAAATGTACAACAGGCATAAATAGTCTGCTTTTACAGCCATTACTTATTCCTTCAAAGCTAGCAATGAAGACTTGAAAAACACATAGTCTAGCTGGAATGAGTTCGTACTTGGATAATTCGGGTCATTTTCAAGTACGAGTCAAAATGGGTCAAGTAGGGTTAAGTTGACCTGCAAACACTCTTTCGTTCATTTCAAATATATATGTATGTATGTGTGTGCACATAATAATACATATATATGAAGAGTTAACTATGATTTAAGACCAATACTATTACAACGATAATTCAAATCTTTGGGTGAAACCATGTTAGGAGGTTGTACTCATTAAAAATAGAGTTGGGATGACTTTCGACTGTTTGACCCGTTAGACTGGTATTTTTAAAAGCTGTTTTTGTTTTCATTTTACCTGTTAAAGATAAATACATCCCGAATTAACCCATTCATAAGTAAATAGTTAATAGATATTAACTCTAAGGGTCATCATACCTTGATAATATAATATTTACTTCATATGAAACCCAGTTCTATTAATGCAAAGCTGCTAGAAGCAAATGTGCCATTCATTATATTTAACCTTTCCTTATATCTTTTCTCCATTCATTTCATTTTTCTCAATGTAGGAAAGCATATGCAATATAATAATTAATTACGTTTCCAGTGTTTACATTCCAGAGGTGTAAACATAGTCATCAGTGACACTTCTTATCAATATACCTTAATGTAGTTGTCTGTATCAAGTGTGAATCGGTGATAAATACCAGCAGGCAAAACAATCATGCCCCCTTTCTTCACCCAAACACGTATCCAAGCCTCATTGTGATCTCTCACATCAAAGTATCCTTCAAAACAAGTCCATGTTTGGTAAGTCTGGATTCTGGAATATTAGCGAGTGCTTACAATAATAATAATCTTTGACATTTGAATGAGCACATTCTGAGCTGGATGATGTATGGTTAGATCAGCACTGATAGTAGCTTAGCATAACAAAATATCTAATTGCATTTTCCATTTGTTTAATAAATTGATGAAGACTATCTTCACCATATGAATGAGTATCCTAGTTCGATCAAATAAAATTACTATTCACACCCCTTTTCTTAACCCAATCTGAGAGAGTTATAATTCCATGTCACAAAACCATATCTACTCATTTAAACAAATCTACTTATTTAAACAAAAAAGTGTTTTTTTTAGTGATTTTATCGATTAACTTCGTAACCAATAAGAATAGTACATATACTCATAAAACTAAATTTCTGATTTTTAAAGAACTTCAGAACAAAGCGCATCCAAACACTAATTGCAACAAAATTTATCTAATTCTGATTATCCGAATATCGCATAGTCACTCTCAAAATACTAATTCGGACACCCTTATATATGTAGGAAAACAGAGCTTAACTATAAATGAAACTTACCACTTCCAGCAACAGTGTAGCGAATCTCCTCATCAGTATGAAGATGCTCTTCGAAAAAGTTTTTGATCTTCTCTTCATAGTTCGGCAGCTTTTCTGGGCAAACTTCACAGAAGTCCTGAAAATCAACTCCTGTTAAAACTATAGATCCAAAAAGCACGCCCAACCATAGATGTCAATTCAGCCCATTAACATAACAAACAGGCAACGAGTCAAATGGGTAGAGTGAGAGAGGGTCAACCTGGTTGAAAGTCATCAGATATTTACACTTATTGCATTAAACCTTCCTAATTGCTTTATTAAAATCTTAAGATTATTACTCTTGAACACATCGAATATATTTTAATAAACTGAAATGAAAAGGTGTTTACGGTTTTGACACCGATCTGATCGTACTAAAACATATAAAATAAATATCTGTTTCCATATGATAACCAAGTAACCAACCCAACTTACCACCTCTTCCCACCCTTCTTGAAAAACACAAACACGGGCGTAACATGGTATGCAAATTGTCATTGAACGGTAAGAGTTAAGAACCATGATATCAAACAAACCATGTAAGAGTATCCGCGTGATTCACGAATTTTCTTCAACTCTTCATCTGTTTCATAGTTATCAGCATCCAACCGCCAACTAAGTACCCCAAGTTCTGCACAAAATTCAACAAGTGATTCATTAGGCAAGTTAACTACGGTTCTAGACTTAAAAACTAATAAGAATGAAGTTCAGAAGCCTTCACCTGCAAGTTTGTCAAGGGATACAAATTCCTTTGGCTCCTTGTGATGCGGAAGCCTTTGGTCTTCATTACTATCATCCATGTACCATGCCTGAATGACTTCCTCCCTAACATCCTATTTAGACACACACACAAAAAAAAAAAAGATGGTTCCAGATTAGATATAGAAAATGATAAAAAAAAATTAATGTGGCAATATCAACCCATTTGTGTATGAGTGGTCAATCGTGTAGTGTTTTATTTGGAATGGTCAAGTGGGTAAAATACAAAAGAAAAGTTAAGAAAACATTTCGCTAAGAAGAAAAACGAAGTTGTCAAATGCAGCCAGAAAATCAATCTTTAATGCATGACATTTCTAAAATCAATTTATTCAAATAATTAGATTATTATTAGAATAACAATATCATGGTAATTGACTTCACAAAATCTGATTATATTAGTACTTCTCAAATGGACATAATGATAGAAATTTTGTTAATGTAACTACAACAACTTGGCAAAAAGATATAAACATAACTGTGATTTTACATTTGTATCATATTTACATAATAAAAAGATATAAACCTAATTGTGGTTGTACATTTGTATCGGTCATATACTTATACTTTCATATTCACATCATTACATCATTTTTCACCCACACCTTATCAAATTAATCCACATGAATCTTCATTTAGGTCAAACGGTTATGTGGATCAAACATTAACATCTCAACTGTCACAAGTTCTCTGTTGACAAATGTAATGATAAGTTAGACAGACAATGTAATAGTTAAACTACAAGACTAACTACGATATTGCTCAAACCTATTGAATGTAACCAAAAACAAATTATAATGCCTTTTTCTATTTCACCCAACATGTTAACTTTACAGCACTGGTTAATTAAATCTTAGCTATACTTTCTTTTCAAAAGTTGTACTATCCATGGATTACAGAACTGAAATTATTTACTTCACAAGGTTATATCTGGGAGTATGCTGTTGTTAGTGAGTGATTCACTCTCTTTTTAAGGGCATATGTACCTCTAATATTTTGCAATATTATGCAAGTGTTGAAACAAGTAAAATTTGTGTTGCATGTCATGGTCAAGGATCTAAGATATTCTTATTATGAAGCTTAAATAAAAGTGGTACTGAGAAGCAGGGTCAATAAGTTTGGAGGCGAGAAAACTTATAGTAACAGACAGTAAACTAGAGAGCATAGTAGCAATTGCGTCATTACCTTCTAAACGATTAAGTACAAGTTTTAAAAATAAAGATGGCTACTTTGTGGTCGTACAAAAGCTAATTTCATATAATATAAGGCGACCACTAAGACCTTTACCTAAAAGAAAGAAAACATTGAATGCTATACTTCCTAAGGGTCTAGAGAAGACATACAAGGCAGCTAAATACGTTAATAATCAGGAAGAACACTAAATCGCCTATTATTAACTTATACTAAATAAAGCATGCAAGTTGTACACTATCTATTCTCCTTAGGTGTTTGTATCATTATACTGCACTCTAGCACAACATCAAACACTTAATTGTAACTCCGGGTTTCAAATTGATTATTTAAGTGCTTATCTGCTTATTGCTTAATTATACAGCAGATAAGCAAATACAAACACTCTTCTAAAAACTGCTTATCTAATTAATTTAGAAGGAATAAGCAGTTCTCAAGTAACATGATGGATCATGTTACCTTTAGTAAGAAATAAGAATAATAAATAAAATGAATAATATTCACAATAAAGGGCCCACTTTAGATCCCCTCACAAAATACAACATGATCAATCATGTTAAAAAATAACTTAAGTGGATGATGTTGGTATCTACTTATTTTTTTAATTTAAGGGTTTTTTTGCAGTTAAAGAGCTTTAAGATAAGCAAACCAAACACAACCCAAACTAACAAACCTCAATCTAGAGGCTTAAATAAGCTCATAAGCTCTAGAAATCAGCTAAAGCAAAGACCCCCTTAAAAATTAAAAGCTTTGCCATAACTTTTCAGTTTATCGTGTTTTGTCTTTGCAGATTTCAGAAAGCTGCACTGCTTATATAATATAATAGATATTAAAAATTGATAAGCAAACAAATTACCCTAGAACAAGATTCCTAAACAAAGTTGAAAATTCAGATAGCTAAATGTTTAATTACATGAGCCACCAAACAGCTTATGAACTCATTTACATAAATTTGATTCCTTTGGATAAATTAGGGTTCTTGGAATTGGGGGAAATTAAGCAATTACATACATGAACTAACAAACAAACAAATCTAAGTAATCCGGATGAAATAATAAAGAATGAAAAAGATATGTTACCTTGCACGAAGAACCCATGAATTGAATGCTTTCAAGTTACGCAGGCTAGAAGAAATAAAAACAAAAACAAACCCCTAATTTGTAATGGTCACAAACGCAAATGGTCACAAATCTTTCTGGTTGCGTTTTATATTTATATTCTCTCTGGTATTATTGTATGAACAAAACAATAAATATAGTGCGTTTCATGCCACCACCAAATTTGGATTTGGAATCGAAATAATACCCCAAAATTGAATTGACCAAGTTGCCCTTTCACTTCACACGTTCTTCTTCAATAGTCAAAAGTTTGATGCCATATTGTGCCATTGTTGGGGTATTCAAACGGTCTAACTTTGTTTTATTTAAATGAAGTTATTCGGTTCGATTTGTTTGGTTTTTACTTTAAAAAGTCCGATTCAAATTAACTTAATTAACAATCGAGTTAATTGGCTCGGGCCTATTAATCTGATAATGTGAAAGAAAATAATACAACATCAATCAAATGGTAAAAATCAACCTATAAGTTTTACTAAGGCTGATTTTATTTAGTCAATGCCCATTATTACAGATTTTTCTTTTTTTTTTTTTAAATTGTTTTTTAACTTCTTCTCTATTTCAGTTTTCCATTATTTCTTTTGGATTTTTTTCTAAAAGTAAATAATACTATAATTAATTTAAAATGATATATAATTTTTCACGAGTTTTAGATTATTGTTTGAAAAATCTTCCTTACATTATTATTTGATAATGTTAAAAATATCTTTTTAAAAATTTTGTATGAAGTTTAATGTTAAAATTTTATTTTTGTTTAAATTTTTTTGTATGAAGTTAGAAAAATGAGATGGATGAGATGTGATGGGTAATGTCACGCAGGGGAAGGATGAAAAACAAAGAGAATGAGTCATGCTACACTCGTTTTTATTTTTGAATGAATTAGAGAATGAGTCTAAGAAGAGTTGAATATATTTAAATTGTAATAAAACTTTCATCAATTTTTTTCAAAAAATAAAAAATAAAAAATATAGTAAAAGTCTATTATAGAAATGATCAATGGTCATCCATCAAAACAAATGGACCATTGACTCACAAAACCAGACCATTGACTCACAAAACCATTTTCTTTGAAAAAAAAAATTAACAATTTTCAATAAAAATTTACAAAAATAGTAACAAGATCAAACCACAACCTGGTCCCTAATCACCCTCGACCTCGAACCAGTAAGCCTTGAACCTTGCCTTTAGTTGTTTGTTGTTGTCTTCATCAAGTGGTATATAAATTCCAACAAAGAAGGGTATCAATTGAAGCTTGTTGGTTTTGGACTTTTGGGTGAAGTTTGGAGGTCTAAATGATGTTATTTTAGTTCAAGGAGTTTGTATCAATGTTTAGTCTCAAGATTTACAATGATGTTAGGGTAGTTTTTCAATGTCCGTTGTTGGTCATGGGTTAATTCTTGCAATCTCACAACTTGTATCTCAAAGGATCGTTTGATACTTTTTTTCTATATTTTATTTTTCAACAAAAAAAGTTAAAAATAAAAAAATAACTTACGTTTCACCAACATGCCAGACACATTGGATTTTATTTTAGATGGAGCTAGAGTTTTTTTCCAGTAAAATCCTTATGAAAACACATCGACTTGAATTACTTGGTTAAGGATATGCTTGAAGTTAGATGCAACAAATTTCTCCCAATAAAAGTCAATGTCTCATCTTGGAGATCTTGAAACGGAAGACTTCCAAGAGAGTCAATCTCGACAAGCTTGGTGTTGATCTTGATTCCACTCGATGTATGTGTTGTGATAATGCTCAAGAAACACAATTTCATCTATTTAGAAAATGTGAGGGTATGTGGGATTGAATGTTTTTAGGTGGTGGTCATTGGATGGTCCTAACTTTATAAATGTCAATGATGTTATTATGTGCTCGGATTACATCTGCTATCGCGAAAAAGCTCGTATAACCTTTGATCTGGTGGTCAAAACATATGTTTGGGTCTTATGGTGCGCTTTAGAACGAGTTTTCTTTCTCTTTCAAAAAGACTATGAGCAATACACTTTATGATGAAGTCAAACTTCTATCATTTATCTAGATTTGATGCGTGCTCGCGGTACAGGTCGTTTATTTCTAGACTGCAGGACGATCAGTGTTTAAATATTTATATGAGCTAGGCTCAAACTATAAATACTACCTACTTTATTTTTAGACTTCGTTCGTCTTGAAAAAATGCTCGGCTTCAAACGAGTTATTCTGGCGTATGATGTTGCATATCCGTGCTTTAGTGACAAGTTGCTCCTTGCTCTTAAGTGGGAGTTTTTTTGTGGTGGATCCCACACTTTAGGGTTTGGAAATATTCAGATATCCGGCATATGGACGTTTCGAGAAGATATAGATGGCGGCTCCTTATGAGATATAGTAATGCTCCATGGTCCGCAGGTATGTGAAATTGGTTTGTCTGCCTTTGACTCTTATGGATTTTGCTTGAATGTGCGTCATCTCTTGGGTCTTCTCGTTCATTCATCATATCATATGCACTTATTAAATAACATAAATAAATATAAGTAATGGCGTAGTAATATAGATAAAATGATCAAACAGATCAAATCCAAAATATGTTGAGAGTAAGGTACTGTAATAGTTAAACGAATACACAAAATATGAAATGAAATGTCAAATAGGGATAGTCTAAGAGATAGGGGAACCCTGTTCAGGCAAATCAGAGGCCTGAGCGGTGTGTGGGGTTGTCGACGGTCCTGCAACTGATTGTCGACGGTCCTGCAACTGCGGTGGTCAGCTTTTGTTGTATCAATATGTCTCTAAGTGTGGCCGCCGACAGTGCCATTGGGTCTGGATGACCCCAACTGCTCAAAATCTCTGATGTGATATCTGCATCTTCAAGTAGCTTCAGATATGTCTGTCGTAATAAGCTCTCAGATGAAATATTAGAAGAAGAGATCGGACCAATGTTCAGCATCCTGCCCACGCTATCAAACAAAGTCGCATCAGTGCCCAAATAAACCATTTCAGGGTGGTAAGATGTACTAGCCACTGGTTGCTGTCTGGGCCGTGATGATGGTATAGTAGTAGCAGCTGCTGTTTGCTGATCTGCTGGAGTCGGGTTTTCTATTGAGAAGACCCTCCCTATATCGGCTGAGGTCGGGATGATAGGTGATGGAGGATGAGTGCTGGTGGTATGTGGGTATGTCATGGATGGTGGTGGTGGACCACATCGGTATAGAAATGGCTCGGGATCAGGAATGTCGAATCTTCTAGCGATCAAGATCTGGTGAGCTTGACTAACCTGTAAAGCATGTAGGAGATAGTACTAAGTCAGTGGGGTAATAGGGTCTGTGTAGTGGATAACGGCCTGAGTTGGCTGCTCGGATGTCCCCGCTCCTCCTTGTGGAATCTCAGTCTCAGATGTCGGTGCATCTGATCTATCCTCCTCAACATCTGTACTCTGTACCGCTCCAATCACTCTAACACGCTTTCGTGTCATATAACATCCTAGAATGAGCTACCGCGTGTTGTGCCAGAGACACTGCTTCTCCTTGTTCTCATCAATAAGTCTAATAAGCTTGCAGTACTCTAAATCAACTGGCAGAGAACTGGAGTGATACAAATATTCCTCCTTATGAAACTCTTTGAAGATCCCCATACTCTGCAACAAACGAGTTACAACTGATCCCATAAACATGTGCTTCTTCATCCTCTTCTCTTTCCCAAGTCTCTCAGCGATGATGTAAGCGACATTCAGGTTCTTCTTCCCTATGATAGCCTCCATGAATTTAAGCTCTTTTGCAGTTACCGGGCCATTCTCTCTCTTACCAAGAACTGAGCAACATAGGAGTTTGTGAAGAATGTGATGAATGGATCTAGTCAAAGTAGAAGACTGCACACTACTCCTAAAACTCGTTCTGGCTAAGTCCATCAAAATCTCCTTGTGATCTCTATGTGGAAACAAATGGTTTGGACACTGTTGGTGAACCATTCGGATTGTACTTAAGACCGGGTTTACAAACCAAGATATACTCCAAGATCACCCACTGACATCCTATGAGTTTTTCCTCGGAATTTGAAAGAAATCTTCTTTTCATCGGTAATGCTCATCTTCTCGTGGAACTCATATGTCATCATGAATTCAGTGACGGGTTCTCAGTATATACCCTCGTCTATGTTGAAGAGATGAAAGAATGCAGAATGTTCTTGTCCTTCAGTTTCACAAATTATCAAATTCTCTAACTCCTCTTTCAAACCCAAACGCCTCATATCTTGCCATATTACAACCTGGTTACTTCCTTGAAACTGACTCGTCCACCGGTGAATTTCTAATTTCTTTCGTGGAGTAGTGGCCAAGTTGACGAGCAGGCCCGGATACAAGGGTGTGCAACCTGACCCATTGCACAGGGCCCAATTTTGGTTGAGGGCCCATAATAGTAATCTCAGTGTCTAGTTATTACGTAAGAAACTAAACCTATGCTAAAAAGCTTATTTGGTTCTATGGATAAAGCATTCAAGTTGAATTTGCTGATGGTTGTTTGATCCTTTGCAACTATTGTTTTTGCCTTCATTATTCATATTGTTGAGACATGTTTTGTGACAACAGATCTAGCTTGTAATAGACTTTTGGTAATTGTAATCAAGTTGGTACATTGGTTTTGAATTATAAATGAAATATATTACTTGGTAAACATTTTAGAGTTAAATATCAAAATGCTAAAAAATGTTGACCAAGGTTGACCGCGAACCGAGTCAGTTCGCAGGACAAAAATGGCCTGCGAACCGAGTTAGTTCGCTGGGCCAATATGGGCTGCGAACTGAGTCAGTTCGCAGAGCCCAATGACCTGCGAACCGAGACGGTTATATATGCAAATTAGGTTTTAAACCTAAATGACTTTTGCCACTTTGCTCATCCAGACGACCTGCGATTCCAGAGAGTTCTCCAACATTCTAAAGGCTAGGTATTGATCGCTAACATTTGTTATAATCGATACGAAGCAATTAGACAATTAATTCGCTAATATATTGCGAAAGAATTTGTTATAGACCCTATAACTAGTATTGAGGGATTCCGCACCTTAATACCGTAGATAACCTCGTTATCGATCCTTACACGAAGGGACTTACACATATTCCAACTAAAATTTTTGGCAATTAAATATTGTGGTCAAGTGATCATAAAAGTTTTTCTTAATCATAGTTTTTGTTTTTTTTTTTTTTTTTTCCTATCAATATTTAGTTTTAAATTTTAATATTGGAATTTATTTGGTAATCAAAATTTAGTTTTAAACAACAATTTTTTGGAGTAGAATATTTTAGCAATTAATTTTTTTATTAATATAACTCAACTGATTAATTTAATATCTGCGATGATTTATATACTATCAATTTTAGCCATTCACCAATAATTTAATGGTTTAACTATTTTACTTTTTACCAGAAACATATTATCAAAAATTACTAATATGGTGGTGGATAACTTAAAAATCATGGTATATAAATCATCACCTATTTAATATAATACTTTTAGTAAAACAAAAATTAGTTGAAAGCATCGATTAAGGGCCTATTTAATAGTACGGAACAGGGCCTCCAAAATCAACGGGACGACCCTGTTGACGAGTGAAGGATGTAACTGTTTCATCTAAAACACAAGACAAGAGAATTAAGTCATAATAATTTGCTAAAGTATTTCCAATTTTTTAAAGAATATTTGGAAATGTAGGCTTTAGAAATGAGCATATCCGCAAATTTTTATGACTAATCTACAATCAATCCTCAATCCGCAATTTTCCTAATATGTATTGTCTAAACTTTTTAAGAAAATGGAAACAAAGTCTCAAAGTTGCTAGTGATTACTCAAAGTAGTTAATATCACCCAATTGTGATCAAAAGCCCTAAGTAACTAGCAAATTGTATACCTTATATTAACTAATGAGCATATGACTTGAAATTTCCAAGACATGTAATTACCTAAAATTATATAAGCATACAAACAAAGAAGCATGAATCAATTGAGCATGTAATCCTATTTCTTTAAGTTTTAATTTATGTGTTGACTTTCATTTTTATGGCAATGTGGCGCAAGCAATTTGAAAACTATTATTCATGAAAGAATAGTTACTTGGAAGGAATGGATTCGTTTATGAAGTTTCATACACTTTATTTATTAAAGTGATGCCACCTGATGTAACGTAAAAAGTCATGTTTTTACGTACATTATTCCTCATTATTTGAGCTATTAATTAGTGAAAACATCTTAAATCAATGATTATTTACTAAAATTCACTAAAGTTGTTCAAACATAGACGTTGCAACAAAAATCGCTTAAAACGTCCAAATAAGATACAAAACTAAGCAAATAAACTTCACCCGATTCCTTCACTTTTATTTACCTTATGATTTACACTTCCTAAACACTATTTTATGATTCATAGGTAATTACGAGATCGGGGAATCAAGAATCGTGCAAAACGGATAAAAGACGGAGAAGACACAACACCTAGAGATCAACCGAACGCATTCCGAGCACGTATGAGCTACACACATCCAAAATACATGATTTTGGTATTATTAGAAGCGTAACAGAATTTCGAGATCATAGGCGAAAGAATCATGTCAGACGGACAAGAAACGAAGAAGATACGCACGAAACAAGCAACGAACGAAGTACCGAACAACGGGTAAAGACAAAACGGCATCAAGGATACCGTATACGGCCTCTAGCCTACCGTATACGGCCCCTATGATGCCGTATACGGCCTCTAGGGTGCCGTATATGGCCCCTGATGCCCTCCGGTGATGCCATTTTTCTGTTTTTTTGAGGTTTCTGTAAGTCCGTATGTATAGGATCGATAACGAGGTTATCTACGATATTAAGGTGCGGAATCCCTCAATACTAGTTATAGGATCTATAACGAATTCTATCGCAATATATTAGCGAATCAATTATCTAATTGCTTTGTATCGATTATAACACTTGTTAATCTATCAATACCTAGCCTTTAGACACTGAAAAAATTCTCTGGAATCGCAGCAACTTCGTTGGGCAGAAAATGGCAAAAAAAGTCCTGAACATGAAAACTTAGTTTTTCATATATACTCGTCTCGGTTCGCAGGCTCGTGGGCTCTGCGAACTGACTCGGTTCGCAGCCCATGACAGCCCAGCGAACTCACTCAGTTCGCAGTACAAACTTGTCCTGCGAACTGACTCGGTTCGCAGTCCACCTTTGTCCTGCGAACTGACTCGGTTCGCGGTCAACCTTGGTCAACATTTTTCAGCCTTTTGATATTTAACTCTAAAATGTTTACCAAGCAATATATTTCATTTACAATTCAAAACCAATGTACATACTTGATTACAATTACTAAAAGTACTAAAACTCACTATTACAAGCTAGATCTGTTGTCACAAAACATGTCTCAACAGACTCCCCCTTGACAATAGCTCTAGCATCTTTAAGTCTTTGTCTTCAAGTTGTCTTTGGTAATCAGTTGTAAATTTTGCTACCTGCATATATCTTCAGCTTAATGCATGTCTTCACCATTGACTGATAATCTCGTGCAACATCTTCCCAACCTTCAATCGCCGTGATCCTATTCTTGTGTAACATCAATAGGTCAGCCTTTGATAGGTTCATCAGATGTCGACGATCATAAATCTTTAAGATCTCTCTCTCTTCATTTTCAACTTCATCATCGTGTTCGAACATGAGAGCTTCCCCAGTCACAGAATCCACAGACCATCTCTTCAAATTTCCTAAGATGTCTTGAGGCATTGTCTTTAGTGGAATCTGTTGCATGCATTTCACAGCTGGATATATCTTCTTTCTACGACGCCTTCCTGTTCTTTCGTTTCTTTCTTCAAGCTTAATTGTCTTTCCGATTCTTGGCTTAATTCTTTCAAACTTCATTGACCAACCCTCAGTCTTGATAATCTTTTCGACATATCTTCCAAAAGGATCATTACTAGGGTTATTTAATTCCAATCTAGCTAAGTCTCGGATTTCAAATCTCGGCAAAGAACTGAAGACAGCTAGCTTCTTCTCAAACTATTGAACTCCGTCAAATCTCTTTATAGCAAAAAGCTGCAAATCTGCGTCGAAGTACCAACCAATAATACCTCTTCTAGGTATACGCTTTCCAGAGATATCCATTTCACTAATCCTAGTCTTCTCCTTTTTCTTCTTCTCCAAAGGCCTAAACATCGGATTATTTTTGAGTCTATCAGGAAGATCATCTTCAGAATCAGTCGAATCTCTAGATCTTCATCTAAATCAATCACTTTTTCTCCGTCTTCTTCCTGAATAACGACTTTAGTCTTTGAATGGCTCACGATGTGTTCATCGATTTTAGCATCGGGATCTACACCTTCGTCTAACCCAACATAAGAAATAGAAGTCCAATCTTCAGGAGGTACAAACTCTCCCTCCTCTAGATTATAGTCTACTTCTTCTTCGACTTCAGTGTCGGAATCGCTTTCATCATTCATATCTACAAGTGATAAACATGTCATGAATCAAATGAATAATATAAATTCTTTTATCAAGAGTTTCTTTATCATCTCTTTCACGAAATCACTCTCTATTACTAATCTTATATAATGTTAACTTGTCAAGATGAATCTCAAGTCAAAATCTTATATAATTAGTCTTATATAATTAGTCTTATATCATTTTAACCTGTAACATAACATCTCAGGTCTAAATCGTATATAACTAATCTTATATTTTATGAACATGAAACCAATAATAATAATTTTTAATGTAAGTCTTTCATTGATTATAAGAGTTATTACAATCAATCTAAGAATACATATTAACAAGAATTATTCCGTGGTGAATTTCTCACCAACATTACTAGCACCAGCAGCAGTACCAGCACCATCACCACCAACACCACTTGTCCCAGCAGGCTCAGACTCCCCCTGAATTGTAGACGGCTCACCGGTCGTTGAAGGACCAGTCGGCTCTCTATCTTTCTGTGCATTGGGATCATCGTCTGTATCATCTCGTCTCTTCCTTCTCAGTTCATCTTCTCTGCATGCCTCATTAAATAGCAAGATCTCCCCCTGAGGCGACTTGCCCTTCAATAAATTTGTGACAAGGCCTTGCAGTCGATCAAACTGTTTCTGCTGATCTTCAGACTCTCTGATAGAAAGCATATGAGACTTCAGGAGATGAGTGTAGGCTTCGCGCCTTGAGTTGCAAGCTCCTTTGCAAGAGTAGCATTCTGAGTCTCTAATATCCGAACCCGAAGTTCCAAACTAGAAATCCGCTCAGAAGCTCTCACAGAAGTAGTAGCCTGGGGTGTAGGTGTGGTTCCAGGTTGAACATTATGTTGTTCAATCTGGGTGGCAACATCCGTTAGGAGTAAGCGAGCTACGATTCTATTAGCTTTAGTAGTCTGAATCGTGACGGTAACGTCAGCAGCAGGCTCCTGTTAGACAATAGTTATCAGTAAAAGTAACAGAATAAACTGTCTCAATCTCTGAATAGCTATAAGTACTCGTATCTCTAACCTTCTCTGAGGTTTCAGATACCGGAGCACTCGGACGTTGCACCGCAGGGCTAGCCTGCTGTTGTGTATCTGGAGCAACTGGACTAGCCAAATCGCCAATCGTCAGCTGAGAAGTAGCAGAACGAATGCGCTTTCGGCGTTGTGTCTGAAGAGAGTGATCCTCTTCGACATCTGTTTCCTCGTCAAGCATGCAAAAATCAGGATCCATATCATCAACTTTGCGCTTACCCTTTAAGGCAGGATCCATGATCAGCTTGGAACCTCTCCGGATCATTCCCGCAGGAATACCCGAAAAAGTAGGAGGATGAGGAAGATCATCATCAGTGTCCTCACTATCAGAGTCAGATGTGGTGGCACCATCTTTGCCAAAGGCACTAGAGGGCCCAACATCCAAACTCGCCTGATCCTGTTCACCCTCAGGTCGAATGACCTCTGGGTCTACAGCTTCAGGAGCCTAGACAAGATGAATGATAATAGATGATAAGTAACTTATAAATTACATGTACGTTGAACAATGATGATATAAATAATACCTGATATTGATCTATCTCACGAAGGAGAGGATCAGTAGCATCATCGTTTTCTATCAGAACCTCATGTAAAACCTGAGCCGCAATGTCAGGTTGTCCAGCTTGATGTATAACATCTTCTATAAGCTCTTGCGGCCCAAGGTTTTGAGCCACAACTGCTGGCTGAGGTCGTACTTCAGGTTGGGCTTCATCATCCAACCAATTATTATTTGGTGGAGCTACATATGCGGCATCTAGAAGATGACCGAACAAGTCGCAAGCCTCAGGTTTGACCAGATCCGGACGTCTGGAAGAATGAAGAAAGCACGCATTGTAGGTCCTCAATCCAATGGTGTCTACACGCAGATCGGGCTGAAATCCTTGAAGATCAGGGATACAGTGTGTAATGATCAGCATGCAAAACCTCGGATAAACCATGAACTTTGATCGAACAGTTCCGGTTATCTGCCCAATGAAGGAGTTGAAGAGGTATGAGGAGAAGCTGTATGGTTTGTTATATACCAGTGACAGCAAGCCTGAGAGAAGCTCGGGACTCAACTCATCGTATCCTCCCTTCTTGTTACCGAAGATGGTAACAATAATGTGGAATAAGAATCTCCACTGGCCAAGAACAAACGCCTTTACAAACTGGCGGCCTCTCTTGGGTCCAGAATAACCCATTCTACCTAGTGCACCCTCAATGAAGTCAGAGGTGTACACTGAAGGTCCAGCTTCCTGATCGACTGTTCCCAGATGTAGAATCTGTCTCAGATCATCAGCAGAGAATACCACTGGATGGTTGTTAACCCTCGTGCGAATAACTGGAGGGTTTACTGCACCGTCAAATACTACATTTTCCCAGAATTGTTCCAGAAGATCTCGGGACAATGGCGGAGATTCCGTAATAGCATATCGAATCCTCGATCTTGCTAAATATGTCAAAATCTCCGAAAAACGTGCAGCTCCACGCTCATTGACATCCAAGTTTACCAATATGTTGTGAGCAGGAGTGAAAGATCGAGCAGCCATATCTGTATCATAAGATATACACAACTGGTAATTAGCTCAAATAATAGGACACTTATCGAACATTAATGAATTTTAAACGTTTATGTATTGTGAACAAAAGACATCACCAAACATCTACGTTTAATATTAATTAATAACTTAATTTACTGAACGTAATTGAACGATTAAGCATATGAGACTTAATTTTCAATTATATTCTCTAAATTATATACATCGTTCGTACGTCCTAGTAATGAATCCGAAATATTATACCGCCGATAGTAAATCGGAACACGCCGCACGACTACATATGAGTCAGAAGTCTTTCGATATAATAGAACAGAATTAGTAAATTATATGCATTTCGCTTATAACAAAAAGATCTTAAGTCGAAACATATAACAAACAGTTAACAAGTCACAAATAAAGTACACGTTAAAAATATTAAGGATAGTCAAACAAAGTCAACCCTGTTGGGTTCGCTTCGCAGGTCAAAGCGAGTCAACCATGTGGTTCGCTTCGCAGTCAACGCGAGTCAACCATGTGGTTCGCTTCGCAGTCAATGGAAGTCAACCATGTGGTTCGCTTCGCAGTCAACGCGAGTCAACCATTAGGGTTCGCTTCGCAGGTCAAAGCGAGTCAACCATTTGGTTCGCTTCGCAGTCAACGGAAGTCAACCATGTGGTTCGCTTCGCAGTCAATGGAAGTCAACCATGTGGTTCGCTTCGCAGTCAACGTAAGTCAAGGGTTCTGGGTTCGCTGCGAACTGAGACTGAGCTCGGTTCGCAGGAGCGTCAGGTTCACCAAGAAATTCGAAGTTGATGATCGAACAATTTTAAACGCGATTGAATGATATAAACATGTTTATTATAGTCCGATGAACAAGTTCTAAGAGTGTTAAGTTTTAATTTTCACTTATTTGTACAAAATTCGTGAAAATTCTAAACCGAAACACTTAAAGCATAAAACGATCGATTAAACACCAATTAGACGGTGTAATCGAGTGATACTTACTTCAAAAGATGCGTAATCGAAAGTTGTAAATATTCTACGGAGTGAAAAACACGATCTGGTGCTTTGGATTTTGAAAATTTTAGAAAAAGATGGCTCGGTTCGCTAAAATCTCGTGTCGCAGAAGAATTTCACTTCGCAGGGTTGGAAAGTGAGAAGTGAGCTCGCAGGACCTGTTCCTTTTATACCCAAATCTCAATTCGCAACGTTGACTAGTCAACTTCGCAAGTTTGACTTTTCATGCAAATTTAGTTGTAAATATAAATTGAACTTTTGCAAGTCAACAGTTTGAACTTTCCAATGCGTTTTTGTCACATTTATTCAACACAGAACAATAAATGACAGATTAACTTATTTTTCAAAGGATAAATACAAACCAAAAATAAAAACGTACTAAATAAATAAACAAGTTAATGAGTGGTATCAAGTACCATTTTATTAATAAAAACAAAAAGAATAAACACTACATATTTTTGGCGTCAAGAGTTTATCTGCATCGGGATCATATTAGGAAGAATAAGCTATACCTTATTATTTATTAAACAAGTCTAAGAAGATTGTTAGTACATGAAAATCAAATAAGTTACAGAAAAATTACAACTTAACCATTTATGAACTTATATTTATAAGATTATAACTTAGTTACCTTTATCCACATGGAATAACATGTTCTTTGAACATACTATTATATTAATGAGAATGTATTATTCACCAAAGTGAACGTTCATTTGTCATCGACAGTTCAAGATGATTACCGATATTATGATCCATATAAACAAATTATTCAACGATTACCAAGCAAACCTTTATTGTCAGTATGCATGTTAACTAGTGTGGGCCAATAAATGATATACTGAGAAATCAAGTATAACTCATAACACTGTATTATTTATGTTCAAGGTAGAGGTTACTAAATGATGCACTTTTCGTAACATATAACATATCCTTGAGTTATTTGAAGATTTTTGACAAACATCAAAAAAATTTTGAAGATACTAGAGGTTCTAGATCTGTACGAAGTACAACAGAAGATCCCTTAGTATGAGCAAAATAGGTTTGAGACCATTGGCGAAACTAAAGGCTTCAGATCTGTACATAGTACAACAAAGTCACCAGTAGTTTTGCTAATAGTCATTATTCTAACTATTTGTCAGTTCATATATTCATATTTTGATAACAGTGTATGACGATACTATCAATCTCAAATTAAGACTTATGTCATACATCATATAATAGGTCACACTGGATAACATGCAAGAGAATTAATGCCTATTAAATGCTCAGAAATCATAGCATAATTTGCCTACCAGTACATCATATAATGAATCTTTCTGGACTTAAATTTATTCTTATCCAATTAGAACATGTGGAGAAAGGTGTATAACACAATAAATATAAGTACCGTCCTGGTTGTAAAGATGTAACTTTAATGTGACTTACCAGAATCTACTAACATATCTAACTTAAGACTTATACTTATTATTATTAAGCTTATTCTCCCAATGTACTATCACTTCCCAGCAAATAAAAACTTAAACTTTTTATGATTTATATTCTTTTTGTACTTTATAGAAGACGATTCCCCTTAGGTAAAAAGCAAATGAATGCCATACGCCTTTTTTTTTTTTTTTTAAGAAAAGACCTTACAAACTATTACATTCTTCTTTGGAAGATAAGTTATTCTGGATTTCTCATTCCATTCAGTTGAACTAATGTCTCAAAACGAGCCCTGTCGAAAGCTTTAGTGTATAGATCTGCCAAGTTGTCAGAAGAGGCAACTTTGACTAATCTAATAAGCTTCTTCTCGGCACAATCTCGAATAAAATGATGACGAATATCAATGTGTTTCGTCTTGCTGTGCTTTACCGGATTATTGGCTATAGAGATCGTCGATTCATTATCGATCATCATTGGAGTGTCGGTAAAGTTTAGTCCATAGTCTCGCAGTTGCTGCTGTATCCACAATACTTGGGAACAACAGCTGCCAGCTGCAACATACTCAGCTTCACATGTAGAAATGGCTACTGAGCTTTGCTTCTTGCACTGCCAAGACACAAGTCTACCTCCTAGGAATTGACATCCTCCGGTCGTAGACTTTCTATTTTGGTTGCATCCACCATAATCCGAATCAGTATACGCAACAAAATCTAAGTCTCCTTCAATCGGATACCAAAGTCCCAGCTTCGGCTTCCCCTTGAGGTAACAAAAGATTCTCTTTACAGCTTGCATATGTGACTCTTTCGGATCAGCCTGATATCTTGCGCAAATGCAAACAGCAAACATAATGTCAGGCCTAGAAGCAGTCAAATACATTAGTGATCCAATCATAGCCCTATATAAAGTAGGATCTACATTCTGATCACTCGATGTATCAGGACCGAGTCCGTAATTTTCTGGAATAGGAGTCTTGTAGATACGAGATTCATCCATCTTAAAACGTTCTAACAACTCATGTGTATATTTAGATTGATGAATAAAGAATCCATCTTTCTTTTGGTCAACTTGTAACCCTAAGAAAAAGTTCAACTCTCCCATAGCAGACATCTCAAACTTTCCCTTCATAACTTGCTCAAATTCTTGACACATCTTTTCGTCAGATGACCCAAAGATAATGTCATCAACATATACTTGAACAAGTATAAAATCCTGCTTCTTCCATTTCACAAAAAGTGTACTATCAATTCTTCCTCTTGAAAAACCATTCTCAAGAAGATAAGTTGATAGTGTTTCATACCACGCCCTTGGTGCTTGATGTAATCCATACAGAGCCTTATCAAGACGATATACTCTATTTGGATACATTGGATCAGTAAATCCTGGTGGTTGAGAAACATACACCGTTTCCTTGACCTTGCCATACAAAAAGGCACTCTTAACATCCAGCTGATACACTTTCATTTTCTTTGAAGCTGCAAATGCTAAGAACAACCTAATTGCCTCAAGCCTAGCCACAGGTGCAAACACTTCATTGTAATCAATTCCTTCTTGTTGGTTGAAGCCTTGAACGACTAAACGAGCTTTATTGCGAATCACGATTCCCCGATCGTCATTCTTACACTTAAAGACCCATCTAGTACCAATTGGATATTCACCACATGGTAAATCAACCAACTCCCAAACTTGTAGTTTTGAGAACTGAGAAAGTTCTTCCTGCATTGCTTCTACCCATGAGTTGTCCTTCAACGCCATTTGGACATTCTTAGGCTCAACTTGGGAGATAAAACATGAATATAGACATCGATTTGTAATCCCTGTCTCTTTCATTTCAGCATATAGGCTAGTGTACTCAGATACACTAGACCTGGTTTGAACTGGTGCATTCGGATCACCAATGATATTTTCAATTGGATGATTTTTGTTAGTTCTTGTTGTCGTCACTGGTTCAAGTTCTATTTCTTCTTCTAGATTTGTGCCAATCTCCTTCAATAGAGGTATATTTTCATCAGAAGATTGTTGTGTGGCACTCGTTGAAGCATGATTAGGATCTACAAAAGTTGTATCTCTAGGAACATTCGATGTTGGTGCAGGGCCAATATCTCCATCACCCGACAATAAATGTTCAGAGATTTCTGAGTCAATTTTGTAGTCACTGATTGGGACATTAAAAGACTTAAAGAGATCTGAATAGTCGAATTGCCAATCTAATCCCTTATGTACGTCATGTGTGTAGCTCGTAACTTCAATGTTATAAACTATCTCCACACGTCCCGTTGCTTTATTGAAGACACGTTTGTTTGGTGAATTAGGCACATAACCTAGGAAATATCCTTCGTCAGCCTTCTCACCAAATTTCGGTTGAGTGCTAGTCTTCAGCAAAGTACAAGAAACTCCAAAGGGTTCAAACCCTTTTAAGTTTGGTTTCTTATTGTTCAAAAGCTCATAACAAGTCTTATTCTGCTTTTTAACCATAAGAACCCTGTTCAGAACATGACATGCTGTATTCACCGCTTCAGCCCAGAAAATGACCGGAAGCCTTGAATCTGCAAGCATTGTTCTAGCTCCTTCAATCAATGTTCTGTTTTTCCTTTCAGCAACACCGTTCTGTTGAGGTTCATACGATGCACTGAATTGATGTTGTATTCCTTTGCTTAAGCAATAGACATTGAACGTTGAATTCTTGAACTCTGTTCCATTGTCACTACGAATTCTCTTAACTCGTGTTCTATAGACATTCTCTATTAGATCTAGGAACTCCATAAGAATACCGGGAGTCTCATCCTTAGATCCCAAAAAGAATACCCAAGAGAATCTAGAGAAATCATCTATGACAACTAAACAGTACCATTTGCCACCTATGCTTCTTTTGCTTATTGGGCCAAAAAGATCCATATGTAGCAATTCAAATGGCGAGGAGATTGAGTTTTCAGTCTTAGATCTGTGTGGTTTTTTATGTTGTTTTCCTTTCATGCAAGGAACACACTTATCTTCAGACTCGAAACGTTTTTGTGGTACACCCAGAACTAAACCATTCTTGGTTATATAATTCATTTTTCGAAAGTTCAGATGAGCCATTCTCCTGTGCCATAAAAGTGCGTCTGCATCTGAAGCCTTGGATAAAAGACATGTAGATTCCATTGAAGTATTAGGAACAACCATGTTGATGGCATAAATGTCCTTCTTCCTTGGAGCCCTCATCAATATCCAATTTTCCGGAATGGTGAAACCCGGCTTCAGGACTAAGGCTTCTGTCTCATTGAAATGTACAGAATGACCTTTATCACAGACTTGGGAAACACTCACTAGGTTGTGAGTTAGTTCTTCAACGTAATTCACATCCTCTAGAGTCAAAGTTCCATTTGAAACTTTTCCTTTCCCAGTTATTACTCCTCCTTTATCACCAGCGAAATGAACTTGCTGTTTCATCCCATCTTTGAAGTCCTTCAGTAGACTTCTTTCACCTGTCATGTGCCGAGAACAACCACTGTCTACATACCACCAGCTGTCCTTGTTCACAGTCTGCTCCTGCACATAACAAGTTGTACACAATTAGTTCTTAAGAGGGACCCAAGCCATTACGGTCTTGGCTTGTCCCTTATCATCCACAATCTGAACTTCCTTAAAGTAACCATAACTATTATTATCAATAGTCTTGGTAACTGCTAAAGAAGTTAGAGGTTGTTGATGATCTGAAGTCTTATGCCTCTGAGGAGAGTGAGTTGAAAACCTCTTAGGCACATAATCAACTTTATGTGTATGTGAAGTAGAACCACTTTCAAATTGACTATGGATTCTACTTGGAGTCCTAAATCTCGACGGTGTCTTATCTCTAGGCTTAGTGTCATTTAGAGAATAAGATCGTTTAGGTTTAGGCGGAGAGACACTATGAGTAACATCTCTTTTCAGAATGTTCACAAGTTTACTACCTAATCCTGGTTTGGTACCTAACCTGTCTACATTTGAACTAGAGACTTTTGGTGTCTCATTGTTATTCACGAGCCTAATCGATGTTTCCAACTTCTTGTTAGGACAACAAGAAGCCACATGTCCCTTTTGGTGACATTTGAAACAGGATTTATGCTTTCGTGACTTAACCCCTTTTGCCTTTTCGTGTTCAGTCTGAGTTTCAGACACTAAAGGTACATCTTGTTCCTTAATAACCTTATCATTTATGTCAGTATCAACCATCATTCCACTCGAGACAAATTGTACTTTAGGGAATGGTGTGTTCTTACTAACATCAGATGATAGATCTTTATGAACAACCTTCTGTGTCTCTAACTTTTCAGACTTCTTAGTTACTAACTCCTCAGGTTTAGTATCTACATCCATCATTTCTAAGTCAACAGAAGTAGTGTAATTTGAATTAAATGGAGGAGGTACATCAGTGTATCCTAATCCAGTCTTATCCTTAACACTACGTTGAGCTTCAATTATAGAGTCCATAGTTAAAGAAGAGGTTCTATAACTCTCAAACTTACGATTAAGCTCAACCAATTTCAGTTTTGACTCAGCTAACTCATTATCTTTATTGGCCATACTTTGATTTAAGTCCCTTAGATTTAAGTACAAACCATCAATCTTAACACATTGCTCATTTATAGTGTCTCTTAAAGTGGTCTTATCAGCAGCATCAGACTTAATCTTTTCTTTTAGAGCTAGTTTATCCTCACTAAACCTTTGAGCATCACATTTAGCAATTTCTAATTCAGATTTCATCGTATTATATGAATCAGCAAATACACTAACTTGTGATTGCAAACTAGTAACTAGATTACAGACATCAACAAGAGTAAGCAAATCAAGACATACCCTTTTCTTGTCTGTTTGAAGTTCAGCCATATGTGCTACGAAATCATCTGGACTCATATCCTCAGTTGAATCCATGTATAGCACATCATCATCACTTGCTTTTGGTGTGACTTCTGGCACCCGTACATGACTATCCACATCAGTCGGCATATAGGATGTAGATTCAGCAGCTTTCTCTTGATTATCTATCTTAGCCATAAGAGCTTGCTCAGGCTGAGCAGACCAATCATAAGAACCATCAAGCTGTTGAACCACCAAGGCTTTGGATGCTAAAGAACTTCCCGAGCCTTGTCTTCCATTGCTGACATCAACCTTTGGTCGTTGACATTCCCGAGCAAAGTGTCCGTAACCTTGACAGTTATAACACTTAACTTTGGACTTGTCAAACCCTGGTCGATTTCCAACCACCTTTCTACCAGTACGCTTCAAGAAATTTTTAACTCTCCTTGACACCATAGCTAGTTGCCACTGGAGATCCATTTCTTCAAGGTCATCAGGGTCTATCTGATCATAATCTTCATCAAACATAGCTGGATCATTGATTTTCCCGTGAATGTAATTCTCATAGGAAGCGACAAAAGAAGCAAGTACAGACAATTGCTGTTCAGCAAATTTCACACTCATCGGCATCTTCTGATGCCCTTGAGGTGACTTCTCAGTAGATTTTTCTTTTGTATCACTTCCAGATGAAGCGATAAAACACAAATCCTCAGTTATCAATTCACCCTTTTCTCCAGTATCACCAACTAGCAAAGCAGTGGTCGAACTGGATGATGCATTAGAGAGAGTTGATTTACCATGATATAGTCCAGGATTCTGTAATTGATCAGAATCTGACTCTCTCGTCTTGTTGGTGAAATCATAACCTCTGAGCTTATCAATAGCTTGCTCCAGAGTCATTGTAGCATACCGTTCTTCATTATCCTTGAGCATAACTCCATGCATTTCCCATTTATACGGTAAACCCTCAATAAACTTGTCGGTTTTCTCCGTATCAGAATAGAAAATCTCATGGTCATCTAGCTCACTCAACAGATGGTAGTATCTTGTGGTGTAAGCATCAAGATCTTCTCCCTTAAAAGCTTTAAACACAGTAAACTGCTTCTTTAGGAGATTCATCTTGCCTGCTTTTACTTGTGGACTTCCCTCACATCTTTTCTCAAGAGCAATCCAGAGTGCTCTAGCAGTGTGAAAAGATTTCAATTGATGATTGATTTCCTTAGGTAAACTCATTTTGATTGAGGAATGTGCTTTGTTTTCAATCTCAAAGTCTCTCTTCTGGTTATCATTCATTCGATTGTAGGGAACAATTACCGTTGCATTTTCAACAACAGTTGTAGGTGCAGTGTATCCATTTTTAATACACATCCAGATTGACAAATCATGGAATCTACAGTATGATTCAAATCTGTCTTTCCATCCATAGTAATCCTCAAGTCTAAGCAATTTAGGTGGAACATTAGATTTTCCAATCTCGTGGTCCATCTCGATCATTTTACTTAAGTCAGACATCTTTGTCAATCTCAGAAGTTAAAAAGTCACAAAAATCAGAAGTTTCAGTTCGCAGGAACTCACTTCGCAAAACTCAGTTCGCAGAAACTTAACTCAGTTCGCAACTCTCAGTTCGCAACTCTCAGTTCGGTTCGCAAACTCGGTTCGGTTCGCAAGAGATCTCGGTTCGCAAAACTCAACTCAGTTCGCAAATCTCAGTTCGCAATTCTCAGTTCGGTTCGCAAACTCGGTTCGGTTCGCAAGAACTCAGTTCGGTTCGCAGCTTTCACTTCGCAGGAACGGCTGAAACCCTAAACTCAGTTCGCGAAACGGCTGAAAAACCCAAAAACGAAAAGTCAGTTATTTTTACGATTAAAACTTGTGGTTTTCGATCGTAAACAAAACTAAAAACGTCCAGAGAGTGATTTTGGTCGTAAATAAGTACGTAATGCACTAAAAACAACCCGAAATCACACGTTATTATCCTAAATAACCTCGAACCAAAGCGTATCTAGCCAATTGCTCTGATACCAATTGTAAGTCCGTATGTATAGGATCGATAACGAGGTTATCTACGGTATTAAGGTGCGGAATCCCTCAATACTAGTTATAGGATCTATAACGAATTCTTTCGCAATATATTAGCGAATCAATTATCTAATTGCTTTGTATCGATTATAACACTTGTTAATCTATCAATACCTAGCCTTTAGACACTGAAAAAATTCTCTGGAATCGCAGCAACTTCGTTGGGCAGAAAATGGCAAAAAAAGTCCTGAACATGAAAACTTAGTTTTTCATATATACTCGTCTCGGTTCGCAGGCTCGTGGGCTCTGCGAACTGACTCGGTTCGCAGCCCATGACAGCCCAGCGAACTCACTCAGTTCGCAGTACAAACTTGTCCTGCGAACTGACTCGGTTCGCAGTCCACCTTTGTCCTGCGAACTGACTCGGTTCGCGGTCAACCTTGGTCAACATTTTTCAGCCTTTTGATATTTAACTCTAAAATGTTTACCAAGCAATATATTTCATTTACAATTCAAAACCAATGTACATACTTGATTACAATTACTAAAAGTACTAAAACTCACTATTACAAGCTAGATCTGTTGTCACAAAACATGTCTCAACAGTTTCGCGTTGTTCCGGGCTTGTATTTTGTGCTTTGAAACTTGTACAAGGGACCTTGGGCTTTGCCTATAAATATGGAGCTCCTCCTCCTCATTTGACACACCTCTCATCATCCTTCATCCTCACATCTCTCATTCTCTCTCACACACTCACTCTCTCTCTAGTTTCTCTCTCTAGATTAGAGAACTAGTTAGTGATTAGGTTAGTGTCATTAGTGTAGTATTTGTACGGAGTTACTCCGAGACTTCAAGATTCGTGAAGATTTGTCTGTATCACCTTTTATTCAGGATCTAATATAATCTCCCGTATTTATTTCTTAAACATGTTTTGTTATTATTGTTTAAGAATGAATGCTAGATTTATTATGTTAGGCTAGACAAATTTGTATTTGCTATGATGTAACCTATGAGATGGTAGTTATATATTAATATCATGCTGTTACTCTACCTGTATGAGTTCAAATTATTTTCGAATTTATAAAATGAACCTCTATTGATTATCCATCCAACTTATGATGTGGTTCGAAAACTATCCCTAGGATCTGGCCAATTGCTAGTTATAGAACTTCTAACTATTCTATGTATGATGATCAATGAACTCGACATGGCCGTTGTTCCCTTGATTGAAACATATCAGAAAGAGACACGGAGCATAGGATTAGAGATAGATTAGGTCCATGTTTACCTGTTAGATATCTTTGAGAGAACTTTCGGGATATCTATGATTTAATTAATAGGTTAATTGATATGAACGATATGAGCTTGTTACTAGTATGCTATCTTATTGCATGTTCTTGTTTGATTGTTGCCTTTGGAGTTTGTATGCTAGAAACAAATTACGTAATTCTTATTGATAACTGATCAATTAATTAGGTTTTTAGAAATAAATTGAATTGAATACAGAAAGTTTAACGTGCATGCAATAGTTATAATGATTTATATGAATAATGATGAGCAGTTCAGTTGACCGCTAGTCAGGTCATCCCAACTTTTTCCGCGGGATAATTTCTGTTCATGTTATACTTTATTCAACAATTCATGCCATGATATAGATATCTCAGATGTCTGAAATTGGGGAATAAGATTCGAGGATGACTATTAGTTGAATTGGTCAGTACATTTGGGAGAACTTCCGGTGTATCTGCCACTCTATATTTACTACCCCCGTGACATATTATCTATCTAATTGCGGACAACTCCACGTTAGATATTTGATAGGATAAGAGATATAGCTCATTAGGAAATATAAGATAATCTAGGAGAGTAATATGGAACCCCAAAATGATACAACGAAAACACCGTACAACGTCCAAGTACTCAGTATAGCACTGGAATGACCGACGGGTTTAGTACAAATGCGTGGAAGCTGAGAAAATGCCGTAGGTTCAATACTTTGTATTATTTAAGTTTCCTAGATACTCGATCCCACTGGACTGGTCATCATAGCTAGAGGCTTTACCCAATTATAACTACCCCTCAATAGCATTAGCCGAAGTCATAGTAAACACTCACGTTATTCTGATTCTCCTAGTCTCCGTGAAAATCCCTCTTTACCTTTATTTACTGTTTATTTTAGTTAATACAAAACAAAAACCCCTTCCCAAAGTTTTAAATCCCCCGCTAAATCACGATAGATAGTTAATCCTCCTAAAATCTCATGCTCATTGTAGTTTAAAGAACGACACCTGAGTCATACGTACCACTTATTGCCCTAATACATCTTAGGATCATAAGTAGTGCTTAAAGCTTAGGCTTCCCAGCAAAATAAAAATAAAACTTTCACACCCGACGTAGCCGTCCGACGATTGCGATTCCCTCACGACAGGAATCGATAAAACAACCGTCAGGTGGTCGCACGTCAAGTTTTTGGCATTGTTGTCGGGGACTCACAACGACCGATTTTAGGAAATTAATTATCTTAGTTATTTATCGATCCTTTCGGAAGATCAATATCATCCGAAAGTTCCTTTCTCATAAATTAGTGTTTACCTCTACTTTCCCAAAATCCCTAATTTCTATCAACTATCATGACGAATCGTATGACTCTCGCCTCAATGATCAAGCCACCACTAGAGGGACGAGGAGGACCAGTTGTTTTATCAACTGACGAAACGATTGAAATTAGGCCACACTTCATAAAAATGATAAAATCTCAATGTCAATTTCACGGTCTTTCACTCGAAAACCCGAACTCACATCTTAACAAATTCATAAACCTTTCCGACTCTCTCGAGAAAACAGGAACTAATAGAGACATCACTCGACTCTGTTTATTTCCTTACTCTCTAGCCTCACATGCTCAGACATGGTTTTATGAACTCGAACCCAATTCGATTCATATCTGGAAGGAGATGGCAACTAAGTTCCTAACTAAGTACTTTCCTCATTCCTTGCAAACCAAGCATTAAAATAATATCATCAACTTCCGTCAAGGAATAAATGAATCATTAAGCTCGGCATGGGAACAATTTAAGAATTTGCTCCTGAGATGTCCTAACCATCAGTTGGCCAAAACAGATTTAGTCTGCACATTCTACAATAGCCTTAACCCTCATCATAAACAAACCCTCGATGCTGCTTCATCCGAAAAATTCATGCTACATACATTAGAAGAAGCCTGGAGACTGATCGAGACGATGACGATGCATCAAAATGACTGGGAGACAGATGAAAAATCTCTGAAAGAAAGCCATGACTTTAACAAAACCTTGTCCTAAAGCGTTTTTAATTTTTAATAAGTTGACCAAAAGTATGTATGTAAATTTGAGATTTTCTGCGTTAATTAAAAGTGTACTGTGTCTTGCACGCGAAAACTGTATAGTTTAAGACGCGTTTTATTTGAAAATAAATAATCTTTTTGTGTTCTTTAAAATTCAATACAAGTACGAACTTAATTTACCAAAGTTTTAACATTAAAATTTTGTTAAATTTCCTGAAAAATTTCGAATAAATGCGAAGTTCATTAATGCTTTGTACGAATTAAGTATTTAAAGAACGTTAAAATATTTTTATTTAACGTTTAAACTAGAAATTAACTACTAAAATTAACTAACTAATTAACCTAAATAAACTTAGTTAAACTTGGGGTGCCTCCCAAAAGTGCTCAGTTAAAGACGAGAGCTCGACTTTTCAGAGAAATTTACATATGAGCGTTTGAGACGATATTCTCAGACGAATTTGATGCCCTAGGTTGAGGAAAGGTGTGACGGGGAACAAATGAATATTGAAGGAGTTGATTAACATTATAGATTAGGTATGCAGAGTTTAAATGGAATATTTCGTATTCGCTCATGAATTTCCTCTCTTCCTTTCCTAAATCTGATAACGAATCAACTAATCGATTGAGCTCCCGTTTGACCTTTTTAGGGTTTGAAATACCATCCCTTGGTCCAGTGTCTATACAAGTGAGATCATAAAGTAATTTTCCCATAACATTTAAAAATTCTTTTTCTTCTTCTGAATCGGGATTTCAGTAAGTAGTGTGAACGACTTCCGAAATTTCCATTATATATAATTTTTGTTGAGAAGTAAAAGGGAATTTTGTTTGTTGGAACAACTGAGTTAGCTTAATGTGAGTCTCCTATATTTTTGCAAAGAAAGCTGCTTCAATAGCATCGTCGGTTGAACCAGGAAATATTTCAGTTAATTTATTAATTAAATAGACAGCAGGATCAACGAAGAACGGGATTTTTCCAAGAATCAGAACTGGTATAACATGATCTCTCTCTATCCAAAATTCGAGTTCATTTATCAGATGATAACTCATCTATCTTGCTATATTTTGTATGGAGTCCTCTTATCTTTCTATCCATTTCCACGAAGGTCTTTCTTTGATCATTTAAAAAGGGGAAGTCATATATTTTATGATTTCGTAAAAAGTCTGCACAGATATCTATCATCCCATCGGGTTTAAAAGAATTCCTTACGTGATGTTCTGTTCTGTTTCCATTGGAATATCTGTTATTTCGATGATATCAGGGGTAAGTTCTTTTTGTATGTTCATGTTGTTTGAGTGACTTTCACCCGGATATTGGAGACTATCATCCTCGACTACACTTGAAATAAGAGTAGTGGGGTATGCTCGCAGAATATCGAGAAGGTCATACTCAAAGTACGTGTCAAGGCAGTGTAAGCGTCCATTTAAATCCAACCATGGGAAAGGTGGATAAAAGAATATTTCAATACCAAATGGTATATTTTCTAGTAAATCTGGTGGTCGGACGTAATGCGGATACTTAGCTAGAAGTGATAGAATTTCAAGGGCAAGTGTGGACTGACCATTCAATTCAAGAGTAACAGAAGGTGGAATGTTCTGTTCAGATTTATCTACTTCAAGATCTAAGTTAGAAAGTTTCCTAATCTCTACTTCTTGGATAGCTGGAATTTCTTCGGTGTCGGATGATGAGGAATAAAAGCGGTTTACCTCTAATTCTCTCTCCAGACAATCGAAGAATTCTGCATTATCCATAGCCAATATTTCTTCCGTAGCCATGTAATTTAAAGGAGAGATGGGGCTAGAAGGAGTTTCAGGTGAGCTAAGCCTTTTCATATTTTTGGTTTTTTTTTTTTCTAATGATTATTTTAACTAAGAAAGCAGTAAACTTTCGAGAAGGGTTATCCTAAACGAAAGGTTCTCCTAAAGGCTATTTATATAGGGAAAATTCGATTCGTGATGTTCTGCGATCCCCGGTAACAGCGCGCGAAAAACTTGATGCGTGCCTGCGGTATAGGTCGTTTATTTCTAGACTGTAGGACGATCAGTGTTTTAATATTTATATGAGTTGGGGCTCAAACTATAAGTACTACCTACTTTGTGAGTAAACAGTAAGTATAACTCGAGTGTCGTTCTTAACATCGGAACGAATTTAATCGAATTGGACTACCTAAGATAAGTTCGCTTGATAGGATGAGTTTTAAAAGTAGGTAGGTTTTGTTTGTTGGTTTTTTTAAATTATCTTATTGCATAAAATAAATGACTGAAAGTAAAGATAGATGTTAAACAGATTGGTAGAGAGTGATTGCTGAAACTTTGATAATTAGGGTTTCGGGATGATGTTCATTATAAAGTTAATTGGAGATTCTCCTTTTTTTTTGATAAAGGGGAAAAAATACCCCGGCAAATATTATTAGAATAAAATGATAATCAATACAAGTACAATGGATGTGGTAGAACCACATTGACTTAATCTAACAGACGGAAAGACTAAGTGCATACACAAGACAGGCCTTGAGTATGACAACCAGCAAAGCCCAACTATGAGGCCACACAACCATGAGGCAACAACAACAACAACAAGACTCTAGCCAAGCAATAAACTACAGCGTCCGCATGAAGAAAGGATTAACTTGACGATGGACTCACCCCTTTCGGGATCTTCCATCTCTCTATAGTGCGGAGAGCACGAAACGAGGGTTTGAAGGCAAAGGAAACCAGCTTTAACCTTATCGTATTGATGATTGCGTCAGCCACCTCCTTAAAGGACCTTTTGCCTTTGTCAAATAGCCGAAAGTTCCGTTCTTGCCAAATGAAGTATGTCGATGCCGCCAGCACCAGACGGGCGATCACATGGTCAATGTTTTTCGAGCTTGTGGCAGATAGGAAGGAGGGCATAAGAACTTCAAGACAGTCAGACATAACCTGCAACTTCGCATGATTAATAACCCTGAACCAAACCTGGGAGGAGAATGAGCATTCAAAGAACAGGTGAGCATGAGAGTCCTGGCAAAAACCACACAGCTGACAACGCAGCAGGGCTAAATCAACCGAAGGGCCAACATCCCATTGCCTCATACTGTAACACCCCGAAATTCGTTAAAATTGTTGTTGTGTGCTGTTATGCGACACAGGGCTAGTGTCGCAGGTAGCGATACAAAGCCCAGTGCGACACAAGGCTTGTGTCGCAGTGTCGGGTTGAAAGGCGGTTAGTAGGGGTAATTTGTGTAACTTCGTGTGAAATTAAACATAATACACATTCTAAAACATTCCAGAAAACAGAAAGTATCTCCATTTCGTGCAAGTGTGTGTGTGTGTAACTTTAGTGAGAGAAAAGAAAAGGAAACAAAGAGTGAAATCAAGAATTAAGCGTGGAGGGTGAATTGTGAAAGTGTTTCTTTGCAATTTCAGGTAAGAAGCTTAAATCTTGATCGAATTTCAGTTTACCCAGATGTTATTGATGAAAGTTTGATATTTAATTTAGTTTAAAAGTGGGTAAATTGTGGGTAAAATGTTGGGTTGATTAAACTGAGTTTGGATGTATTTTGAACTGAGTTGTGTGTATGTATTAATCAACTAGTGAAATTGGGTTGAAATTGGGGTGTTGAAATCACCCAGATACATGTAATTGCAGAAGAGTTCTGCTGTTCTGTTCGTCATTGCGACACAAGGCTTGTGTCGCAGCTTGTGTCGCAGTGATAGTGTCACAAGTTAATACTGTTGCTTTAGCGACACAAAGAGTTAATGTCGCAGTTGGTGTCGCTAAGTTTCTACTGCTAGTTACAACTGTTGCTATAGCGACACTAAGAGCTTGTGTCGCAGCTTGTGTCGCTTGTTTCCACTGTTAGTTGTAATTGTTGTTTTAGCGACATTAAGAGGTTGTGTCGCAATAGTGTGATGTGCGACACTAAGTTAGTGTCGCCAGGAGGTGTAGCGACACAAGAGGGTAGTGTCGCAGAAATTAATAAATAAAAGTTAATTAATATGAACGTCTCGACAGGTACTTCGGATAGCGAGTTGTGAATATCTGAACGTCGCCTTCGAGGTAAGTAGTAGGAATGTAAAGTATATAACTGGCTGAATTTGTTAACACTAATTGTATTACAATTGTGCCTAGCTGTATGAGTTGTACGGCCAATTGCTGAGTGATCAATTGTGCCTAGCTGTATGAGTTGTACGGCCAATTGCTGAGTGATCAATTGTGCCTAGCTGTATGAGTTGTACGGCCAATTGCTGAGTGATCAATTGTGCCTAGCTGTATGAGTTGTACGGCCAATTGCTGAGTGATCAATTGTGCCTAGCTGTATGAGTTGAGCGGTCAATTGCTGAGTGATCAATTGTACCCATAAGGGCCAATTGCTGAGTGATCAATTGTGCCTATTCACATAAGCTGAATTGCCAATTGCTGAGTGATCAATTGTGCTAAATTATTTGTATATGATTGTACCTTCCTATACTTACTAAGCAAAATGCTTACGTGTTGATTGTTGTATGTGATAGGTACATCAAGAGGTATGAAGGGTGGGGATCCGGGAAAGCGACCCGAGGGCTGCTAGTGATGGACTTACTATGGCAATATAGTAAGAGGAGAAAACTCGTAGAATCATGCCCTGTATTAACGTGTAACATTTTGTAGAAACAAATTGTATGTTTGTGTTAAGCAATGTGGTTGTCACTTTATATTAATATATAAAGTGTTTTTGAGAATTTAAATTGAGTATATAAAAAAAAAAATATGGGACGTTTCAAGTTGGTATCAGAGCATTGGTTTAAGAGATTCGAGTATCCATCATTAGAGGTACTTGAACTTAGACCAAGAGATGAGTCTAATGAGCATGATGAGAATGTTGTGTGTTATGAGTTGATATTTGAATAGTTATTATAACTGATGAGATGTGATGATTTGTTGAATATCAAGGTATTGTATGAATATTATGTAATAACGATTACGTCTGGCCAACGTAATAATTATTATATGAATTCATACGGTGCCATGACTGTTGTGTGATGCTAAAGAAAGTTGTGAAAAATAGACTAATGTGTAATGAGAATTTTAGTCTAATTTGATATGTTTGCTGATAAACCCTTTCAGTATAAGATGGAAGGGAAGAATTTTAATGAGCATAATACCGAAAGTTCTGGACAAGATCATGTGATGAACTTATCGTCTATGACTACGGACGAGATGAAAGAGTTTATATCAGAGGAGGTTGCGTTGGCACAAGAAAAGTCTCTTCCATATTTATTGGAGAGAATTACTGAGACTGTCAGAGATGTTCTGGCAGAAGAATTACAAAAGAGAGATATAGAGGGATCTGGAAAGAGTGACCAGATGAAGGAAGAGAAGAGGAAAGTGAGCTATAAGGATTTCGTGGCATGTAAACCTCCAGAGTATAAAGGAGAGACAGATCCGATCAAATGTTATAGATGGATCTCTGAAGTAGAGGCAGCATTTGTTATTTCTGAATGTCCTGATAAATTGAATGTAGTATATGGTGCCAGTTTATTGAAGGCACGAGCAAAAGAATGGTGGGATGTGCAACGTCAGTCTATGGGAGAGGAACGTATGAATGACGTGTCCTGGAAGGAGTTTAAAGATATGTTTGTGATAGCCTATTCACCGGAAGCTGAGTTGACTAAGCTTCGCCGAGAATTTTTGTTTATGAAACAAACGACAGAGACTGTGAATGAATTGACGGGTGTATTCCTTGATAGGGCCCGATTTTGCCCTGAATATACTGAGGATCCGAAGAGGTTGATGTATCATTTTCATGAAGTATTAAAGAAAGAAATTCGACAGTTTGTGGATCCGAGTCGTTGGAATAAATTTGAGGAATTTGTGAATGAGGCAAGAAGGAGAGAGATTGAGATAAATTGGGAGGATGATGGTTCCTCCAAGAGAAAGATTGAACCAGCTGGAGGATCTTTTAAAAGATTCAAGTCCAGCGGAAGTTTTAAAAGAGAAGATCGACGAGAAATGCCTATGTGTCCGAAGTGTCATAAAAAGCATTTTGGGAATTGTGCAGGTGATAAGAGGACATGTTTTCAATGTGGGCAAGAGGGCCACATTAGCCGTGATTGTACAAAAACAGTACGAGTATGTTTTAATTGCTATGAACCTGGGCATATAAAGAGTGAATGTCCAAGATTAAAGAGTTCGACAGGTTCTAGTGGAGTGAAGCGAAGTGATGAGAAGAAAATTTCCGATCAATCGAGAGTGAAAAGTCGGTCCTTTCAATTGACTGCGGATGAAGCGAAGAATGCTCCTGACGTTCTTACGGGTACTTTTCTTATTAACTCATTACCCGCTTATGTGTTATTTGATTCTGGAGCTTCTAGATCTTTTGTCTCTGAAAACTTTAGTAAGAATTTTCAAATAATGTTGAGTGAGTTAGATACACCCTTAGATGTGGAGATAGCCGATAATCGTGTTATTTATGTGACCAAAGTTTATGGAGAGTGTCGAATAGAAATTAGTGATGAAATATTTATGATAAATCTAATCCCAATGAGAATGGGTGAGTTTGATGCCGTTGTGGGCATGGATTGGTTGAGTAAACATAATGCTGTTATTTGTTGTGAAAAGAAAATTATTCGCGTCAATGCTCCAAGTGGGGGAGTAATAGATATATATGGCGAAAAACCTAGACCATCTTTGTCAATTTGTACGTATGCTCGTGCTAGAAGACATTTGTCTCGTGGATGCCAGTCATTTTTAGCCCATGTTGTTGATATGCAAAAGAATGTGATGAGTATTGCAAATATTCCAGTTGTAAATGAGTTTCCTGATGTATTTCCGGAAGAATTACCGGGTGTTCCGTCCGAAAGGCAAGTCGAGTTTCGAATTGAATTAATGCCGGGGGTTACTCCTGTTGCTAAAACTCCTTATAGACTTGCGCCGTCAGAAATGCAGGAAATGATGAAGCAAATACAAGAGTTGTTGGAGAAGGGGTTTATTCGTCCGAGTAGTTCACCGTGGGGAGCACCAGTATTATTTGTTAAAAAGAAGGATGGGAGCATGCGAATGTGTATTGATTATAGGGAGCTGAATAAGGTAACTGTTAAGATCCGTTACCCGTTGCCGAGAATTGATGATTTGTTTGATCAGCTTCAGGGTGCTACACATTTTTCAAAGATTGACTTGCGATCGGGTTACCATCAGTTACGAGTAAAAGAAGAGGATGTTCCCAAGATTGCCTTCCGAACGCGTTATGGTCATTATGAGTTTGTGGTAATGCCATTCGGGTTAACAAATGCTCCTGCTGCATTTATGGATTTGATGAACCGAGTTTGCCGGATGTTCCTCGACAAATTTGTGATTGTGTTTATTGATGACATTTTAATATATTCAAAAACGAAAGGTGAGCATGAGTTGCATTTGAGGCAGATGTTGCAAGTATTGCGAGAGGAGAAATTATATGCAAAGTTTTCGAAATGTGAATTTTGGCTGAGAGAAGTACAATTCCTAGGGCATGTGATAAACCATGAGGGAATTAAAGTAGATCCTGCAAAAGTAGAAGCAGTGATGATGTGGAAACCTCCTAAGACTCCAACAGAAATTAGAAGTTTTCTAGGATTGGCAGGTTATTATCGGAGATTTATTCAAGATTTCTCTAAGATTGCGACTCCGCTTACGAGGCTTACGTGTAAAAATGCCAAATTTGAGTGGAATGAGGAACAGGATCAAGCTTTCAATGTTTTGAAAGAGAAACTGAGTCAAACACCTATATTAGTACTTCCTGAAGGAAATGATGATATGGTGGTGTATTGTGATGCATCACGTGTGGGTTTGGGTTGCGTGCTCATGCAACGAGGAAAAGTAATAGCATATGCCTCAAGACAGCTAAAAACACATGAAAAAGGATATCCTACTCATGATCTAGAATTGGCAGCGGTGGTGTTTGCATTAAAAATTTGGAGGCATTATCTCTATGGAGTGAAATGTACGATTTATACAGATCATAAGAGCTTAAAGTATTTCTTTGACCAACGAGATCTTAATATGAGACAGAGGCGTTGGCTTGATTTGGTGAAAGATTATGACTGTGAAATCTTATACCATCCTGGAAAGGCGAACGTAGTAGCAGATGCTCTTAGTAGAAAAGCTACTGATATGGTGTTAAAAGTAAAATCTTTTCGAATGATTGTGGTTACGGATTTAAATTAGCAAGTGAAAGAAGCTCAACAACAAGTGTTACAGAGTAGTGATTTCCGAGCAGAACGAATAAAAGGCCAAGAGCAAGACTTTATTGATGATTCCCGCGGATTAAAGACCCGTTATGGAAGGATTTGGGTACCGAGTTATGGGGAATTGAGAAAACTTTTACTTGATGAAGCTCATAAATCCAAGTATTCGATCCATCCTGGTGCCACAAAGATGTATCATGATCTGAAAAGAGATTATTGGTGGCCAGGTATGAAAAGAGAAATTGTTAAATATGTGGAAAAGTGTTTGACTTGTTCGCAGGTTAAAGCCGAACATCAGAAACCTTATGGGAAAATGAAACCCTTAGATATCCCAGTGTGGAAATGGGAACATGTCACGATGGATCTTATTACGAAACTGCCGAAGACGTCAAAGCACCATGACGCCATTTGGGTAATAGTGGATCGTCTAACCAAGAGTGCTTTATTCTTGCCGATAAGAGAAGCTCCGTCTTCAGAAAAGTTGGCTGATTTGTATGTGAAAGAAGTGGTAGCAAGACATGGTGTGCCAGTATCTATTGTCTCTGATAGGGATAGTAGATTTACATCTCGATTTTGGGCAAAGTTTCAAGAGGAAATGGGTACACGTCTTAATCTGAGTACAGCGTATCACCCACAAACGGATGGTCAGAGTGAGCGGACGATTCAAACGTTAGAGGATATGCTGAGGGCGTGTGTTATTGATTTCGGAGGAAACTGGGATGTATATTTGCCATTGGCCGAATTTTCTTATAATAACAGCTATCACTCCAGTATTGGAATGCCGCTATATGAAATGCTCTATGGGAGAAGATGTAGAACTCCAATCTGTTGGGATGAAATTGGACAACGTGAAGTAGCTAGTACCGAAGTTGTACTGAAAACTACTGAACAGATAGAGCAAATCCGAGCCCGTTTAAAAGCTGCGTAAGATAGACAAAAGTCGTATGCAGATAAGAGAAGGCGTCCAATCGAATTTAATGAAGGAGATTATGTTATGTTAAAAGTATCTCCGTGGAAGGGTGTTATTCGATTTAGAAAGCGGGGGAAATTGAGTCCTCGTTTTATTGGACCCTTTAAAATCTTAACGAGAGTAGGTAAAGTAGCGTATCGTTTAGAATTGCCAGATGAGTTGGCAAATATTCATAACACTTTTCATGTGTCGTATTTGAGGAAATGTTTGGCTGATGAGACAGCCTATATTCCAATGGACGAAATTGAAGTGAGTGATAAATTGAATTATATTGAAGAACCAATCGAGATATTGGATGAGAAATAAAGGGGTTAAGAAATAAGGAGATACGAATGTTTAAAGTCCAAAGGAAGCATCGAAAGGGATCAGAGTTTACATGGGAACCAGAGAGTGAGGTTCTTCGTTATTATCCTTCGTTGTATCAGAAGTGGATTGTGAGGACACAATCCTGAGTAAGTGGGGGAGAGTTGTAACACCCCGAAATTCGTTAAAATTGTTGTTGTGTGCTGTTATGCGACACAGGGCTAGTGTCGCAGGTAGCGACACAAAGCCCAGTGCGACACAAGGCTTGTGTCGCAGTGTCGGGTTGAAAGGCGGTTAGTAGGGGTAATTTGTGTAACTTCGTGTGAAATTAAACATAATACACATTCTAAAACATTCCAGAAAACAGAAAGTATCTCCAGTTCGTGCAAGTGTGTGTGTGTAACTTTAGTGAGAGAAAAGAAAAGGAAACAAAGAGTGAAATCAAGAATTAAGCGTGGAGGGTGAATTGTGAAAGTGTTTCTTTGCAATTTCAGGTAAGAAGCTTAAATCTTGATCGAATTTCAGTTTACCCAGATGTTATTGATGAAAGTTTGATATTTAATTTAGTTTAAAAGTGGGTAAATTGTGGGTAAAATGTTGGGTTGATTAAACTGAGTTTGGATGTATTTTGAACTGAGTTGTGTGTATGTATTAATCAACTAGTGAAATTGGGTTGAAATTGGGGTGTTGAAATCACCCAGATACATGTAATTGCAGAAGAGTTCTGCTGTTCTGTTCGTCATTGCGACACAAGGCTTGTGTCGCAGCTTGTGTCGCAGTGATAGTGTCACAAGTTAATACTGTTGCTTTAGCGACACAAAGAATTAATGTCGCAGTTGGTGTCGCTAAGTTTCTACTGCTAGTTACAACTGTTGCTATAGCGACACTAAGAGCTTGTGTCGCAGCTTGTGTCGCTTGTTTCCACTGTTAGTTGTAATTGTTGTTTTAGCGACATTAAGAGGTTGTGTCGCAATAGTGTGATGTGCGACACTAAGTTAGTGTCGCCAGGAGGTGTAGCGACACAAGAGGGTAGTGTCGCAGAAATTAATAAATAAAAGTTGATTAATATGAACGTCTCGACAGGTACTTCGGATAGCGAGTTGTGAATATCTGAACGTCGCCTTCGAGGTAAGTAGTAGGAATGTAAAGTATATAACTGGCTGAATTTGTTAACACTAATTGTATTACAATTGTGCCTAGCTGTATGAGTTGTACGGCCAATTGCTGAGTGATCAATTGTGCCTAGCTGTATGAGTTGTACGGCCAATTGCTGAGTGATCAATTGTGCCTAGCTGTATGAGTTGTACGGCCAATTGCTGAGTGATCAATTGTGCCTAGCTGTATGAGTTGAGCGGTCAATTGCTGAGTGATCAATTGTACCCATAAGGGCCAATTGCTGAGTGATCAATTGTGCCTATTCACATAAGCTGAATTGCCAATTGCTGAGTGATCAATTGTGCTAAATTATTTGTATATGATTGTACCTTCCTATACTTACTAAGCAAAATGCTTACGTGTTGATTGTTGTATGTGATAGGTACATCAAGAGGTATGAAGGGTGGGGATCCGGGAAAGCGACCCGAGGGCTGCTAGTGATGGACTTACTATGGCAATATAGTAAGAGGAGAAAACTCGTAGAATCATGCTCTGTATTAACGTGTAACATTTTGTAGAAACAAATTGTATGTTTGTGTTAAGCAATGTGGTTGTCACTTTATATTAATATATAAAGTGTTTTTGAGAATTTAAATTGAGTATAAAAAAAAAATATATGGGACGTTTCACATACGGTCTTGGGTCTTCAGTCTGCCTCTTAAGACGAGCCACAAGTGAAAAGCATGCCTAGGAATGCAAGAAGAAAACCACACAACAGGAGCCCAATCCACCACGCTACCTCTTGGCCGAATGGATTCCCAAACTTGACCAGCCCGAAAATCGAGAAACTCTCCGGCCGAGTCGCGCCACAGAAGCTTATCAAGCAGGGAGGATTGAGTAGGGACCTCAATCTGAGAAATATAAGGGTACCTTTGACGCCATTCGGCCGGCCATCTCCAAGAGTCACCGTCAATGAGATCAGCAATAGAATCAGAGATAGAGAAACCCGAGCGAGTAATATCACGGAGGCTGGAAAAGATACAGGCAATGGGACATTGGTGACACCACGTGTCATACCAAACCGACACGGACCTCCCATTACCAATCTTATATCAGCAATACGGCCGGACGACATCCCTTATACGTAAGAGGCTTCGCTAACCCCAGCTCATACTACTCTGAGCAGGGACATCCCAGAAGCTGCGGTCACGAAGTTTGTAGGCATATACCCATCTGACCCAGATGGAATTCTTTCTGGAGAGGATGCTCCAAATGTGGTTGGTCATGAGAGAGATATTCCATTCACTCAAGCGACGGATCCCCAAACCACCTTCACGCTTTGGATGGCATACGTCATCCCATGCCACCTTAGCTTTACCAGCCTTCATTGGGCCTTGACACCACAAGAAGCCCCTCATAAGCTTCTCAATATCATCTATAATAGAAGCAGGAAGAATAAACATAGATGCCCAATATCCATGAAGAGATGTGAGAACAGAGGAGATTAATTGGACACGGCCAGCAAATGAGAGAGCCTTATTCTTCCAATCCCCGATCCTATTCTGAACTTTCTCCACCAGAACTTTACAGTCAGATTTGACAAGCCTAGAGGAGATGAGAGGAACCCCGAGATAACGAACCGGAAGGGTGCCTTCCTCAAAAGGCATGATATGGAGGATACTTTGCCGCACATAGTCGGGGACTTTACAAAAGAAAGCAGTACTCTTCGGGATACTGGGGATCAAGCTCGAGACTTCCTTAAATTCCTTAAGGGCGGAATGAAGAACCGTAGCAGATTCCAAATCACCATGCGCAAAGAGAAACAAGTCATCTGCAAAACACAGGTTAACAAGCCCTAGATTTTCACACTTCGCATGGTACTTAAAGGAGGTAGATCCGTCTACCTTCCTCTGGATAAGAAGGGTCAGCACCTCCATCACTAGAGTAAAGATATAAGGAGACATTGGATCCCCTTGCCGCAGACCTCGTTTGCCTTTAAAGAACCCATGCACACCTCCATTAATACTCAGGGAATAGGACGTGCTAGACACACAAGTGATGATCAGATTTACCATAACCGGGTGGAATCCAAAGCCATGAAGGATAGTCCTGAGAAAACCCCAATAAGCATCAAACCGACATTCAGTGTAAACACTAGGATCCTACGTTTTAGTCTAGTTTCAAAAGCGTATGTCACTGATTCCTAGGTTATCATGATTATGATCAGATCAGGCTATTTTAAAACCCCCCTCAGTGTCTTTAAGAGACCAAGTGACCCTCTTTGGATAATTATATCCGGGGTGCAGGGATGAGGCAACATACCGCAATTTATCTTATAATCGTTCTTAACACCTATGACTATTTGATTTTATCGAGGAAAATACTAATTGCATCCTATGTATGTTAAGCTATCGGTTAGGTGGAGTTAAGCTGTTTAAGCATCTTAGACTAGAGCCGAGTCTTTGTCTTCATTTCAAAACTCCATATCCAATTCCTGTAAGCACTAATACTTCCGTATTGAATTAGACCATCCTTTGCCATCAGTCGTTCATCCCTAATTTTACTCACGATATATAATGCTGTAAGCATTTCCACAACTTTATGGTTCCTAGGCCATATTCTAGAAATGTAACTTTTAGGTAATCCACGATGAGATAGACCTACGACATTTCCTTAGCTTCCACGTATTTGTACTTTACCAGAGGTATTTCCAATGCTATACTAAGTACATGACCGTTTTATGGAGATCTCATAGCTTCATACTGTAACAGAGATAACTATGTATTCGTAGCTTGGGTTGATCAGATCCTAAACTAAGGCAATAGTCACGTGAAAAACTGGAAAGGGTGAATGGGTAATTAAGTCTATATTCAGGATAAACTTAACCAGATACATAGCATAACAATTTCCAATCGTATATAATTAAAATATTAATTTAACATCATCCCTACTCCTAATATCTACATTTCAACAATCACACTATTAAGCTAAGTAAATACCATGGCAATAATAAAAACACGTACTGAAATAATATACAAAGCAAACATTATAACAGTAAGTAAGGAAATAGATATCACCGGGAATTAAGTAGCGTAATACTGAGGATTACAATAGTCTGAACTTGACAAGCCGTTACAACATAATTACTAAGCTAAACCTTCCTCTAGAACTCTAATCGTCTAACTAAATCTCTCTAGTTCTCTTGAGAGAGAAACTATAAAATGAGAGAATGAAAATGAGAGTGATATGTGAATGAGGGATGATGGAATGAGGGAGGAAGAGGCTAGTATTTATAGGCAAATGTCACAAGTCCCCCGTACAAGTTCCAAAGCACAAAATACAAGCACGAATCAGCACCGAACTTCAAAATAACTAAAAAACGGCATCACCAGAGAGGCTAGAGGCCGTATACGGCATCCAAGGGGCCGTATACATTATCTAAGGGGCCGTATATGGTATCCCTAGGGCCATATACGGCATAGGGGGAGGCCGTTTGGTTTTTGCCCGTTGTTCGGTACTTCGTTCGTTACTTGTTTCGTGCGTATCTTCTTTGTTTCATGTTTGTTTGGCTTGATTCTTTTGTCCACGATCTCGTAATTCCGTTACGATTATAATGATACCAAAATCATGTATTTTTGATGTCTATAGCTCATATGTGCTTGGAATACATTCAGTTGATCTTTAGATGTTGTATCTTCTACGTTCCTTATCCGTTTTGCTTGATTATTGATTCTCTGATCTCGTATAAGATAAGTTTGGATGCATATATCATAGGGTAAATATTAGTGGAGGAATCAGGTGAAGTTTATTTGCTTCGTTTTGAATGTTAATTGAACGTTTTTAGTGATTTTTGTTGCAACGTCTATATTTGAACCACTTTAGTGAATTTTAGTAAAAAATATTGTTTTAAGATGTTTTCACTAAATATTGGCTCAAATAGCGAGGAATAATGTGCGTAAAAACATGACTTTTTACGTTACATCAGGGTCTCTAGTAAGAGTAAAAAGATTGTATGTAATTGGATAAATTTGACTTGTTACCCTTAACTCGTTTTGTAACCTCTTCTTTTCACTACTAGCACTCTAGCATCTTGTAAGCAATGTTTTAAAATACGGGTCGACCTAGGTGGTCAAAACCGATCAGACCGCGACCCGGGCATCGAAGCGGGTCAACAAGCTGCGGGTTTTCCATGGTTTTCAACTCGATTTGGCCAGCCGGATTTTCCGGTCGGACCTATGACTCGGTGTCTCGTAACCCGGTTAATATCCGATTTCATTCTTTGTTTCTTTTCCTTTGGCGTCTGACCGGACTTTGACTGAAATTGTCGTGAGTTTGACCGACAAGGAAGGCTGTCAGTGATAAATATGCAAGTTGTCTAAATTTTGAATGGTTTGATGAAAGTGAAAGAAAACGAGGATTTAATGGGAAAGAGAAAGATGTTATGACGATAGATGTAGAAAGGGAAACGTGTAAGGGAGAAGAAAATGAGAGATTCTTTCCTGTAAAACTCAATTTCTAAGATTCTCTCTCCTTTTATGTGTGTGATAAATAAATATAAATAATTTAAATATTGATAGATATAAAGATATAGAACTAATTGGATATTACACAGGGTATAAATGACAAATCGTATGGATACACGTGAAATAGTTGACCCGGGTCTTTAACTGGGCAACCGTGATCCGGATGTATAATTACATCTAATTTCCCTTGAAATAAAAAATAAAAAAAAATCAAGATGATAAGATTATTAATCATACTAGTATTTGTTGTATACAGAGGTACTACGAATTATATTCATTTTAATAACATATTAGTTACAATTCATATTTATCGTTGTAAAGACTTATTATTAGTAGTAGTCTAACACCATGTATATGTGTATAATAAATATGCAAGTAAGTAAAGAGTTTAACGGTTAGAAGAATATTAGCAAGCGACACAACGATTTAAGTGGTTGGGTGACTGTTAACTAGTCCATCTTAATTCACTCCTCAATTATACGATATCGGGATTTCTACACTAATCTTCGGTCCTTTTCATCGGTAGGAACGAAAAATGTTAAAAGTATTGTTTCTTTTTCACTAAGAACACAACATTAATCTTCTTTAGCTAAAAGAAGATAACCTAACCAACTTGTCTAACTTCTACAATAAGAAGCCCTATATACTAATTATGAATACTTTCACATTTAACAAAGAAGTCAACAACACCAACAATGTCTTCTCTTAACAAGTTGAAGACAACTAATCACTACACCTTCTTCATCTAACAATTAGGATGCCACTTTAAAAAACTCCACACCAAACTCTTCTTCTTCTAACTTTTGGAGGCAACTTCGTTTCTTCTTCTTCTTCTTCACACTCCTTGAAGAACACAATAAACAATACATTACTGGATGTATCTTTTCCTAACAAAAGGAAGACACTAGACTTCTGTTAGGTCTTGAAGGTCCCAAAACTTAGATACAGATTAAATAACAAGTATTTAATATATTAGATTATATCTAAGTTATATCAAACAGGTTAATTAATCAAGGCGGAAAACAAGATTAATTAAAGCACAGAATATATTATGAATTAAAGTTTTATTCACAATAAATGGTTTGTCTTACAAGTAAGACGGAGTATTCAAACACACAGATTGTTTGAATACGATCCAAGGAGTATACTATGATACAATTATCACTACAAACTTAATCAGTTAGTGTGGTAATGCTTTTAGCCTAAGCTTAAAGGTCTTGTATACTAATTGTCTTAGATACTCCTTTGTAGTGCTTTTGAGCTGCTATTTATAGAGTTGAGATTATCCAGCTCAGTTAGTTGTCCAAGGGATAACAAGTAAATTTTGGGTAACTTTGCACTCTTTCCTTTTTGCTTTTCTTGGAAATAGAAAAAGCAAAAGGTAAAAGGTTTCTTTGCTGAGAAGAAAACCTTTCTCCAATGTTTGACTTTACTCAAACATCTCTTCAGTTGTACCGTAGCCTAGGGAAAGAAGAACTTCTTTTGTACGATTGTACTTTTGTTCTTCAATCTGTGCTCTTCAGTCTGTGCTCTTTAGTCTGTGCTCTTCAGTCTGTGATCTTCAATCTGTGATCATCAGTCTGTGATCTTCAGTCTGTGAAGTCTTCTGTCTTCAATCTTCATTCTTCAGATGATGAATTCATAAGTCTTTAAAATAGAGCACGGCTTTCGGTCTGTGAGAATTCTTCAGTTTGTGAAGCACAGACTCAGAAACACTTCTTCAGTCTGTGAAGCACAGACTCAGAAGCACAAACTCAGGAAATCATTAAGTTTCAGGAAATCACTAAGTTTTTCCTGAATACAACTGAGTTAGATTTTGACTCCTCAGATTTATAACTTGGGTTTGATCATTGTTTTACCCAACAATCTCCCCCTATCTGATGATGTCAAAATCTATTTACAAAAGATAATAGAGAAATAATAAATACTAAAGTGAAACATAACATCTGGATCAAGACATATATACATAAAGTCAAAATCGTAGTCAGTTCACAAAAATATTACAGTTATTACATGAGATTGTAAATAGCATAAATTTAATAATCTTCAATCTTTTCTCTGAGACCTAATCTCTTTGATCTTTTCCACTTTCTCTTCAACAATACTTCCATTTCCTTATCAGATTTTTCTTCAAATTCTTGATATTCCAGGATGATCTTCTTGCAGATGTCTTCAAACCCAATCATCATCCTAATCTTGGAAAGGTTGTTGAATAACCAGCTAATCAGTCTTCTTCTAAATGGATTGGCTTGTGAATGTTTGCATTCCTTCAACAGGGCAATGCAATGTAGCAGAGACTCTCCATACATCTATTTTGATCCTGGAAGCACTTCCCATTGATATCTCTGTAGCACAGACCTTCAATATTGTCAGTCTGGACATAGGATCTATCGATAAAAATGATACCTTTTGGTAGAGGATGCTCCATTCTCTTCTCATTCTCTGTAGATAACCCATCTGACTTCTTCTTTATTACAAAGTTGTTTGCTATGCAGAACAACTTATATTCTTCTTCTGAAATGAGCCCCAGACTGAGAACTAACTCAATCAGGTAAGATAGCTCATCCAGAACTTCTTTCTTCAAATCTTTGTCAGCTGCACTCTTTAAAAGATTAGCAATGGATTGCCATTCTTTAAGCCCTAGAGTGTACATGTCATCCACCCATACCATTTTCTTGCTCTTGGTTAAAGTCAACTCCAGCTTCAATTTCTGTCCAATCTTATTCAGATGACAGTCTTAATCTTCTGCTTGAGCTTTGACTTTCTGAAAGTGGATTGTAGCTTAGCGTTTAGGCTCTCTATCTTCTGTAATTTTATTGACAGCTCTTCATCTTCTTTGATCTGTTGCTCAACTTGACTCCTTTTGATTTGAGTTTGTGAACAACCTTCATCTTCTAATTCTTTGGAGAGCATGTCAACAAATCTTGCTTCCTCCAGCTTCTGCTCTTCAATTGATAATACATTTAAGTATTCAGTTAAAGTCATACGTTGAGCAGTAGCCTCTTGATGCAAGAATTCATCCTGTAGATTTGACAGTTTAGGATTTCTTGTTCCAGCAGCATGATCATCCACCATCTTCTTGATCTTACTTAACCTTTCCTACTTGGATAAGGCAATCTCCTTGCCCTTACCCTTAACCCTATCAACTTCTTCCAGAGTAGAACTCGACCTAAGATATGTGCTTATCAGATGAGCACTTCTCCATTGCATTCTGTCTTCAAGTTCACTTCTACCTGGAGGCAGTATTCTGGTTGTTGTGATTGGTCTAGCAGGGTTGGCTTCAGCTTGGATGGCTTCAGCACTGATGATTGGAGCATCAATGCTTGCTGCTTGTTGCTTTGAGCTCTGAGTCTGTGTCTGATGCTGTGTCTCAGTCTGTGCAGGTTCAGAGGGCACAGACTTAGACTCTCCAGTCTTGACTTTTGAGGCACCTTCATCTACACCTCCAAAAGTAGCATCATCTTCATCATCACCTGATCTTCTAAATACCTCAGACTCAGAACTGCAATCAGGATTGATGGCATCATCATCTTCACCATCAATGTCCTGTTCTTCTGCCAGCTTCACAAATTGATCCCAGGTCTTGATCCCCTTCATCTTTGGTTGGGAATCAAAAATATCTCTTTCAGGAATCCTTCTGGCCATTCTTTTTATTTTCCTGGCTCTTTTTATTCGCAGAGGTTAAACATCTTCATCTTCTTCTTTCCTTGGTCTTTTCAACTCCATCTAACCTAGGCCTGAGATAGTTGCTATTGGGTCTATGTGTAAGACAATAGTTGACTCCCCCTGAGTCTGTGCAACCATCTCAGTGTGTTCACCTGCCTGCAAACCTTCTGGCTCCCCCTCAGTCTGTGCACTCATGTTTTCAGTCTGTGGCACAGACTGAGCTTCAGTCTGAGACTTCACCCTAGCACTTTCGGGTTCATCATCTTCATCATCTCCCTCACTGCTATCTCCCCCTAAATCTAAGGATTTATTATTTAGTGAATTATCTTTTGGGGTTTTAGCTTCTGCAGACCCAAACTTCATTTTTTCCCACTTTTTGACATCAACAGCTAAGCTTGAGAGGGTGGTCTGCATTTCATCTAACCTATTGGATACCTTTTCTTCCAGCATATCCACCTTTTCCACCATAGAAGAGACTAGATGCTTCATCTTCTCTAGTTACCATTCAGAAATGCACTCTTGACATTCATTTGATAAACTTTGAAGTCTTTGAATGCAGCATATGCCAAGAATAACCTTATTGCTTCAATTCTGGCTACAGGGGCAAACGTTTCATCATAATCAATGCCTTCTTCCTGCTTGTAACCTTGAGCAACTAGCCTTGCCTTGTTTCTGATTATCACTCCATCCTTGTCCATTTTGTTTCTATAAACCCATTTAGTTCCAATAATGGTTTTGCCTTTTGGAGCAGGAACTAGGGTCCAAACATTTTACCGTAACCTATTGGATACCTTGTGCTCTAGCATATCCACTTTATCCACCATGGTAGAGACTAGATGCTTCATCTTCTCTAGCTCTTTCTTATTATTATTGAACTCAGTCTGTACCCATTCAGACAACCTGTTGATGGCAGAAAGCACATCATTAAGTGTACTAGAAGGCACAGACTGGGTCTGGTTGGAAGTGTTAGAATTGGGTGATGGAATATGTTCCTCACTTGACTCATGTTGAAACTGAGCAAGATCACTGGAATCTTTTGGTGTTGCACTCTTTGCCTCACTCTGTGTCCTGTGCATGGAAAAGCGATCATAGGCATTGAGTGGTGTAGTTGTGTTTCCCTCAGATCGAATCCGGTGATAGGATAAGACATCACTAGAAAATGATTGTGTTACATCTGTTGCCTCAAATAGTTCGTGGTGGAAAGGAACAATATCACTGGCAACGAATGTGGAGGTTGGTATGCCTTCACTAACTATCTGGTGATAAGATGGTAGATCATTAAGCAAAGAAGTGAAGATCTGTGCCTCAGTCTGTGACATGACTGGGGCATTGGCGATCTGTGCAGAGGGGTGTAAGGAAAGACTCACTGGAATGTGAACTAGTACAGGACTAGTGGTCAATATGGGTTCAGCCATTGTGAGTGGGGTAAAGAGGGGGTTGGTAGTGCTCAGGATTGGAGCATCTTCTTCAATGCATACTATAGGGGTCAGTGTAGTAGCAGTAATGTGGGTATCCAAGCTGACTAATCTAGGTTCAGGTTGGGTCAGTTGGGTAGCCATTGGCACCACAGACTCTAGCAGAGCTGTAATGGAATGGTCTACAGCACTGGAAGGTGTTCTATTGACATCCAATTCCATGGATGATGATTCCATTTGTGCTATACTTTTGGGGTTAGAGTCTGGTGATTCCTCCAGAGTGAGTGATGACTCATCTGGGTTGGTTTGTTTGTGACTCTCTTTTGTGGGTGAGGATGGGCTAGGATAAGAGGGTTTATCTATATCCATCTCCTCAGTTGAAGAAGACTTACTACCTGCATCTTCTGTTGAAGATGGAACAGACTCAGCAATGTTTGAGTCTGACTCCAAGTGCACAGACTGAGTTGAGTCTGTGTTAATGCAGTCTGTGTGCTCTGCTTCAGCCACACAATCTTCAACAGTCTGGGTCTCAGTACCCTCACTATCACCTGAATCATCACCCTCCATAGATGCAGAAGCAACATATGGGTGATCAATCCATTGCTGCATAGCAGCAGTGATAGGTGCTCCAGAAAGTGGAACCGGATGGTTAAACACTTTATAGGTGAGCACAGGGACAGGTATATCTGCCACTTTATTATTAAAGGACATGTATACAGACCCAGTTAATCTGGATTGGATGCACAAGGAGAGTAGCCTTATAAAAGGTATATTAATAATTCTGTTTGACTCATTAACCAGTTTTAAAATTTCTTGAAAATACAACTCTGCAAAGTTGATGTTTAAACCAGTGATGAATGAGCTCAACAGTTGAGTTTCAAACTCATTTAGCTCCCCTGTGCTACCAGATTTACCTCCTAGACTTCTATTGATGCCAGAGATTAAAAATTTCCATCTGGGGGTAAATCCTGACATCAAGATTGTGCCTTTTTCTTTGGTATATCCAACCAAAGTAAGAGAAGTCCTTGCTGCTTCTTTGGTTGGAATGGGTTCAAAATTATTTTCCAAAGGCAAGTCTAAGACATTCCTAATTAGCTCTTGATCAATGGTAACTGCCCGTTTACCATGATCAATAGTACCAGTAATTGCAGTATTGGTACTATTTGAAGAGCAAGTATACCACCATTCCATAAGAAAATCAGGATATATTTGAGGAATAGTGTTGAAAAATGCTCCCCTAAAGGATGAGCAGACATAAAGTTTGTCAATTCCTCAAATCTTTGGTTCTTTTTAGAATCAGGAATGGAAATGGTAGCTACTTGGTTATTAGTTCAGAGTTTTACCTGTTTACCCAATTTAAAGGGTTTAGCCGCGGCGATGTTTTCAGGTGCAGTGTAAACCCATTGGTCAGCCATTTTTAAAGATGATTTCTGAAGATTGATTTTGAAAATGGTTGAGCGATGAAAAGTTAGGGCTTACAAACTCTGTGTATTTTTGGTGTGCAAGTACAAGTGAAGAAAAAAGGGGGAAATCAGTGTTGGTTCCCTTAATCACGGATCTAGCCTTGTCGTTTGACTCAATTGAAAGGCGGAAACAATCAATCAAGCAATTGAAACGTAAACACAAACACAACGATTCTATAATCTTTTCGTATATATAAACACTTGAAGAATAACGATTACAAATCACAAAACTCTCTCTTCCCACTCTCTCTGCCGTATCTCTCTCTCTTTAGGATTTGATCTATCCAAAAACGAAATTCTAACTCGATATATATAGACACCCTACTGAACCCTGCGACACAAGCCCTATGTCGCAGGCCCAGCCCATTGCGACACAACCTTTGTGTCGCTATAGCGACACAGGCTCTGTGTCGCATGACCAGAATATTGTGTATTTTCTATAATTACATTTCATTTACAAACTCGAAAATACAAACTTGATACTTCACACACTCAGACTAATTAACTTCAACAGAACAAACGTTGACCAACTGACTGACACACATTTATGCACCAACAAACTCCCCCATGTCAGCAGCTTGGTCAATTAATCTTCAATTAGTCTTCACCAATAAACTTCCCCATGGAGATAGCTTGGTCTTCAAAAATCTTGATGTTCAGTTTCATATGACTGACAACTAATTAGATCTTCAACTTCAGTGACCATCATCTCTTTCATCAATAGCTTATCCAATAATATTTATCTTCAAAGTCTTTGGAGAACTCTCATCAATTCTTATCATTTGAATATGAGCATGATATGTAACTTGAATAAAATAACTCAGAAATAAAATATTTTTGTAATTTTCTTTATAAGACAAAATTAAAATACTGAAAGCAATAAATAAACAATCCTTTTGGGGACGGAATTGTTTTGGTCTGGTTAGGGATTATATCAGGATAACATGCAATTATTAGGAAATAGTAAGTGTTATTTCGATTATCAGTATATTTGTCCACTTTAAATTTACTTAGCATGTTTAAATCATCTGTTATAAAGATTAGTTCAAGACGATTATTGATATTTTATCCATCTAAACATTTGTACTTAAGTATATGATTTCAACTCATAATGAGATGAACCACTTGTGTTATTATTAGCATGCATATTATAGTATATAAATCACATTAAAATATACATTTGAAATCAAAAAACATGTTAGTATTTTCTATATAGAAGGTGAGGGTATGAACGTATCTTTAGAACTAAGATAGCGGTGACAGGTCTATACTTTCGTACAACAGAGTCACATAAGCAATAGTTCGGGTTGAACAAACACCAGTCTGAACATTTAAACTAGAGGGTACAGGTCTATACTTTCGTACAACAGAGTACCATAGTTTAACACAAACCAGTACGAGGCAAACTTTTTATAACTTTTCTGCACTTTTGTACATTTTATTTTGAGAATTTGAGGAATGCCACAGGTACGTAATAGTTGTCTATAGGTTAACATAGGCTACGCACCTAAGTTCTTTTGAAGAATATATTAGATGAAACCAGGTCTGTATTTTCATACAACAGAGGAGACACCTAATATATTCCCCCAGATAACACCATACAAAGACCCTATATTTTTAGATCATAACATGTTCATCATCCAAATATTAAGACGAAGCGTCAAAATATTTCGGACAATTCGGCCCTTATTTTAACTTAGTGTCATACATATTAATATGTCTTTATATAAAATAATATGCATATTTGAAAGTTAAGCTTCTTAGTAACTTTAGCACAAATGCCTACCAATACATCATTTGATGAAACTAATATTTATAAAAGGTATTTCAAGTATGCTAGATAAATCTACTGACACATCAAACATAAACTTTAAAATTTCATTTTATGCATGTCTCCTGATGTACTATCATTTCCCCAATTGTTTACAGACACAATTCAACGTCTATTTTTAACAATGTTGCAACTATTGCGTTTCTTTAATACTAACAAGTATAAAGAGTGGCAGTTGCATTTTTCAAGAATTTGCATGTTCATATTTTTCAAACTTTTTAAATCGTAATTTTAAAATTACTCCCCCCGAACAGCAAATTCTTTACTCAAAAACAAACAAATAAATAATCATGAAAGAAACAAAAATTTCAAGTCACATATCAAGTCAAACTCAAATACTTTTAGCACTTATTAACCACCTCGTATCACTTCAGAATTTCATCCATTCACTCAAACATAAGCACCACACATAAGCACCTTGAAATCAACCTTCTTCGTATACTTGCAGTCACTAAAAGTATGAGCGATCAAAAACCTGATTGCATCACCACAAACAAACATTAGTAATTATGAGACACCCAAGCCTTGATAGACTTGGGTTGTCCACTATCATCCATAACCATCACATCAATGAGTTTATGATATTTTAAAAATTCAGATGATTTCATTGATGTGTCGTTTGTGGATTTAGGTTTCCAAACCTGGTTAGGTTCAGATGTTTTGTTTTCAACAATGTTGTGCTTTTGGACTTGAGGTCTACTGGGCACACCTTTGTTTACTCTAACCATAGGTTTTGGAGAGTTTGATGCACAACTAGATACAGGCGAAAACGAACCACGCCTTGAAACGGATTTTTGAAAAGAATTTCTAAAAAATGAAGTTCTTGGCATCCCTCTACCAAACCTATATAGGGATAATAACCGACAATCCCTAATGATGTGGCCCTGTTGACCACACCGATAACACGACTGCCTTTCCACATACGGCCTTTTCCAGTGACTCCTCTCAAATTGTTTCAATGGAGGATTTACTGAGGGAGGCTTAGAAGTTGAGGCATTTACAGAACATGAACACTTATGCGTACATGTTGATGTAGAGGCCTCTAAAGTTGAACAGGTAGATGTTGAAGGTTGTTTTTTAACAGATTTATTAATTATTTTCTCGTTCTTCAGATTATTCACAGATGATTGTGAATTATGTGAAGATTTTCCTTTTGAATCCTTCTTTGAGATTTTAACAGATTCGGATTCATTAACAACCTTGTTTTTACCCTTACTATTAAAAGCCTTTTCAGATTCATTAGTAATTATATGATTTTCGGGTTTAACATCAACCTTTTCAATTTTAATCTGAGCCTCTTCAGTTAAATCCTCTACCTCAACAGGCTTCTCAATATTAACTGGAGGCACTACGTTAGCCTTAACAAACTCAGGCATCTTAACAACAGGTGTTGTATCAAACACTGGCTCAGCAACAGATTTTGTATCTACCTTTGTAAAGGTAGGTACAAAGTCTTTGGCTGCATCCTTGGAAGGCATTGGCAGATAGTCAGAAGGAGGTGGTACATTGCGGTAACCAAGACCAGCCTTACTCTTTGTATCTGTCCTTTGCGATTGTAGGATCTCATCAAAGACCAGTGAAGATGTTGAAAAATTTGACAGCTTTCTTTTTAATTCAATTACTTCGGCCTGTGAGTCAGCAAGTTCCTTTTTTATTATCAGTTTCATATTCATATAACTATCTATTGCGTCTTGCTGACTAAAATTTTTGGCCCTAAGTGCTTTTCTTTCTTCGAAAGCAGCATTTAGTTTTTTATCAAAAGCCATTTCATTTTCCTTTAAAATTTTATTTGCCTTATTAAGTTGTTCTAACTCAGACGTAAGGCGTTCATTATCCTCACTGTATCTGTTAACTTTGTTAGTTAATTTGATACATGACATACAAGATAATGGCTCTTCAATAGGTACCTCGGGTTTATTCAAGATGTGAGCCATGAGAGCTTTATTTTCGCTCAGATCATCATGAGCACTCCAATCATAAGCGTCTTCGTTTAACATGAGAAAGGCATTTGAAGCGGTAGTAACAGGTTGCTTAGTAGGAGAAGGCTTTGTGAAGCCAGATGGGGGCTGTTTGGTCTTCTCACATTCTTTAGCAAAATGCCCAAGATTCTGACAGTTGTAGCATCGCACTTTACTTTTGTCGAAACCCAAACCTTCATCAGTTTCATCTTCCAGGTGCTTTCTCCCAGTTCTCTGCAAGTACCTTTTGGCTCTTCTAGTTAACATAGCCATATTCAACCTGATATCCATTCTTTCCAAATCATCAGGGTCGATCTGTTCAAAATCCCTATCAGTGAGATCAATGGTACTGGTCTTCTTTGATAAGAAACTGTCATAAGCGCTGAGAAAAGCTTGGAAGACAGCAACATTTTCTTCAGTAGCCGGTGTCGGTGGTGTATTGGAAGAATAATATGATCTTCCCTGTGATGAAGCACCTGTTTGAGAACTAGATGTTGAGGTACCACCGGACATGAAAGCCACCCCACCAGTGCTCTCATCAGTAGGAGATTGAGCCCCATACAAGCTAGGCTCTTGAACATAGGCACTTGATTTAGTTTCTTTTCGTTGCATATCAAGTGCATAAGCTTGTAGTCTCCCAATGAGATCTTCTAATGGCAGTGCCATAACCTCCTCTTGTTCTTCCATCATCATGACACGTTGATCCCATTTCTTAGGTAAAGCACCTAAGAGTTTCTTGTTCACATCCTCTGTGGCTAGGATAACTCCACCCTCAGATAACTCATTAACCAATCTTGAGTATCTATTAAACAATTGAGTTATAGATTCATTAGGCAATATATCAAACATCTCAAACTGTTTTTTCACGAGGTCCAGTTTACTCTTTTTATACTTTTCGTTTCCCTCACAACGCTTTTCAATGGCTTGCCAAAGATCATAAGCAGTGTCATTATGTTTAAACAATCTCATTACGTCAGTAGCTAAACTCATTGTTAAAGCGGAGTGAGTTTTTCGTTCTAAATCCCATAACTTCTTCTCTTCTGGAGTCATAGACCTAACAGATTTTCGTGGAGCAACGCCTGGGAAATCTCCATCAGCAAGAGGATGAACATATCGTTCAAGCAAGGGAATCATCATATCAGGATCATTATAGGAGATGAAACTCTCAAAACGTATTCGCCAATCAACATAATTAGTACTGGTAGTGAATAGCGGAGGTTTATTAGTGCTACCTATCTCATTGTTATGTTTTAATAATTGACTAAAGCTTTGAAGAGACATTTTTTAAAACAAAAGGTTACCAAAAGACTAGTTTTCAAATTTAGCCCTTTTGACTTTTCCCTCCAAAATTTGATTCGAAAATATCGAAAACTACCCGAGCAAAACGAAACTTTTTCACAACTAAAATTAAGACCTTTTAAGCGTAAAAACAAAATTTGATAATGCGAAAAATTTCCCGCCAAAAGACTTTTTTTTTTTTTATTTATTTTTTTTTTTTTTTTGTGACACAAGGTTAGTGTCGCAGGCTGTGTCGCAGGTTGTGTCGCAGTCTGCGTCGCATACTTGTGTCGCAGGCTGTGTCGCTAAGTATTGTGTCGCTCCTAGTGTCGCAAAATCCGATCTGGTGTCGCAAGCTTATGTCGCGAAAACCCTAAATACGACACAAAGGTTATGTCGCTGCTTGTGTCGCTAAGGCTTGTGTCGCACCTAGTGTCGCAATGTCGCGGCCAGCAGCTCCAAAACCCTAAAAATCGAAAATTTTCGAAACCCTAACGAATTTCGAACGATAATTGATGAACAAACCCAGAAATACACTTCCAGAAGCTAAATATTCAACTGATTGGACCCAAAACGTTGATCAAACCACCAAAAACACCACGAATCAAACCGAAAACATTTCAATTAACGATCAAATCTTTAAACAAACGCCCAAAGGCTCTGATACCACTTGTTGGTTCCCTTAATCACGGATCTAGACTTGTCGTTTGACTCAATTGAAAGGCGGAAACAATCAATCAAGCAATTGAAACGTAAACACAAACACAACGATTCTATAATCTTTTCGTATATATAAACACTTGAAGAATAACGATTACAAATCACAAAACTCTCTCTTCCCACTCTCTCTGCCGTATCTCTCTCTCTTTAGGATTTGATCTATCCAAAAACGAAATTCTAACTCGATATATATAGACACCCTACTGGACCCTGCGACACAAGCCCTATGTCGCAGGCCCAGCCCATTGCGACACAACCTTTGTGTCGCTATAGCGACACAGGCTCTGTGTCGCATGACCAGAATATTGTGTATTTTCTATAATTACATTTCATTTACAAACTCAAAAATACAAACTTGATACTTCACACACTCAGACTAATTAACTTCAACAGAACAAACGTTGACCAACTGACTGACACACATTTATGCACCAACAATCAGAAATGGGTATTTGACGAAAATAAATTTCCGTTAAATGGGACCACTTGACGGTTTATCCCTTTTTTCTGTAACAGTAAAGCTAAGGCACGTGCACTTTTTGTATTGCGCAGATAAATAGACAACAAGCGTCAAGACTTTTAATGATTATTAGCATAAAAATGGTATTAGCATTAAATGCAAAGATATTGTTGTTTATTTATTTTTATTAATAAAATAAAATAAAAAATAAAAAATAAAAAATAAAAAATAAAAATAAAATAAATTAAAACAAAAAGAGCCCAGTCTAAGTGTATATTGTTAGTCTGTGCAGTGAGTCTGGATGACGTCACACAGACTGAGCCGTATAAGAGACAGATTGAGAGAAAATAACAGAATTATAAAATCTTTTTGGTATTTTCTTTAAGTTATTTACAAAATATCTCTTAGTCTGTGCTTTTTGGTTGTATGTAACTGAAGATACAGACATACAGATTGAAAAGCAGGCACAGACTGAGAGTTGAATCACACAGATTCAAAAGCTTTACTAGGGGTTGAGCATACCTAGTTGACCAAGCAGATACAAAAATCTATCTTCATTCAAAGGTTTAGTAAAGATATCTGCTAGTTGGTCCTTTGTGGGCACATATTTGAGAATCATTTTACCTTTCTCAGCACAATCTCTGATAAAGTGATGTCTGATCTCAATATGTTTTGTCCTGGAGTGAAATACAGGATTCTCAGTGATGGCAATGGCACTTTGGTTATCACACATGATTGGTGTTCTTGTAAACTCCAAATCATAGTCTACTAGTTGTTGTTGCATCCACAACAATTGGGCACAGCAACTACCAGCAGCTACATATTCAGCTTCTGCAGTGGATGTAGCAACAGAGTTCTGTTTCTTGCTTGACCAACTGACTAGTTTTCCACCTAGTAGTTGACATCCACCAGAAGTGCTTTTCCTGTCTAATTTGCAACCTGCATAATCTGCATCTGTATAACCCATTAGATCAAAACCAGAGTCTTTGGGATACCAAAGACCCAGGTTAGGAGTACCTTTTAGGTACCTAAAAATCCTTTTTACAGCTTTGAGATATCTAGCACATTAACATGTTGAGAACATGATATATGGTCTACTTGCAGTGAGATATAGTATGGATCCTATCATACCTCTATAAGTGGTTTGACAGACTGACTTGCCAGACTGATCATTATCCAACTTATCTGCAATGCTCATTGGTGTTTTCATTGTTGAACAGTCTTTTAAAGAATATTTAGTGAGTCGGTCATTAACATATTTGTCTTGGTTGATGAAGATTCCATCAAGTTTCTGATGTACTTGCAGACCAAGAAAGTATGTTAATTCACCCATCATACTCATTTGGTACTGTTTTGACATTAAATTTGAAAACCATTTACATAATTTTACATTAGTAGACCCAAATATGATATCATCAACATATATTTGGACTAGTATGACATCTGCCTTGTTCCTTTTGAAGAACAAAGTTTTATCAATTGATCCTCTAGTAAAGTTATTACTCAGAAGATAAGACGACAAAGTGTCATACCAAGCTCTTGGAGCTTGTTTTAGTCCATACAGTGCTTTCTTTAATTTATAGACATGATTTGGAAAAGTTGAACTTACAAAACCTGGAGGTTGTTTCACATAGACTTCCTCCTGTAAGTTACCATTCAGAAATGCACTCTTGACATCCATTTGATAAACTTTGAAGTCCTTGAATGCAACATATGCTAAGAATAACCTTATTGCTTCAATTCTGGCTACAGGAGCAAATGTTTCATCATAATCAATGCCTTCTTCCTGCTTGTAACCTTGAGCAACTAGCCTTGCCTTGTTTCTGATTATCACTCCATCCTTGTCCATTTTGTTTCTGTAAACCCATTTAGTTCCAATAATGGTTTTGCCTTTTGGAGCAGGAACTAGGGTCCAAACATTGTTTCTTTCAAATTCTGTTAACTCTTCCTGCATTGCTTCAACCCAATCATCATCTTTCAATGCTTCTTCAGCTTTCTTTGGTTCAATGATTGACAGGAAGTTTGTGTAGAAACAGAAATTTGTAGTAGATAAGTTTGACACTTGAGCTCTTGTTTGTACACCAGAAACATAATCTCCAATTATTTCTTCAATTGGATGATACCTGTGTTCTTTGACGCCTAGATATGATTCACCATTGGGTGATAAATCATTTTCATTCAGTGGAAGGATAACAGGACTGAGTTCTGCATTATCTTCAACAGGGGGCAAGTCTGAGTCTGTAGAGTTCTCAGACTGAAGACTACGAGAATGAACACTTGTATCAGAAAATCTTGAATCTCCAGATTCATCTTCAGTTGATGAAGGTACTGTCATTAAATGAGCAGGTTGAGCATCTTCATTATCACTTTCAGAGTCCTGTTGTTGGTGAGCAACAACTGGGATTTGAGATTCAGATCTCACAACAGATAATTCTTCTAATGAATGAACATCAGACTGAGAAACATGTTCATTATTAGCGGAGGAAACATCAAAGGTGACATTGATGGTTTCTTCAATTTTATTCCTTCTGTTGTTGTAGACTCTGTAAAGCCTTTGAGATAGATGAATAGCCAACAAAAATTCCTTCATCAGACTTAGGTTCCATCTTTGCTAATTGATCCCTTTGATTGAGAATATAGCATTTACTTCCAAAGGTCTGGAAATAATGGATGGTTGGAACCTTCTTATGATACAACTCATATGCAGTTTTGTCATGCCTTTTGATCAAAATAGATCTATTTTGGGTATAACAGGCAGTGTTAACTGCTTCTGCCTAAAAATAAATCTTCATTTGACCACGACATAACATGGTTCTTGCAGCTTCTATGAGTGTACGATTTCTTCTCTTAGCAACACCATTTTGTTGAGGAGTTCTAACAGAGGCAAAGTTTTGAATAATGCCTTTGTCAGTACAGAATTTAATGAGAGTAGAATTCTTAAATTTTGTACCATGATCACTCCTGAGTTGCTTGACAGGTGCATCTTTCTGCAATTCTTCCCTATTGATTAGATTAATAATCTTATCAGGAGAATCGCTTTTTGCTTTAAGAAAGATGACCCAAGTATACCTTGTGTATTCATCCACAACCACAAGTGCATACTTCTTTCCACCCAAACTGCCAATGCTCATGGGTCCAAATAGATCCATATGGAGCATATGCAGTGGTTGATCAATTGTAGTTAACAATTTGGATGGAAAATGGTTCTTGGTCTGTTTCCCTAGTGTACATGCAGGACAAATTTTGTCTTTTGCAAATGTAACATCAGGCAGACCTCTAACCAGTTTCTTCTTTGACAGGAAGTTAATGTTTTTGAAGTTCAGGTGGGATAACCTCCTATGCCATAGCCAGCTTAGTTCTGGCACAGACTGAGTATAGAGACATGTCTCTACATTTGTGTCTGCAGAAGAAAGATCGAAGAGATAAATATCTCTTTCTCTTTTGGCAATTAACACAGGTTTGCCTTTGAAATTATAGATAACAGCAGCCTTCTTTCTGATTCTGATTTCACTGTCATCATCACAAATATGGCTTGCACTAAGCAGGTTATGCTTTAATCCCTCAACATACGCTACCTTTGATATTCTGATGTTGCCAGCCTTCACCACACCATAACCTTTTGTCTTGGCAACAGAATTGTCACCATATTTGACAGAAGGTCATTCTTCTTCTACAAACTCTGACAAATTCTCCAAAGAACCTGTCATGTGTCTTGAGCATCTACTGTCTAGGTACCACTTTTTGTTACCCTGCACAAGACAAACAAAATCAATTAGTTACTTTTGGGAACCCATCTTTTGATGGGTTCTTTAGAGTTAGTTGAAGTCAATTCTATAGCAGCTTTGTTAGGACCAAGCATGTAAAGTTGACTGTTAACCTCTCTAGTTTTGACTTTGTCGTTTGTAGTTGACATTTGTTTAATCAAAGCAACCTTTGGTTGTTTAAAAATGGACTTTGTGCATTTAGTACCCTCATGCCCCAGATTTCCATAGTTGTGACATTTTCTGTCCAACATAATGGTCCTTTTGGATTTTGGGTTATTATTTACACTAAATCCTCTGTTAAAATCCTGCTTTGACCCAACAAATGTTTTAAAAACTGTGGTTAACTTCATTAAGTTTTCACTAAGCAGCTTAATGGTCTTAGTATGATTGAAAAAATAGACTTTTGAGAGTCAGACTGAGAGTTAACACAAACAGATTTGGAGTTAAGTTTACCAGACTGAAAATTGATTTTTCCAGACAGACAGTTAGATCTCACAGACTGAGATCTTTTTAACTCCCTTATTGCTGGTTTTATGCCTTTAAATTTGACTTTTGACATATTTTTGTCTGGATCAGCTACAGACTGAGATGTGGAAGGTTCAAACATATTGCAACCTTTCTGTTTATCCTTAATTCCTTTTACCTCTTTTTGTTTATTTGAAGATTGTACCGTGGGAATACTAACTTTGCCTTTTACAAATCTTTTCTTTTCAAGTTCTATAGTTTCTAAAGATTCATTAGTGATTATAAGTTCAGGCAATTCAGATTGAGAAGTTTCACAGACTAAGATTTCTGAGTCTGTGTCTTCAGAGTCTGGCTCTGTCTCATATACTAGTTCTTTAGCGACTATTTTTGGTCTTACAAAGGCATTTGTCAATATAACTTTATCTCTCACAGTATGACTAAAAGTATGAGGTAAAATTTCAGGTACAAATATAGTAGGTTTTGAGTTTATTTCAGAAAGTACATGGCTTTTAAGATCAAACTCATCACCTATGACCGCTTGTATCTGAGCTGAAATCTGTTTGGATAAACAGTCCACATTTTTAAGTGATGAAATACACCAAGATCTACAGATTTTCTCATAATGATCAGCTTTGTTTTTATAAGCTTCTTTTTCCAGACTGATCCTTTTGAGAATATCATATTGAGCATCAAGCTCACGTTTATACTGTTTATTTTGACTTATTTCATTCACTTTTGATTGTAGATCTTTTTGAACTTGATTGAGTTTAGTTTTTAAATCTTGTATTTCCTCAAGTCTTTTCAAAAAGTCCACATAGATGTGTTCAAACATTTTTTGTTTTTCTGCATCACTATAGTAAAGTTTGAAATGATTTACATTGTAAGCAGATCCTCTGTCCCAATCTGAATGAACACATGCTCTTTCTACAAATTTGACATCTTTGTCAAACTGGCTCTCTGTGATAGCCATTAAGCACATATCCTCATCATCCTCAGATGATGAAGATTCTTCATCAACCCACTGTTCAACAACCAAAGCTTTCTCTAGTTTTTTTGGTTGTTGTTTCTCTCCAATTTTCTTGGAGTTGAAGTACTTTCTTTTAACTTCTTGGCCTTTTCTGCCCACTTATCAGAACTTGAAGATTCTGCAATCTTCACTCTGCAGTCAGCAGAAATATGACCAATTTGCCCACATTTATAGCAAGTAGCTTTCTTAGGATCAAAAGTTGGCCTTCCTTTTGAACCTTTGAATCTTGCTTTTTCTAACCTTTGGGCAAGAAATGCCATTTCAGCTTCTATAGACTCAGTTTCATCATCTGATTCTGAGTCTGTAAGAGTTAGATGATAATCTGCTCTAGAGAAAAGTTCTATATTTTTCCTTGTTGTTGCAACAAGGGCAGCAGATGGATCTTTTGCAATCCTTTTGGCATTTTGATTTTTTCTGGCTTTGGTTTCTTCAAAATTTAACTAAAGTCCAAACAAGCCAGATAGATCACATGTCTCCAATTTTTCACTTACAACTAATGAAGTAATGACTTCAGAAAAAGTGTTCGGAATGACATCAACAAATTTTGTACAGATTTCAAACTGTCCTTTGATGATATCATACCTTTCAAGATCATTGATTAAGATCTGAAATCTGGTATGAATATCAGTTAATGACTCATCTTGACCAGCAGAGAAGTTCTCATAATTTCTTATGAGATTCTTCTTCTTTTGGGATTGTACTAAACTTACACCATCATATTGGTCAGTTAACATATCCCATATGGCTTTAGCAGTTTTACAGCCAGATATCTTAGCAAAGATAGGCTCAGTAACTGCATTGCCCAGAATGGATTTGGCCTTAAAGTCTAATGCATATAGTTGCCTGTCCAGATCAGTCCAGGTATTTTTGGCAGCCTCAACAAATTTTTCAGGTGTCACAATAGTACCATTTTTCAGGGAATAATGGGTCCTTCCTGAATGACTCTAACCATTTCATCATGAATGCTAGCAAGAAACCATTCTGCTTTCAATTTCCAGTGGGTAAAATTTACACCATTGAAGATTGGAATTCCCTTCCCAGCCATAGCAATAGAAGAAGTCATTTTTCAAAGAAGAAAATGTAGAGAAAATGGGTTATGAAGATAGTTTGATAAAACTGGGTTCCTTTTGATCGTTAAAGATATAATTAATAATTAAATCTTTATTTGCTCTGATACCGGTTGTTAGGTCTTGAAGATCCCAAAACTTAGATACAGATTAAATAACAAGTATTTAATATATTAGATTATATTTAAGTTATATCAAACAGGTTAATTAATCAAGGCGGAAAACAAGATTAATTAAAGCACAGAATATATTATGAATTAAAGTTTTATTCGCAATAAATGGTTTGTCTTACAAGTAAGACGAAGTATTCAAACACACGGATTGTTTGAATATGATCCAAGTAGTATACTATGATACAATTATCACTACAAACTTAATCAGTTAGTGTGGTAATGCTTTTAGCCTAAGCTTAAAGGTCTTGTATACTAATTGTCTTAGATACTCCTTTGTAGTGCTTTTGAGCTGCTATTTATAGAGTTGAGTATCAACTCTAAATTATCCAGCTCAGTTAGTTGTCCAAGGGATAACAAGTAAATTTTGGGTAACTTTGCACTCTTTCCTTTTTGCTTTTCTTGGAAATAGAAAAAGCAAAAGGTAAAAGGTTTCTTTGCTGAGAAGAAAACCTTTCTCCAATGTTTGACTTTACTCAAACATCTCTTCAGTTGTACCGTAGCCTAGGGAAGGAAGAACTTCTTTTGTACGATTGTACTTTTGTTCTTCAATCTGTGCTCTTCAGTCTGTGCTCATCAGTCTGTGATCTTCAATCTGTGATCATCAGTCTGTGATCTTCAGTCTGTGAAGTCTTCTGTCTTCAATCTTCATACTTCAGATGATGAATTCATAAGTCTTCAAATAGAGTACGGCTTTCGGTCTGTGAGAATTCTTCAGTCTGTGAAGCACAAACTCAGAAATACTTCTTCAGTCTGTGAAGCATAGACTCGGAAGCACAGACTCAGGAAATCACTAAGTTTTTCCCGAATACAACTGAGTTAGATTTTGACTCTTCAGATTTATAACTTGGGTTTGATCATTGTTTTTCCCAACAACTTCTAAGCTTTCTTCCACAATTAATCGGAAGAGAAATAATATGAGATCCTCCTCATGCTCACACTTAAGGATCTCTTACAGCAAATTACAATAATAATGTAGTGGGACAAATTATTACCACTCAATAACCTCAATGCCTAAATCAACTATTTGCTTAAAAGCTCTCTCAAACACACTCTTAGTTTATGCGTTTATAAAAACAGTGATCAAAATTTATGTAAGAAACTAATAACATGTGACTAAACTTGATTCAAATGTGTTAGGTCACGTTATGTGTTTAACCAACTTAGCTATTAATTACAAACATATGATTCGAACGTTTAATACTAAATTGAATTAACCATTGATAGTATATAATTGAAATGCGGAATTAAATCAATCAAACGATGAATCAATAACTTCCTTTTTATTATTAATTCATATAGGGTTTTTACAACTCAAGCATTAGGTTTTTCTAAACCTATGACTCCATATTTATACAACTATTAGAGATAGAAAACACGATCTTCCTTAATCTCTAATATATCGGTTTTCAACTAATAAAACCAATAACTATGGAAACAAGATAAAACTCTAAATAACCATATCTTCTAAGTCTTTGAATTTATCTTCGAATCCTTTAGATGCCAACTGTTGATATGATCTTCTAAGTCTTCTGGATCTGAAACTCCAAGTCTGTAAACATTATAGTCTGAAATCCCATGAAGCTTGTTAGACTCTGAAACATATGTCAGAGTCTGAAGTTTCAGACTCAGTTGCCATAGTCTGATGTTTCAGACTCAGTCGCGAAATTCTCTTTCAGACTGTAATTCTATACTTAGCATATTTATTAGACTTAGACATTCTGCCTCATCAGATTCATAAAATAGGATTGATCAATTATTTTTTCCAACAAAATGATAAATCGGAGGGAAATTAAACAAAATACCCTTTTTTAAAAAACCTTTATAAAAATTTGTCCTTTTTTTTAAATTGCGTTTTTACCCCACCCGGACGCAAATCTTCGTACCCGAACGCATGACCCAGAATGCAAGCCGGTAACCGAGAAATGCAACTCGGTAACCGGGACGCAAAACCCAGACACAAATTGCGATCGCAATTTGCGTCCCGTGTTTTGCGTCCCGGTTACCAAGTTGCATTTCTCGGTCACGCGTCCGAGTACGAAGATTTGCATTCGGGTACAAAGATTTGAATCGTCGCGCTTATGTCATCAAGAATTCATTCATCTTAGCCGTGATGTCATCAACCAGTCATTCCTCCTAAATTTTGGCGTTTCGAGATCGTTTAGGGCCCGAAAACGGCCTTTTTATTATTTACGTATTTCGTTTTGGACTTTATTTTCGTTTTGGACTTTGTTGCCTTAATCCGTTTTGGATGGGCTTTGTTTAGCTTCCTTCCCAAAGTATTTAAACACTTTTTGCGTCCTCGTTATCGATTTTCAAATCTTCGTACCCGAACGCAAATCTTCGTACCCGAACGCAAATCTTCGTACCCGAACGCAAATCTTCGTACCTGGACGCGTGACCGAGAAATGCAACTCGGTAACCGGGACGCAAAACACGGAACGCAAATTGCGATCGCAATTTGCGTCCGGGTTTTGCGTCCCGGTTACCGAATTGCATTTCTCGGTTACCGACTTGCATTTCTCGGTCACGCGTCCGGGTACGAAGATTTGCGTCCGGGAACGCGATTTTGCGTCCCGGTTTTGCGTCCGGGTGGGGTAAAAACGCAATTTTTTTAAAAAAAGGGCAAATTTTTATAAAAGTTTTTAAAAAAGGGTATTTTTTTAATTTCCCTAAATCGGAGAAACAAGTGTTCGACGAACTTTGACCCGAAAAAGTGAAATGTGACCCACGGTCCGATAGTGGATCAGCCATGAATCAAACATTTACAATTTTACTATTTCCTTGTCGGTTTGGTCCGTATCTTTCATGCATTGTTAATGCAAGTAAATAATTTCTATTAATTAACACAATCACTATGTTAATTACCTTTGCAATCATAATAACAAAAGGAGTGTATTTCCACGTAATCATTTGTGATTAAATTAGACCAAACATTCACTAACAGGGTTCATTATAGGTTTATAACCTTGTGTATTCTTTATAAAGGCTTAAAACAATAGAAGTGCTCTATAAAAATGGTTGGAACTAGGTGAACTAGATCTTTCAAATCATAGTTAGTCAAACTAAGAAACATTAAAACCATTGGGTAAAGCTTTTCTACTATATTGACCAAAGGACTTGTACCTTTGGTGTTACCCAATGTAATTAAGCTTTAAACCTTAGAACAAATCATAATTTAACCTTTTTGAAGGTTCTTGATAATTGATTTATAGAGTTTATGACTTTGGAAAAGTGGGTTTTAGAATGATTTAAAACAGATCTAGTTTTAAATAGATTTTGGACAGGAATGACACGGACGATGTACAGACCGACCGTACATCAATCGTATTCCCAACGGAAGTATTTTGAAATCTTTAAAACTTTGGCTATAAAAACCTAGATCATTTCCAATCTAAAAGCTTTGAAAATACAGATTTCTCTCAATCTAAAAGTGATCTTGTGCTCATATTGTTTACATTAAGAGCGTGTGAGAGTTTAAAAGCTTGTAAGCTAATAGTTGATTTGTAGTGAGGTATTGTGTTGTAACATTCTTATTCACTACTTGTGTTGTAATTTATTGTAAGTAACCTCTATAGTGAAAGTGAGGTTAGTGGTTGTAGTGATACTCTTTCAAGTGTGTGAAGGAAGATAGTTGTGGTGGTTAGTAGGCTTCTACTTGTTAGGAGAAATCTTTGATTGTGTTGGTTACTTCCTTATTGAAAAGGGAAGTATTTGAGTGTGTGATTAGGCTTCTTATTATAGAAGTTAGTTAATGGTCTTCGAAATTGTGTTGGGAGAAATTGGTGATCTTATTTGTGGTCAGGTTCGGTCAGGAGGGACAAAAGAGAGATGCTTTCTATCAGCCAAAAGCAGATACCGCCCCCATGCTCCTACGGTCCGCTTACCGAGGAATAAAAAAGAAGGACCCGGGGCCAGAGAAAGTTAGGTTGGGGTATAGAGCCGTAAGCGCGGTGGGGGATGACAAAGGACGTGCTTGTACGGGCCTTTTATTAGTTAGCCCTGGCAAAGCCCCCAAGTGACGTATTTTTTTTTCGAAAGCGCACTCACTCATCACCTATCCCCAACTAATTCATTCTCTTTCTATTGCCTAGGGTTATGTATTCTCTCGGATCACATAAAAACTTCATTCGAGGCATGGGCCAAACCGGGTCATTTCTCAAGAACACTAGCTAAAGGCCCTTGAACTACCACTTGGATCTGGAACCTACATGTTGATGCTCACGATTTCGATAGCCATACCAGTGATTTGGAAAAGTGACGTTGTGTTCTTAGTGAAGGAGAAACAACGTCTTGAACGGTTTTCATTCCTACTGGTGAAAAGGATTGAATCTTAGTGGACAAATCCTGATATCCTGTAATCGGGAAGTAAATTAAGGTGGACTAGTAACGGACACCCCTAACCACTAAAAAATATAGTGTCGTCGCTACGATTTTATCTTTTTTATTCTATATCTTTACTTAATTACAATTACTTTGATTATTATAGTTAATTAAGTAATCATCCAAGTTTCAAATAAAAGATTTCAAACCGGTTAATAATCATCGTTAAGTGATTCACCCATTCCCCATCTCACCAACTTACACTTGGTATCAGATCACATTGCTCTTACTTTTATTAAAACTAAACTAAAACTTGTTTTATGGTTTATCCTTCAAAAGTTTTCTTAAATAGTAAATTCAACAAAAGGTTGAGTTTGATCCATGAATTTTCAAAATGAAAATTATAGAGAGGGGTGTTCTATGGTTAGGTCACCATTGCTTGAAACCGAAGGATTTTGTTGTTGGAAACAAAGATTTGAATCCTTTGTTAGATCCAAAGATCATGATTTGTGAGATATTATTGATAATGGTGATCATGTTGTGTAACACCCCAAAATGTTTAAATTTAAAAGTTGATTGAATTGGTTTTCTGTATTGCGACACCAGTAGAAGTGTCGCAGGTAGCGACACTTTGCCGATTGCGACACTAGCGGAAGTGTCGCTACACCGACTGTAGTGGCGGTCTATAAGGACTAAAACTGTAAAATCGAGATAATTAAACCCATTTTCACATTCCAAAACATTTCCAGAAGCTAAAAAAACATATTCAGATTCACTTGTGTGTGTGTTCTTGAGATTTTAGAGAGAGAAATCAAAAGTTTAACGAAGGGTTGATTCTTGAAGGTATTATCAAGCTTTCTGCTAATCCAAGGTAAGAACCTGAGTTTTCCGTTGAATCTGAGTATAATATTCATAGTAGTTGTTGAGTTATTAAACCTATAATTATATGTAAGTTGTGAAGAAAATTGGGGTAAAAGTTTGTATTTATAGGAAGTGAGTTTTAAAGAGGATTTCATGTGGTATATCATAAGCAGAAACCTATATGAGTTGAAGGATTAGAAACTTGTTCAAAAACATGTAAAATTTGAAGCCCTGTTGCAGTTCTGTTCGTCATTGCGACACTAAGACCTAGTGTCGCAGTGAGTGTCGCTATGTTATGTTAATACTGTTGTATTGCTAATTATTGCGACACTAAGATCAAGTGTCGCAACTAGTGTCGTTGTGTTTCTATTATTGTTGTTATAGGGACACTATGAGTAAGTGTCGCTTTTCATGTAGCGACACTAGGACATAAGTGTCGCTGATCTTAACTAGAAAATAATTATTTACGGACAGGTGTTATTAACAAGGGAGACAAAGGTTAAGAAATTAGCATCCTAGCATCATATTCGAGGTAAGTAATGGGGGAAAATTTATGGGGTAGAGTTTAATACTTTACTTAAATCATATGGTTAATTATTGTTGTATTAAGTTGTTTGTTTGGATTGATAATGTTTGGATCACGATTGTGGTTAAGTACTTCTCAGTCCTGAGTTAACAATTGAGTAGCAATGCTTAGATCACGTGTGTGGTTAAGTAATTGCGAATCTGAGGTTATAATTGAGTAGCAATGCTTAGATCACGTGTGTGGTTAAGTAATTGCGCATTTGAGGTTATAATTGAGTAGCAATGCTTAGATCACGTGTGTGGTTAAGTATTTGCATTCCTGAGTTAACTATTGAGAGACAATACTTAGATCAATTGGAAGAGTACTGTTCAGTTTAATGTTGATTAACGGATACACCAATTGGAAGAGTAAATAATTGGGTAAACATCCGTTTAGACTCGAGGAGTCAGGCTCGGGGAGCCATACGAAAATAATATACATACAATGAGCTGTCGAATTGTATTGAGTTTAAATATTATATTAGATTCCATTACTTACTAAGCTGTGAGCTTACCCCTATTGTATGTGTACTGTTTTGATAGGTACGTCGAGCGGGGTTAAGGGTGGAAATACGGGCAAGAGACCTTCAAAGACCTGAAGGCTGCTAGTGGTGGAACTTACTATTTTTATATAGTAAGTCATGACGTCTCAAAAATCATGCTCTTGATAAAAGCCCTTTTTGAGAAAACGTAACATTATGTAATCGAATGTATGTTTCGTAAAACATAAGTTGTTACCTTAGTTGTATCTAGTGGTTGTAAGTTTGACATGTATGTACTTGTCTGAAAAGCGGTTGTAATCATGGTATGAAAATGAAGTATTATATAAAAAAAATAAAAAATCAGGGCGTTTCATGTTGTAACTAGATATGATAAAGATTTAAACAAATATGTTCCAATTAAAAAGGAAGATTTAACACTAGAAGAAAAGAACGTCTTGATAAAAACTTTGAATCAAAAATGAATTTATATAACTCTTTACCTAAGAAAGAGTATGAAAGAGTTTTTATGTGTGAATCGGCAAATAAAATTTAGAAAAGTTACTCATTACTCACCAAGGTAACCTACAAGTCATGAATAACAAAATTGAATTTTTAGTTCAATTGCGGTATTTTGCCTCCTTCCTGCACCCCGGATACAATTATTCAAAGAGGATCACTTGGTCTCTTAAAGACGGTGAGGAGGGTTTAAAGCAGTCTGATCTGATCAGAATCATGATAACCTAGGATTCAGTGACATACGCGTTTAGGAACTAGACTAAAGCGTAGGGTCCTAGTATTTACACCGAACGCCTGTTTGATGCTTAGAAAAGATAATCTCCAATTAACTTTATAATGAATATCATTTCGAAACCCTAATTATCAAAGTTTCAGCAATCACTCTCTACCCATCAGCTTAAAATATATCTTTACTTTCAGTCATTTATTTTATGCATTTATATAATTTAGAAAACCAACAAAACCAAACCTACCTACTTTTAAAACTCATCCTATTAGCGAACTTATCTCAGGTAATCAAATTCATTTCAATTCATTCCAATTTAAGAACGACACTCGAGTTATACTTGCTGTTTACTCACTAAGTAGGTATCACTTTAGCTAAGAACGACACTCAAGTTGATCAGAAGATTTTATCACTTTTAGCTAAGTACCCACATTACGTTAGACCACACGATCTACCAGAGGACGTACCGTTCGGTATTGAAGTATTCTTTTATCCACCTTTCCCATAGATGGATTTAAACAAACACTTACACTGCCTTGATGAGTACTTTGAGTATGAACTTCCCGATATTTTGCAAGCCTACCCCACTACTCTTATTTCGAGTGTAGCAAAGGAAGAGCGTCTCCAATATCCGAGTGAAAGTCATTCCACCAACCTTAGGAACATAACCACATATAAAGAACCAACCTCTGACATTGTCGAATTAACGGATATTCCACCGAAAACAGAAACGGAAAGTCACGTAGGAAATTCTTTTAAACCTGATAGAAGAATAGACATCTGTGCAGACTTCTTAGGAAATCTTAAAATATCTGACTTCCCCTTTTCAAGTGACCAAAGAAAGATCTTCGTGAAAATTGATAGAAAAATAATAGTACTTCGTACTAAATACAGTAAGAAAGATGAGTTGTCATTAAAATCAGATTTAGATCTACAAATGGATCTATTAGCCACACTGATTATCAACCTGTTTCATCAACACTAATTAATCGTTATGTTGCTGCTATGATAAATGAAATCAAATTTTAGATAGAGAGAGACCCTGTTATACCAATAAGTTAACTGAAATCTTTCCCGGTTTAACTAATGATACTATTGAAGCACTTTTCTTTGCAAAAAGAAAGGATACTCACATTAAGCTTACTCAATTTCTCCAACAAATAAAATTCATTTTTACTTCTCAACAAAAATCACACAATAAAGAAATTTCTGAAATAGTTCACATTACTTACGAAAATCCCGATTCAGAGGAAGAAAAAGAATTTTTAAATGTTATGGGAAAATTACTTTACGATCTCACTTTCAGAGACTCATGACCACGGGATGGTATTTCTAACCCTAAAAAGGTTAAACGGGAACTCAATCGATTAGTTGATGCATTATCAGATTTAGGAAAAGAAGAGAGAAAATTATTGACCGAATTCAAAAGATTCTATTTGAACTCTGCAGACCTAATCTATAATGTTAATAAAGTCCTTCAATATTCATTTGTTCCCCGTCATACCTATCCTCAACCTAGGGTACCAAATTCGTCTGAGACGCTCGCGTAAAATTCTCTGAAAAAGTCAAGCTCTTGTCTTTAACTGAGCGCTTTTGGCAGGAACCCCAAGTTTAACTAGGTTTATTTATAGTTTAATTAGATAATTAATTTTAGTAGTTAATTTCTAGTTTGAACGATATATAAAAATATTTAAGAAAACGTTCCTTAAAACTTAATTCGCATAAGGAGTTACGAACTTCGCGTTTGTCCGAATTTTTTCCGAAAATTTAACAAATTTTTATTTTAAAATTTTGGTAAATTAAGTTTGGACTTGTCTTAAATTTTAAAGAACATAAAAGAATTATTTATTTTCAAATAAAACGTGTCTTACACTGCACAGTTTTCGCGCGCGAAACACAATACATTTTTAATTCACGCAGAAAATCTCAAAGTTACATACATACTTTTGATTACTTTATTAAAAATAAAAAACGCTTCGAAAACCAATTATACGTATAGTATCTTTCGCATTTTAAATTAAAATGTATTTAGACAAACAATAAGGGGCCACTTGCAACCAAACAAACACAAAATTAAAAATCAAAAATTTTTTTTCTCCTCCCTTTCTTCCCCAAAGCTGTCGCTCACCATCATCATCTCAATCCCTCATTTTTCACCATTTTTGATGATTCCAAGCTCTAAGTTCATCATTTAATCATCTCATTTGCATACATAACATCATTTCATCAAGTTTTAGGTAATTCTTAACCTAATTTACATAATTTTGATGGGTTTTTGAAAGTTAGGGTTCATGATTTGATTCTTGAAATCCCTGGTTAAAATTCGTATATTTTGGTTTAAACTCATGCTTATCTTGATGCTTAACATGATTATGAACAAAATTGAGTGATTGGATGGATTACAACTTTGAATTTTCAAGTGTCGACTTTTTGATTAGTTAGATTTTTTGTTGACTTTTTGGTGACTAATTGCTTATGTTGGCTATTGATGATAGAACTATGCTTATAATGATTAGTTTAACATGAGGAGATTAGTTGCTAGTATTCATAGAATGGTTAAGATAGCTTTTGGTGATTAAAGTAATCAAATTTTGGTTAAACTTTGATAAACATCATACATGAAAACAAAAGCTTTACAATTAGAAGATGTTTATGCTTAGTTTGAACACTATAAGTTTATTACAATTGTCGAAAGAAGCTTTGGTTGAATTTATGGTTATATACTCGTTCAAATGTGGCATCTCTTTAATAAATAAAGTGTATGAAACTTTAAGAAACGAAACCATCCCTTCCAAGTAACCATTCTTTCATGAATCATAGTCTTTAAATTGTTTGGCCACATTGCCATAAAAATGACCAAAAGAGTCAAAACTTGTCTAGAAACTTATTGAAAATGGAATTACATACTCACTTGATTCATGCTTCTTTTTGTGAATATACTTAATTGATAAGAGGTAATTACACGTCTTGGATTTGTCAAGTCATATGCTCATTTAAATTAGTAGACAAAAATACAAAGTAAGTAATTTGCTAGTTACTTAGGACATTTGATCACAATTGGGTGATAATAACTACCTTAAGTAATTACTAGCAATGTTGAGACTTTGCGTCCATTTTCTTAAAGTTTAGACAATACATGTTAGAAAATTTGTAGATTGAGGATTGATTGTTGGATTAAGATTAGTCATAAAAATTTATGGATATGCTCATTTCTAAAGCTTACATTTCCAATTTTTCTAGAAAGTTGAAAATACCTTAGCAAATTTATTATTTCGACTTAATTCTCTTATCTCTTGTTTCAGATGGAATCGTTACATCCCTCGCTCAGCAACGTGGCTACCTCTTCACGAAGAAAATCAAAAATTCGCCAGTAGATGAGTCAGTTTTTAGGGACTAACCGGGTCATCATATGGCAGGATATGAGGCGATTGGGAGTGAAAGAGGAGTTAGAAAATTTGATTAAATATGAAACTGAAGGTCAAGAACACGCTGCATTCTTCCATCTTTTTAACATAAACGAAGATATATACCGAGAAGTCATCACCGAATTTATGATGACATATGAGTTCCACGAGAGGCTGAGTATTACCGACAAGAAGAAAATCTCTTTCAGATTCCGAGGAAAAACTTATAAAAGATCAGTGGGTGATCTTGGAGTATGTCTTGGTTTGGTCTCAGGTGCAATCCGAATGGTTCACCAACAGTATCCAAACCATCTATAGTCTTCCAAACAGAATCACAAAGAAATTTGGAAGGATTTGGCTGGAACATGTTTCAGGAATAGTGTGAATTCTTCTATCCATCACATTCTTCACAAGCTTCTATGTTGCTCGATTCTTGGCAAAAGAGAGAATGGTCCGGTAACCGCAGAAGAGCTTAAGTTTATGGAGGCGATCATAGGGAAAAGAAACCTGAATGCCGCCTACATCATTGCTGAGAGACTTGGGAAAGAGAAGAAGTTGGAGAAACACATGTTTATGGGATCAGTTATCACCGGTTTATTGCAAGGTATGGGGGTCTTTACAGAGGTTCAGAAAAAGGAGTATTCGTATCACCTCTAGTTCATTGCCAGTTGATTTAGAGTACTCAAGCTCATCAGACTAATTGGTGAAAACGAGGAAAAGTAGTGTTCTAGTACAACACGCAGCAGCTCATCTCAGGATGTTATATGACACGAAAGCATGTCAGAATGATTGGAGCAGTACAGGATACAGATGTTGAGGTGATATAGCAGAGGCACCTACGTCTGAGACTGAGATTCCACAGGGAGGAGCTGGGACATCCGAGTCGCTTACTCAGGCCGTTGTCCACTACACAGTCCCAGTCACCCCACTGACTCAGTACTATCTATTACATGCTTTACAGGTCACTCAGACTCATCAGACCTTGATCGCCAGGAGATTCGGCATCCCTGATCCCGAGCCCTTTTTATATCGATGCGGTCCACCACCACCATCTAGGATACATCCACATACCACCACTGCTCACCCACCATCACCTATCAACCGAACCTCAACCGATATAGAGAGTTTATTCAGTTGAAAACCCGACTCCAGCAGATCAGCAGACGGCAGCTGCTACCACTGTACCTTCACCACAGCCTAACCAGCAGCCGATGGCTAGTACATTCTACCACCCTGACATGGTTTATTTGGGCACTTATGCGACTTCATTTGACAGCGTGGGCAGGTTGCTGAACATGGGTCCAATCTCTTATTCTAATGTTCCATTTGAGAATTTATTACGGCAGGCATACCTGAAGTTACTTGAAGATGCAGATATCACTTCAGAGATCTTGAGCAGTTGGGGTCAACTGGACCCAATGGCAAAAGAGCGGTATGTTACCTCATTCCTGCACCCCGGATACAATTATCCAAAGAGGATCACTTGGTCTCTTAAAGACAGTGAGAGGGTTTAAAGCAGCCTGATCTGATCAGAATCATGATAACCTAGGATTCAGTGACATACGCTTTTAGGAACTAGACTAAAGTGTAGGGGTCCTAGTGTTTACACCGAATGCCTGTTTGATGCTTAGCAAGGAGAATCTACAATTAACTTTATAATGAATATCATCCCGAAACCCTAATTATCAAGGTTTCAGCAATCACTCTCTACCTATCTGCTTAAATTCTATCTTTACTTTCAGTCATTAATTTTATGCATTTAGATAATTTAGAAAACCAACAAAACTAAACCTACCTACTTTCAAAACTAAACCTACCTATTTTCAGTCAATTCAATTCGTTCCGATTTAAGAACGACACTCGAGTTATACTTGTTGCTTACTCACAAAGTAGGTAGTACTTATAGGTTGAGCCCCAACTTATAAATAATAAAACTTCTAACCTAGACGCGCTGTCTGACGATCGCGGTTCTCCCTACGATAGGAACCGTAAACCACAAAAAGCAGTCGAAGGGCGGCACATCAGTACGTGACTTTAATCAATTAGTTAAGCATATATTTGTTCAATGTAAATTTGATTATAAAAATAACAAAACTAATTATTGAATATTAAACACCAATTGAATAACATCTTCCATTGTCATGATAATAAATTAGTTTTTAACAAATATTATTTCATGATTAGTTGAAGAGGAAGAAATATATAATATCATCATCTTATTTTTTATTGTATTAAAATGAAAAAAGTCAAGAACATTGAATTCATAGAATAGACAATAATTTAATAAAATTATATAACGTATTGATTCATTCTCTCATGAATCTTTCATATTCAAACTTTTGAAAAACATAAGAGTCGCATGTAGTAGTGATTATTTGAAAAATTAATTCCATGGAAGTATTCTTCTTCATACTCATATTCATCTCCATCTTGATCTCGTAGACGGGAAACTTGGTTTTTGGTAGTCTTTTTCATTTGTTCATTTTCTTTTCTTAGTATTTCTTCAAATACCAACTTATCTTCAATATATTCATACTCATGAATATATATTAAATTTACTTTAATAAGGAAACATAAAATGCAAAAATTTAATATAAATTCAACGTTGATACCTCATAATCCTCGTACTCACATAAAATAATGTTGAACATAAACATGAATAAATTATAAAATATGTCATACCATCTAATCATGTGAATCATAAAACTCAATCACTTCATCAGATTTTAATTGTTTAATGTTTTCATCACGCTTTCTCTTTTTGGTTTGCAATGGACTCCACAATTATAGTTTTAACATGTTAGTGAAAATATTTATCAATATATTAATTAAAAAAATTATGTTGATCATAAATACGAATTAATTGTAGAATTAGTCATACAATTTCATTATGTGAATCATAAACCTCAATTACTTTTTTTTCATGATTTTTCTCTATTATATTGGTCTTTTTTTTTCACTTACTTGCAAATCATTGTATTTTACACATATATTAGTAAAAAATGAATAAGTTTTATTTGATTATAAGGAAAAAGAAATGAAGAAAGAAAAAGACAAAAGAAGTGAAGAAAGAGAAAAATATTATTGTATCTTGAAGTTGTTAGACACGTAGGTTAATCTCGAAATATATGAAAAATGAAAAATGAGTATGGTGAGATTATTGATGTCTTCTATTTATAATATAAAGAATGTAAATTTTTCATTTTTATCAAAAGATTATGATATGATTTGTTGCTTAATTATATTATATAAATTATATTAATTAGTATCTATTTATATAAATTGGTATTGTAATTATGAAAGTGAATTCATTTGTAAAGAAATTGTAAGATTCATGTTTAAAAAATGGATTTTTTGATTGACTTTTTAAAATTAATAGAATTCATCATAAGGTGTTACAAAATTTAAGAAAGTTATTGAGAGATTGACATATAATTAAAAAATTTAGATGTCGAAAGAAGAAGTATGTCATAAGTATGTCATATAGGCAAAAAGACTCCTCATCTCATCTCAATATGTAGATATAAAGATTGAGATTTAAGATTAAAATTAAAATTAAGATTAAGATTCTTTTTGCAAATAGAACAAAATACAATTTTTTTCAAAAAATATTCCAATTCCAATTTGTTGGAATTAGCCGATCGCTTACCATTTATATACACGTTATGACTTCCATATGGTCCCCAAATTCGTGTCAAAGTCAAAACACCAATAAAACAACAAAGATCTTCATTTCATCATCATCCCCCCTACTATTCTGCTCTTTTTTTCTTTTCTCAGGTTAGATTCTTTCTTTCATGGATTCTTATTTTTGATTACCCATTTGCAGGACGTAAATTGTTTTTTTTGCTTTAGGGCTTTTTTATTTCCAATTTTTAATTTAGATCATTGTTTGTCAGCAATTTCTTAATTGATTGTATGGAGGGATTATGGGATCAATTTTAACAATAACAAATCTTGTAGGTCACCATCATCATGACTTAATGAATATAAATTCACATAAAGTTCTGACCTTTAGATAATTAGGTTATAAATATGGTGAGAATGTTTAGATTTTGAAGCAATTAATTCTTACAATTTTTCTTATTTATTTATTAAGCCAATATTTGACAATTTGGATTCTTATAAGCAAATTTCTTAAAACTTTGTCATGAAATAGAAAAAGAATTAAAATTCGTATTTTAGTGTAAACTAAACTCATTGCTTTCGCATGATTTTTGTGGTGGTTCAAATGCTTGTATGAAGTTGTTAAAACGATAACAATGTAAACCTAAATTCATTGCTTTCGCATCATTTTTGTCATCTTACAAGATAGATGCTAAAATGTTGAGTTTTGCCAGCAGCATGTCGATTTCTAAAGCATACATTGAAGTGTTGTGATTTTGATTCTGGGATGGGCCTAAGAGGGCCAAGGCTTTCCAAGTGTTCCGTGTTCGGATAAAAAAAGTATTCCAGTCTCCGTTATGAGAAAGAATATCAGTTTCTCTTCCACTCTAATTCAAAAAAGGAGTCCCAGTTCTGAATCGGTAATCTAATGCATGATATCTATCTACATGCTATATTTACATTTCACAATTAGTAGTTTGAGGTGAATTATGAGCATAAGGTGTAGAAATAATACATTGTGGGAAATAGAGTTGAAGCCATGTTATGTGTAAAAAAATTTATATGTTTGGTCCAATTAGTAAATAAAAGAAGTTACTCTACAAACACACTAGAAGATGCATCTATGTCTGTAATGACCGAAACAAGGATTTTGATATAAAAAAACAGAAGTCAGAATATTTATGGTAAGTATTCTATTTCTTGGGTCATGAGACAAGCTGTTTGATATTCTCGTTTCCTTTTTCACAATATTTGCATCATTTACTAATAACTAGAAAGGAAAAAAGCAACATATTTGGGATGTACGATCATTAGAGCTGAAAATATGGCCACGTTGGGCCACTGCGTACAACGGGTTTGGGTTGAAACATGTCATCTTTTAGTACGTGTAGAAACATGGTGGTCAGAACAGACTGGGGTGTCCTGTAAAATCTTTATTTGTCTACAACAACAATACCCAATCCCACCAATGGTGGGGTATGGGGGAGGTGAGATGTAGACGGTAAAGTGACTGCTTCCAGAAAGATCTCCGGCCAATATGAAAAGATATAAAAATGTAATCTTTATTTGTCTGTTTTTTCCATAAATAAGTAATGCGGTAGTTATGATCACAAAAATAGTATTATTACAATTGTAATCCAAATCATTGAACAAAATGATTTAGGAGGTTGTAGCATTAAAAATAGACTTTGGATGACCTTCACTACCTCTTTTAAATAAAACACAACCCAAATCAACCCTTTCTTAACTAAATGGGTCGAAATTTCCACCTTTTAAAATCATATAGTAGACATAACTTAGCAATTGGTGGAGAATACATGTGTTTTTTAGGCTCTACAAATGTGCTTCCCTGATCATGCTCTTTATTCAGATTGGAAAGCTTATACTGCTATTTTGTAAAATACTTGCATCTTGTTTATTTATTGGTGGTTTTATATTATAGATATAGATGTTATCTAGATATTCTTTTGTGATTGGATATCAAATTATTTGTTTGTAAATGTACCTATTACAAGTCTCCATTTGATATATCTAAACGTACCAATAGTAGATAATAAATAATTTATTGTTATTGATGACTAAAAGTTTTATGCTATAATGGTCATGTGTAGATGGGAGATGAGAGCCAAACCTACAGTGTGGATGATGCACTTGCAGCTGTTGGGTTTGGAAAATTCCAAATGCTTGTGCTTGCGTATGCAGGGATGGGGTGGATTTCAGAAGCCATGGAAATGATGCTTCTTTCGTTTGTTGGACCGGCACTTCAGTCAGCATGGAATCTTTCCTCTCGTGAAGAGAGCATGATAACTAGTGTGGTCTTTGCTGGAATGTTAGTTGGAGCATATTCATGGGGTGTTGTTTCAGATAAGCATGGAAGGAGGTATTTGAATGCTTTGCATTTTTCAGTATGATATCTCCTTTTCTAACTCGTCGCACTTTCATTACTATTTAAAATTTCAAAAATATATATTAGCAAATATGGTACAGGCGCTCTAGCTATTCATTTAGGGTGTCTTTAGTTTTGTGTTTTCGAATTTGGTTATCTGATTACTATGATTTGAAATCACAATAATAATCATTTTTTAATGTTTGGATCATGCATGCATCTGAATACACGGATATTTGTTAGTCATATAATGATCACTTTTATATGGGCAATAACAAAACTGATTTACTACGATACACTAATATAACCTTTATGCCCGTTATTTTTAACCTAATTTGAAAAAGTTTGACTTCCATCATCTAATACAACGTCTCACATCATTTTCATATGATGTCCTAGTTGGTCATTTTATTTATTACTGCCTTAATAAATTAGATTTTGCCAAATGCTAAAACATCTGCGTCTTACAACTTCAAATGGTAGAAGAATATCCCATACCATTTTCTACAACCTAAATTGTAGCAGCAGTTGATGATATAATTTTGATAACTTTTTAAAGAGCACTTCCGAACACTCATGTAGTACTTGAGTTTGTTCTAGAAGTGTATAGTCTCTTAACTTCTATGTACAGGAGCATGAATTATCATTTCTAACTATATTGATATGGAAAAAGAGATCACAATGTCTGTAATTTCTAATTGATTCCCTTTGAATTTAAAGTAAATGGCCGAACTATCAATATTTTGTGTTATTATAATTTATATGGACTTTATCTACCGAACCAGCAAAATTTACTATTGAATTGATCATCATACCTTTTATACCTTTTTTCTCTTTCAGGAAAGGATTCCTGATTACTGCAACGGTTACCTCTGTGGCTGGTTTACTTAGTGCTTTAGCTCCTAACTATTATATTCTCATTATTCTCCGCTGTCTTGTCGGTATTGGTCTGGGAGGTGGGCCTGTACTCTCTTCTTGGTTTCTTGAATTTATCCCTGCTCCAAGCAGAGGCACCTGGATGGTCGTGTTTTCTGCCTTTTGGACAGTTGGAACTATTTTTGAGGCTTCCGTTGCATGGGTAAAATTTCAATATACCATTTCACTTTTTAAATATTTAATAGATATGGCATTCTGACACATTTGGTTATTAATGGGTAAATTCGAGCATTTTTCAATTTTTGTTCTCAAACGGGTAAAATTGATTTGCTAAATAGGAAATGGTCCAAATGTTGCCAAAAGTAACATTTAGGTCAAATAAAAAAGTTTAGCTGAAAGGGGAACAAGATGTTTATATTTTTATAGCATACAATGTCCAAAGTTGTTTTTATATTCTTTCTTTAACACTATTGTTTTTTTAGTCATAATTTACGCATTAACTATGTACAAATGAATTTAGATTATTGACGAGTAGGTGTTTGCAGGTCTACCCAACCCGCCCCGCCCCGTTTTGACTTAAACTAAAATACCATCCATTTCAACATAAACCTGTTTTTTGGTCCGTTACCCAACCCAGTCATCTCTAATATTTGTTTTTTTCTTTTGTAGTTTGTGATGCCAACGTTGGGTTGGAGATGGTTACTTGCATTCTCATCTCTTCCTTCATCACTACTGCTTCTTTTCTACCGAGTAGTCCCTGAATCTCCAAGATATTTATGCTTAAAAGGGAGGACAACCGACGCACTTAGAATCTTGGAAAAAGTTGCTAAGACTAACGGGAAGACACTTCCACCTGGTGTTCTTATTTCTGATCATGGAATCGAGTTGAATGAGAAGTCAACTGAATCAGAAGATGCACAACACCTTCTCCCCCAGACCAACTACACTGATGAAAAACCTGAAATGATCGATCATAGTAAAAAAAGCGTCTCAACATTAGCCCTGCTTTTTTCACCGGAATTAATCAAGCCAACCCTACTTTTATGGGTGGTTTTCTTTGGGAATGCTTTCTCGTATTATGGATTAGTCCTTCTTACCACAGAGTTGCACAATGGGCGTAATACTTGTGCACCAACTGAATTGCAGCCTCAGCATGAGGAGATTAGCTATAAAGACGTTTTCATCACTAGTTTTGCAGGTATGCTTTTATGTGCATGGGCTATTACATACTCCGTATATGTCAAATCTCTTGATTAATATATGCTTAAGATATATATATATATCACATTTAGGAGTAATTTGTCACATGGTATATCTCCACGTAAGCTCACAAATCTACACACTGGGAAGTGTAAATATATCCGTAAATATGTGTAGAATAGGTTATCTTGTTATAGTGATGTTTCGTTTCTGTTTCATATGCTGAGTAACATATGATGGAAATGTTTTCCAAGTTTAATATGTGTTTTTTATATTCTTCACTTTGGAAGATGGCTGAGTGCATTTACCTTTGATTTGGTTCAAGAGTTCCCGGGACTTATTATATCGGCCTTTACAATCGATAAGCTTGGTCGTAAGCGCTCCATGTCAACAATGTTCTTCCTCTGCTGTATTTTCTTGCTCCCCTTGGTATTCCATCAACCTCAAGCTGTTACAACTGGTCTTCTTTTTATGGCTCGGATATGCATCACCACAACCTTCACGGTGGTTTACATTTACGCCCCCGAGGCAAGTAAATTATTTTACCTATTATGTAGTAGAGGTGGCACATCATGCTTGTTTGACAACGGGTCAAATTGGGTATATCTTTGTAAGGGTGTCTTCAATGCAAAGTTTTTTATAAAGCTTTTATTATTACCTAAAGCTTTTCATAAAGCATTTTACCATTGGAGTAGAAAGATTTTTCCATAATAGATATCTCAAGCTTTCGGTGTAAAGATTACCAACTTCCTATCTTGTTTATTACAGTAATAAAAGAGATCCTTTCAAAGACTTGAAAATAGCTTTTGGCATTGGAGTGGAAAACTTTTTCGAACAAAGTTTTCGAGAAATAGCTTTACCATTGGAGATGTTGTAAGGGGTAGAATGGGTCCAGTCGTTTTGCCTAATTTATATTATTTTTTATATATATAGCATAGTTTCGGAAAGTTTTATGCTTAAAAAATACACTTTAGGTGGCTTTTGATGTATTGGACGCATTTGACCTATTTGGCTATTTCCTCTGAAGTCAATTTACCCAAATCGACTAATTCGATAGTAAATGGGTCGAAACTGCCACCACTTTATTGTAGTCTAAGCATTGCAATTTGTTTTCTTGATTTGTTTTTGTAGATATATCCGACATCAGTGAGAACGACAGGCGTTGGTATGGGCAGCTCGGTTGGACGAATTGGTGGAATGATATGTCCTCTGGTGGCAGTTGGTTTGATACATGGATGTCATCAAACTGTAGCAATTCTGTTGTTCGAGTTTGTTATTTTTGTTTCCGGTGTATGTGTACTGCTTTTCCCCTTCGAAACAAGTGGTCGCGAGCTCACTGACGCGACTGTTCCAGAGAAGGTTAATACATTGGGTCACTTGAAAAGAGACCAGACCCTGGTGAATAGTCTTCTTGTAGAATGAGTGTCTTTGGCACATTATTCCTCAAAACAACTTTAATTTATTTTTATTTGTATTATTCCAGAAATAGGAAAAAGATGGTAGGAAACACACACCGCTCATGGTATACATTTCATTATTTTTATGTAACATGGAATAAGTTTGCTACTATGTTTATATGATTAATATATTTTTTTCGCATTTTGCGGTCTATGATAGACTGATATCGGGTTAAATGTTTCAAAATGTGTTGTACTTTACTTATTATTCTATTTTATGTTTGAAATTTTTAATCATCACTGTTGTATTCTCTTATTATTTTGTAAACCGGTGATGTGTTATATATTTTTATTACGAGTCTGTTTGGCAAACTAGTCGTATTTATAGGTTGTAGTTTTAGCTGTCAGCGGTAGCTATAAGATTGAGCTTTAAGCTGTAACTTTATTTGTAAAAAAATATTTGGCAAATTAGTTGTAGTTATAACTTTTTGGTGTAAAATGACACAAAAGGACATCAATATAAAATAAACAATAAACATAGCTAAAAACAAATGTAACAAATACTATTTACTATATAAACAAGTAGTTTATCGATCAGATAATAGAATAGTCATTTTTTTATATAAAAAATATTAAATTATTATTAATAATATTTAAGGAGTTCATTATATGAGTGTTATGAGAAGTTTGAACGAAAACAAAATAAAACATAAGGAGGTGAATTACAAGCTAATTGTTAATTACTAATTATTACTAATAGCATATTAATTTGATCAACGTAAGTCACATGCGATCAAGGTATCAAAAAATCTAATACTTACAAAAATGGAATTGTTACTTAATTTCTTTATTGTTAAAATTATTATTGTTATTATCGGATAAAAATAGTATGCTTCTAATAATAACAATAGTAAATAGTAAATAATGATGGTAATAAACATGTGTTAAAATAAGAGCAGCAAAACATTCACTCTATTTTGGTTAAACATATGGACTGGCGTAAAGATAGATGAGGATAACAAATATACGGGGACAATTCAGTAATTTGACTAGCAAAAAGCTACAGCTACTTTCAAACGCTAGTTCCCACAACATTTTATTTTGAAGCTTTTTTGACAAATTAAAAGCTTTTAAGTTTTGTATTCAAACATAGCTTTTAGTTTGATAGGAGCTTTTTGTTAAAAAAGAAGCTTCTAAAAGTTATTACAAACTCCTTGCCAAAGAGACCCTACGTGACAACGTTTAGTAAATACACACGTTTAGTAAATACAGTGAAAAACTTACAACTGATTCTATTATTGATATTTAATGAAAAACTTACAACTTTGCTTAGTGGAATTAGAAATAGTTGATTTAACACTCACTAACTACTCTCTCCGATTTCATTTTGTCTCTATAAAACAACACACTGTTTAAGAAAAAAGTAATTATTACTACTTACGTTTTGCATAATGACATTTTTTTCCCTTAACTAATTAATTTGAGATTTCTTTAACTTTTGTAATTTGTATTTTAAATAGGGACAATATGGTAAACTTGATCAAATTATCTTGCCATATTTGATAGTGAACAATCAATTTAGGACGACTCAAAAAGAAAAAGTAGACTAACAAATTGGAACGGAAGGAGTATTAAATAACAAACTCTAAATGTGATCGCCTAAAATTATTTAACTATAATGCTCCAACTTGCTACAAATTCACATCCTTGATCCCATAAGGGAGTCCGCTATTTATAATTGAGATAGAACATTCCTTGGCAATCTTTCAGCCAATCAGATGCTTTCATGAATCCCTATTCTTATTAAGGAACTTTGTACATACTTTCTGCTAGTAATGTTCGTCCGTCTATACTGCCATACATAATACATCACGGCACTACTTCTTGTCGATTGTGAAGGCGACGCTTTTGTGTAAGTGGCTAACATAGTTAGTGAAGAGCACCTTGATATCAAAACGGTCATCCTTGTAGGCATGTACATTTTGTACATCGTTGAAGATGCTTTTAGGATAAGGATGAATGATCCAAAGCGTTGATTCATTATCACAATTGTAATTGCAACAATTACGATGATACTTATTCTCTAAGTACCTATGCATAATATAAATTCTCACCGAGGAGTTTTCATTATTTATCTTTAACTTCATCTTGACTTGACTTGTTGAATGTAGTATGAAGTGTAAGTAGCTCAAGAAACAATTTTTATAGTTGATTTCACAATGACCTCGAAGGCTCTACTTATGGGTCTAGTCATTGCTGATTCATTTGAGTTGTTTTCACATGCTATTTTTTTTTCATTATTCTTTTTTTTAAAGGATTTGCACTAAGAACTCAATTATTGGTAAGAACTCTAGAAACTACGCATTACAAATAAATTCAAGTCATATTAATTGTAAAGTAATGTACATTATGTACATCACTTTACAATTATATAGATGCATTTAAACTTTTCCTAGACTTGTAAAGAATGAAACTTTATAAAAATGAAAATTTCCGATAAATGCATCTAAAGAATATTCAAAACTTCAACAAACATTTTACAAAAGATAAATGAATACACAACTTGTGAAAATTTCAAATCATATGGCTTAAATTCAATGAAATTGAATAGTTCTTAGAGTTAACAAATATTTAGTTCTTAGTTGATCCACAAAGGAATATATATATATATATATATATATATATATATATATATATATATATATAAAATTTTGTTTATCTATTTGAATTCTTTAATAATAAAATCAACTCATTTATGTATGTTAGAATTACAAAGTTGCAAAGTCATGTACACAATATTAATAGCATGATACAACATATTATAAACGTCTTTGTGCTGTAAACATATTTTGTGACAAATAACGTTCAATAACTTGAACAGATTTGTTTTTGTAAAATAAAACTTTAGACGATAATTATAGCGGTTTGCAACACATTTATAATTAATGTATACAATGATCATAAACCAAAGATTAACCCGTATTTTTGAACTAAAAAACCAAAGATTAGCCCTTATTTTCTAATGATTTATTTCCTTATATTCAAAGGATTGTGCAGAATGTGATATTTCACTTAAGAAATAAAGTTTGAATGTGTCATTAGATACTCATATCTTGGATTTTGGCATGCATAAAAGCCAAATATGTACAAATCTTACAAGTTCAACACAGAAAGATCCATATCCATATAATCATCATTTGGAACATTTTCTACAACTTCATCCTCATCATCTTCACAGAGTTGGCAAGCTTCAGAAGTAGGCATTTGTTTCAAGCAATGTTGGATGTTTTTCTCTAGCCAAGCTAGTCGCCTCTCAAAACAGAGCACTGCAACATGCATATACCTGGTATCGAGTTCAGCCACTCGTGCACAAGAACGCAGTACAATGTAATAATCTGCATGTGCAGCATACACATAGCCCCCAACACCTTTTTTCCTTGTGTAATGAAGGTAATCATGTCTTTTGACTTTGGTCCTTGGAGGGATATAACAAAATTTGTTCTCTTCCATGTTTGATATCATTCGCCTAATTTCTCTTTCTTTGTGAGACTCCTTAGAGTTGTGAGTAATTTGAGCTTTGTCGTCTTCAGATTTCTTCGTCTTGCTTTTTGAATAGTCTCCTGGTCTCTTGTAAGGACTACTAGGGCTTGAGGAGAGTGACTCAGATGGTTTACAATCCTACAATGAATCACCAAAAAAGGAATCAACAATAGTAAACCTATGTAGTGCAAGACTTCCATATATATGTCTCACTAATTCCAACTAGACCATTTCATTTAGGTATATAAGCATGTGTAACTACTGATCCACATTTCTGACGCCTAGGCCTGTCAATGGGTCAGGTCTTGATCAACCCATTCAGGCATATCAATACATTGGTCGATCCGTGTGGGTCTATGTCTATCCATTTGTTTTAGATCTATGTCAAGATCCATCAATTTAGATTAGTGCCTTCATGGGTCAAACCACAATCCATTAGCTAATGGGTTAGATCACATTTGAATCATTAGTCGCTGATCCAAATCCATCCCATTAATACACTTATCGACAAGTGTTTGTAAATATGTATATATATCGCAAGGAACAGTAACTACACATTGAAAAGGACAAGTAGCAAGACATACTTCTTTCTTCTGATAAAAATTCCAAAGGTCCTCTATTATGCGATATTCCTCATGATCCTCGAATGACAGCTCCGCACCAGCAAAAACCACATCTTTACAATATTCAAGATAAGCTTCCAAATCCTTGGCATGATCTACCAATCACAGAACAATAAAATATGTGATACTACATATAAATATATATAAACCAAGTCCACATTGAAATTGAGAAGGTGATGACTTAATATTATCCACATTACAGTCGCAATGATTTATCCGCTTACCACTTGTATCAATGAGCTCATTGTATTTTGATTGCAGTACAAGTAGAATCTTTGTAGCATCCAAGTGCGGTTGTTCAGGTAGCTTACTATAAGGCTCTGCAGCCGAATCATCGACATCTGATAGTCTGCTACATGAATCTGACAGCTCAGCAGCGTTACTTATGTTGACCTTTTCTTTATCAGCATTAGCCAAAACTTTTGATTTTTTCCAATCTTTTTTCTTGATGGCACAAGACAACGAACTTTCCCATTTCCCAAAGCCATGTATATTGTACAGAATCCTAATTGAAACTATAAGTATGGACAATACATATGCACGTGTAGGAAGCCTTGACTCATTTGCAGATAACCAAAGCTCTGGTGGCATAGACCACTCATATATTCGACATGCATGAGGGAGAATAGTCTCAACTGGAAGAGATAACTGTTTGAGATAACGAGAAGCAATTGAATAAAAATTGACTGGAGGTAATTCCAAGCCTATTGAGTGAGCAAGGGAAGCTGCCAATGACTCAAGTTTTTGTATTGAGATTGCATGTATAGGTCTGAACATACGACTTGAACTTAGGGGACACGCATTAGTAGGGGGGCCAATTTGTTTTTCTATTTCAACAAAAGCAGCAAAATAAGGAAGCTTTCCTTCAAGTGCCCACTTAATTATATCGGTTGACAGGATTGGTTCCCTTGCTAAATGGCACACCAAAAACGATATTACTAAAGAATAAGACAATGGTACTGTCTTGCTCACGGATCGGTACCATATCATGACAGATCGTTTACCAAGTAAATTATGAGGTTCAGATTTATGTTTAGCTCTAGTCCCAACAACTTCCATTTCCCCTGAGATAAAATAAGAGTATGCTGGTTAACAAGAGTTGAAAATTAACTGAACATGACACAAAAGCAAAGAATGGGCAGGTCAGACTATAACGTACCAAAAGAGTAAAGTGGCAAAATGGGTGGGTCGGACGGGTTGGCTAAGGGTTTAAAACAGGTATTAATGGTATGGGTGTAGTTGGATTCACTTAAGAAACATATGGTCTAGAACTTTATGTATTTAAGTTTTCACAAATAAGCAGTGTGTTCTATTATTTCATGAAGATTATAATTTTTTTAAAGTAGGTATATACTAGGTTTTATGCATTATATATACACACTGGGTGACTTTCAGCCCATTTTTTTATGAAAGTTTTTGTTATTTTACTTGCTTGACCGGTTAGAGATAAAATACAAGTTAAATCAATCCATTCATAAATAAGGGGTTAAAAATGTCAACCCTACAAAAAAGCACATAGCTTACCTTGGACTTGAGATTCTGATTTGTTAATAACTTCATCAGCCCAGTCATCAGCAAAAAGCTTAGTTTCTACCAGAAATCTTAACCAAATGGGTTCGAACATGCCAACAATTAAGGGACACACATTAAACTTTTCAACCAAAGCCTTGATCTGCAATTCAACCATTATCTGGACTCCCATTACATACCTCATCCTAATTTCAGAGTAATAATCTTCATAGGTCAGTGTTCTAGGCCCTGTTGCAAAATCAGCTGGCTCAGTGGGGCCCACACCATCACCTGCTTCAACATCTTCTTGGGTCGTTAAAGTCTCCCAAAATTGTGAAGCAGGTTGGGACTGAGAGCGTGGCTCGGGTTTAACAACATGTACACGCCTTTGAACAATAGCCCCGACATTCTCTTTGGTCAAGAGCAACTCATCATTATCAACAGCCGTGTCTCTAATTCCATCAGCTTGGGACCCACATCGCTGGCAGTAAAAGAAGCCATCACAACCATCATCTAACCCCAAAAACCCACAAATTTGGCATTCCAAGCTCAAACCATTAGTCATCTATAAAAACACAACACCGTTAAACAATAAAAACTTACTTTCTATTTATAATAAAAAAATAATAATATTGAATATTACTACCAATCATTATATGAAATGAAACATATCCACAATACAACTATTTTGTACTAACAGGTGCATGCATTACTATGTATTGCCTGGTGAATAAGAGATTCCTTGTTTCAAATTAAATATATGTATTAGAACTGCATGTGAAGTAAGGTGGATTTATATACACAGGTAACCCTTATTACTTCTGAAAGCCAAAGTGTGCACTTTTCATGTACATGTTTGTGACGCTATTGACAAGTATACCAGAGTGCTATAATATAATATACATTATTTGTTAACTTAACACTTCCGGTAGATGCAAGCAAGGCAATTTAAATTATTAACACCTAGCAGAAGCCGAGCTAAAACTCAAGGTTTATTTATATCAAGATGGAAATCACCAATTTTCCATGTTCCCTATCTTTTACACAAACTGGTGTGAATACGGTTTCTCCAGTATGGGGGTTAATCCTACGTAGCTATCCGCACGAACATGTGTTCGCCCAGGGGGTATAAAATCGCATTGACGAAACACTTACAATTTAAAAATTGGAAATTGAAACTACTAAACCTAAAGTATGTTGCACAATTCAAATTAAAAGTATGCATTCCTAACATACAGTAGTTTTAGTGGGAAATGATATACACAAATCGCATTCTCATATACGAGACGATCAACCAATTTTGTGCTTTTATAAGGGTCGTATATTGATGAAACCTAATTTTAATTTTTCAATTACTAGAGCTCTAAAATCTCTAATAATCGATTAATTCAGGTAAACCGTAAACACACAATGAACCAATCAATATCTCAAGAAAAAAACCATCATACACACAGAGACAAACCTTAAGTCAAAAAAAAAAAAAATACTAATATTAAATAACTAAAAAACTCATCATGCACAAGAAAGCAGCCTGGAACCAAAAGAAAACAAATATTAGTAAAAAAAATACAAAACACAAGAGGAACATACAAAGATGCATACGTACGAACTAACTGAACATAAAATATATGTAAGTCAGACGGCCACAACAATGTTAAGGTCTGAATTTCATTGGGACAAATTGACAAACACCTGGTGGCTACTTTACCTAAAAAGAAAATGAAGCATAATAATCACAAATTCACAATAATAAAAAACTCGATTTGTAATCATCGTGTTATATATCACATATACGTATTACTATTAGAGAAGAAGAAAGTTATAAAAAATTGTAACTCTAAGCGACATCTTTCAGATTGTTGAAGAAAAACCCAGAATGACAATAGATAATTGGTAGAGGGATAACAACGTACCTTGAATGATGTTGTCAACTTTTGATCGATGTGAGGAACAATTTATTAGGAATTTTGTGATTGTGATTAGATCATAAGGAGGAATTAGGGGAGTGATGAATAAGGCGGGAAGAATGTGGCGGGAAGTTTTGGCGGGTTGATTAGCGGGCTATCATAATCATTTATTCAATTTAGTGAATAAGGGCCCATTAACCAATTTTGGGTAATCAATAGTTGTTCATTTCTTATCTCCGGAAACCCTTTATCAAGCATATTCTTGATACCCTATTTTAAACTATTAACATCTTATAGAAAGCAGCGAGTAATTATTTTCATTATTAATATTTGATTAGGTACTTCAGTTTTTTGATGATAAATTCTGGGAATGACAATGGGGCAGGTTCGAGGTGGGGAGTGGTAACCCCAACCCCAAACCCGTTAATCAAAAAAATCCTCAAATTCGCCTCAAACCACTTGCCTTTGTCAAAGGGCCGAAGATTACGTTCTTGCCAAATGAAGTATGCCGTAGCAGCCAGCACCAGACGAGACACAACATGGTCAATATTTTTCGGACCCGTGGTAGATAATAGAGAGGGCATAAAAACTTCAAGTCTATCAGACACAATCTGCAGCTGCGCGTGGCTAATAACCCTGAACCAAACCTGTGAGGAGAAGGAGCATTCAAAGAAAAGGTGGGCATGAAAATCCTGGCAAGAGCCAAACAGCTGACAACGCAGCAGGGCTAAATCAACAGAAGGGCCAACATCCCACTGCCTCAAACGGTCTTGGGTCTTTAGTCTGCCTCTTAAGACGAGCCTCTTAAGGCATAGCTAGGAATGCAACGAGTAAACCACACAACAGGAGCCCAATCCACCACGCTACCTCTCGGTCGAATAGATTCCCAAACTTGACCAACCCGAAATTCGAAACTTTTTTCAGTCGAATCGCGCTATAATAACTTGTCAGGCCGAGAAGAGAGAGTAGGGACCTCAATCTGAGAAAGAGAAGGGTACCTTTGGAGCCATCCCACCGGCCATCTCCAAGAGTCACCCTCAATGAGATCAGGAACAAAATCAGAAGTCGAGAAATCCGGGCGCGTAATGTCACGCTGACCTGAAAAAACACGGGCAATAGGACACTGGTTACACCAAGTGTCATACCAAATCGAAACATTCCTCCCATTACCAATCTTATACCAACAATACGGCCGAACGACATTCTTGATGCGTAACAAACTCCGCCAACCCCAGCTCATACTGCTCAGAGCAGGGACATCCCAGAAGCTGCGATCACGCAGCTTATAAGCATATACCCATCGGACCCAGATGGATTACTTTCTAGAAAGGATGCTCCAAATGTGGGTGGTCATAAGAGAGACATTCCACTCACTCAAGCGACGGATCCCCAAGCCACCTTCTTGTTTTGGATGGCAGATATCCTCCCATGCCACCTTCGATTTACCGGCCTTCATCGGGCCTTGGCACCACAAGAAACCTCTCATAAGCTTCTCAATATCACCAATAGTAGAGGCAGGGAGAATAAACATAGAAGCCCAATACCAATGAAGAGATGCGAGAACAGAAGAGATTAATTGGACACGACCAGCAAAGGAAAGAAATGTGGTAGTTAACTCTGTTTATAATTTTGTGATAAGAATAAGTTACTGATAAGAATAGGTTCGTGATAAGATTGAGTCTGTTATGGAAGTTATCTAATTCCATAATACTAGGAGCTTGAATGTACAGGACTCTATCTGTTATAAATAGAGATCCTTAGAACCTAGTTTGAGATATACAGATGCGCATATACACACATATAAATAGTATAGAATAGCTTCAAGGTGTAAACCCCAATACAACAAGTGTATTCGTCTTATTCATATTAATAAGATTGAAGCTTTTGATTTTGATATTTGTTCTTGTTTTCTGTTTTCAATATTTGTGTTGATCTTTCTAATATTATTGAGTGTGATTCCGCAACTTCTCAATAATAGTTCAAAGCTTGTTCAAGTTATATTTGAACTGAAATAAAACGGGACTGTCAAGCTGCTCGTACACCAATTGAAGTAAATCACAAGATTGGACGTGCTCTAGATAAGGAGTACTCTGATCAACGAGAATATAGATCAATGATTGGTTCACTTATGTACTTGACTGCATCTCGCCCAGATATAATGTTCGCCGTCAGTATTTGTTCACGATATCAGGTACATCCAAAGGGTTCTCACCTCGAGGAAGTTCAGAGAATTTTTCATTATATCAAGGGAAAACCATTGTTTGGGCTTTAGTATCCTCATGAAGATAATTTGGAGCTATCAGCCTACTCAGACTCGGATTATGGTGATTGTAACTTGGATAAGAAATCTACGACAGGTGGTTGCCAGGATAACCAGTAAGTCTCATGGCAATGCAAGAAGCAAACAACCGTTTCGACATCTTCAGCTGAAGCAAAGTATATTGATGCTGCCAGTTGTTGTTCGCAAGCTCTATGGATTCAACATCAACTACGCGACTACGTTTTTCCTCTACACTCAAACTCCTGTTCGTATCGATAACACCGCAGCTATTTCCATAATTCGCAATCCCGTACAACATTCCAAAACTAAGCATATGGAAATTCGATATTATTTTATAAGGGATTGTTACGAGAAAAAGCTTATAAACCTAATCCAAATTGATACCTTAAAACAACATGCATATATTTTTACTAAATCTTTTCACCCAACCCGTTTTGATAAGCTAGTCTCTATGATTGGGATGAAAACTCTTGGTCAAAAATGATATTGTGATGAGGAATTTTTAATCTTTTATTTTTTAACAAAAATGAAAAGCCAAAAACAAGAGAAACATAAAACTTCTAAAAACAATTAAAAATAAAGAAAATGGGGGAAAATAAGTTTGTAAAAATATGGAAAATGATACTACATTAGGGGAGTAAGTACATAAAAATAGAAATCTAGGTACTATGTTTGATGTGTTAGTAGCCTTAACTAACAATTTAAACCTAATTTTCTAGTTTTATATGATAAAAACGTGGATTTAAATTTTTAATTGTCTACTGGAATATTTTCAAAACGAAAGCGTGTTATATTCTCGACTTACATACACCTTTATTCTTTGATTATAAGTTGTTACAATAAAAAGGTGTGAAGTGCTAGAACAGAATAAAATTTGAACAAAAGAGTCTAATGAGGCCGCATAGAATACTGATTTAAGGGCACAATCTGTAACCGGGGCTTGTAAGTCCGTTGTTGCATGTAAGTCCTAAACGGTTATAGTTAGCTTGTTAAGTATATAAGTCCGTTGTTTTAATCCTTAACTAAGTGTGCTTAAAACTAAATCAGCACAAAAGATACGCAATGACGTACATACTAGTATTAATCCTATTTTCCTCTTTTGATGAAATGTTTAAGTATAGTATATCGGCACCGGCTTGTAAGTCCGAATGCGCATGTGAGTCCAAACGTCGATATACATATCCACTTGGATGTACTTAAACATGATCCAGTGCTAGTTAAAGTTCAAAAATATTTATACAAGAAGTATTAGTACTATTTTCTTTTGATATGAGAAGTGCAGTAAACAGTTGCCGGCTTGTAAGTCCCTATGCGCATGTAAGACCAATCGGCTGTTTACGTAGTCACTTGAGTTTACTTTTTCATATTAGTTGTTTCAATCTATAATTTTTGGATAATGGTCAAAATAAGCTATGTATTCTTGTATATAACTCACCGTACACGATAAAATTATGAAAGTATCTTTTTTAAATGTTGGGTCCAACTTTTCTCATATAAACTTAAAAAATATGTTTTAAATTGTTTGAGTAAGGTTAAAGTGGATAAATATATCAACAACCAAAGTATTTCTTAATAAAATCATATTCGTATTGATATTATCCCAAAGCAGATAAACCTCCTCCACAAAAAGATTTTCTTTATTTTTAGTGTAAATATTAAATGTTACTTTTATTTCGTTAAAGAAAACTCAAAAATATTTTACATTTCTATTCTATTTTTAACACTCATCGTCACGTATCATGATTGATTAAGCTTTGAGATGATTGGCAAACTTCTGTCACACTCCAAATTGCTCCCGTACAACCTCAAGCTTGCAGATCAAATCTACAAATTGCATCAGTTGATCTTCAAATTCAAGATTCAAGATCTTAAGAAGAAATCTGTTGTTCCGGGAAGAAATGATGATTTCTGAAGACTGGAGACTAAAGACTGAAAATTTCTACAAGCTGTTGTCACGGGGGAGTTTGTTGATACATAATTGTATGAAAATAAGTTTGTTTAGAAACTAAATCGATTTTGTACTTAGGCGACTCTAGTTTCTTTGTAACTAGTGACACTCTTTGTAAACTAGCGACACTAGCTAAGTGTCGCTAGTAGCGACACTTAAGGAATGTCGCCTCTATCTGTATAATATTGCATAGTATAAATATGTAACAGAGTCGTCAGTTGAGAAAGTGGTACGAGTGAGAGTGAAAGTGTGAGCTTAACAGAGTTACTGTATTTTTGATTTAAAATCAATAGAATACATATTATATTTACATCGTTTGTGTTCAATCGCATTTAATTCACGTATATGAAACACGTCATATGGATTCCGCAAGTATTCGTGTTTGATTCGAATTAGATTCGTGTGTAATTGGAATCTATCATAATCTTAGAAACAATTTCCCCGACTATTGAAAATTGGAACGGTTCTGAAGGCTGGTAAAGAACTGATTGATTTAATTACTTAGAAGATCTAAAAGCTACTGTAATTGTTTATTCAAAGAAGTGTAGATATATTTAAAGAAATTTGACATGCAATTGAGATAAAGGGTAGGGTCTCGAAGGATCCCGGTTAGGGTTGCCCGGAGTAACAACCTTTTGAGATAAAGGGTAGGGCAGCGGTCATCAGTGGTTTTTGGTTGTTTGCTTATCCTTTGTTACTCATTAGTACCAATCACCCATCCCATCCCTTGCTTTTGCTCTCTCATTCTTGTTTGTACCTAAAATACGAACACAAATATATACACATTGCAGTTATTGAATTCAAAAGTGACAATTCTGACCCATTTATACACATATATACACATATGGGTCAGGTGACAATTCTGACCCATTTGACAGCAGATAGGTCGGGTGGCAATTCTTACCCATTTTGCTGTGACTGTTGGTATGTTTGTAACTACTTGGACCATTGGGAAACCATATAAACCATACACATCTAATATGGGATACTAACTTATTGATTGTGACACTCCTCCAATTACGGTATAATCCCGTACTTAAATACATGCATTTCTTACGTTAATTCCCTACTTAAGTGAATTCACACAATTTTTATGAGATAAGTCTAGCAAAGCCCAACGATTTAATACGTGAAGTTAAAACGTAACGAATGCGACAAAATAAATATATATATATATATATATATATATATATATATATATATATATATATATATATATAACGAACCCGACAACCAAACTAGTCAAAAATAATATTTTTAGAACTCAAAATAAAGTATTTATAATGATACTTCGAAGTATATTAACTTATATTGAACGTTAACAAACTAAACAAATATAATACGTTTTAACAAATAACGATCGGGTAAACGAACATGGAACTTAACACAATAATTGGGGACAATAAAATCACAAACCATACCCCTTTTGTTGACCCTAAAAATCTGCATAGGCCATCCCCATATTCCCCATATTATTTTTAAATCTTTACTCACTTACACACACACAAAAACCCATACTTCTCTTCCTTTTCAACACCCACTCCCACCATTCTTCTTCTTCCTCTTTCCTTGCCATTTCCACGACTGAAATCAGCAAGAAAACCACCACCAATTCACCTTCTAAAAATCACTCTCATCATCTACAAGGAGTTGCAAAAGATTGGAGTAAGAACAAGCCTCAAGCCTCACCATCTTCATCCTTCATTCTTTCATCTTTAAGCTTTGTAAGAACACTTTATCTATCACTCATCTTGCATGATCTATACTTAAAAACATGTTGTATGTTCACCTTTTGAAAGATCTTAAGCAAAAACATAACAAAAACTTAACGAAACAAAAACTTGTTGAGTGTAACTTTCTAGACAGATTTATGATCTTCAGTAGAAAAATCATATAAAATCGTAGGAGTAAGATAAATACATGAAATATGCCAAAATCTTCGTATGTTTGTTAACTACAACTTTCATGTTGAACACATCTCCTGAAAATTCACAGAAATTGAGATATGGGTCAATTTGCACACTGAGGTCATGAAGAACACGTATTTGGACACTTTTTGATTCACGAATTTATTCGACAAGTTATATACCTCTAAAAATCATGTAAAAATTACTGGAAGTAGATGACATATGTAGGAATGTTGTGTGAAAATTTCGGAATTGTTCGATAGGTTTTGACCCCCGAGAACGAGCTCGAAAGAAGTCAAAAAATCTGGAAAATGAGTTTCTGGGACTGTTTTGGGTGTATTTCAATTAACGATACTTTTTGACCAACTATAAAACGCAACGATAATTTTCCCGAGCTCTGTAAACTTATTTAGGACCTCTCCAAAAAATTTCGGGTCAAACCAAACACGTTTGACCAAGTCAACCGAAAACGAGCCTCGGTACGAAAAACGTGAAACGAAATGTAAAACTTTAGATTTTGGCTCGAAACGAATAATTTAGATATTTTACTATGAGACTCGAACAAAAATAATGACAATATGTGAGAAACCAAAAATGATATTTTTGCGATTATAAGTAAATGAAAACGAAACTTATATATATACGCGAATAACAAAAACGACACCTATATATATATATATACAAAATTACTCAAACGTAAACTCTCTCTCTATATATATATAACGAACTATATATATATATATATATATATATATATATATATATATATATATATATATATATGTGTGTGTGTGTGTGTGTGTGTGTGTGTGTGTGTGTGTGTGCGTGTGTGTGTGTTATACAATTGGAAACACTAAACATATACCTTTACAAAGTATACAACGAAACGAAACATAATAATAATATCAATACAACTTATTATTATGAAACCATCACCAACGGATCATACAAACTTTACAATCAACAATGATCTTTCAACAAGTGAACGATTAACATGGTTTGGCAGTTAGCCATCCACTTATACAAACTGTCTTATACGTTTAGGACATTAGAGACTTTACCTAGGCACACGTTTTGCTAGCACTCATACACTTTAGCTCACGAGGTGAGTTCACAGCCCCTGTTTTATTGCTTTTACTGCTTCTAAACTTGGGGTGAAAAACATAGCAAATGCTTTTGCTACGATTATATAAATGTTTTCATGCTTTATAATTGTTTATTATGAAGTGATTTTCATAACTATTTTGGGAACATGACAACGAATCTTGGTACGGACCTAGATTTACGAGAGGTAGTTGTAGTGCACAAAAGTCCCAATGCTTGCAACCTATAACCATTAGCTAGGTGACTCTAGCCACTAAATGTACGGATAGTACTATCGAGATGACAGCCCTCCCACTATTATAACTTGTTGGTCGCGCCAACCCCAGCGATGACGTTCGTAACGAGGAGCGTATATTTAAACTGTTACAAGGGCAAAAACGAAACACAAGTCGTGGATTGGTTATAGCACTAGGAGTCGTTACCTTACTCATTAGGCCTAGCTAGCCTTTGGGAGATCACCGTCTATGTTTATCCCAACAAATTACAACTATTATTTTGGAAATATGGCTTTCCAACGATACTGATTTACATAGGAAATGTTTTTCCATTATTGGATTAACCTGTGTTTCCTACGATTTATATAGGAATGTTTTCCTACAATATTGATAACGATTTGTTAGATTACACTAGATGTTTTCTAGCACATACTTACTGGAATGTTTTTCCAACTATTAGTTTTGGATTGCGATCCAACATAATCATGATTTGATTATTATTTGACTGGAGGTCAACAATTTAAAAACGAACTGGGTATAACAAACCAAATTATAAACCTGTCAATTCACTCAACAATTTTGTTGATATTTACTCACTATGTTTTTCAGGGAATTAGCAAACTAGGTAAGATCTGCATGCATCCAGGATGGACTACACACGCAACATTAGGATGCCACTTCTTTTGGGACAAACAGGATTTCAATTGTATAACTACAACTACTGTAGTCATACTTCAGAAATCCACTTTTAAACTATGTATTATTGTTTTTAAACAATATTATTATCGTTACAACTTTCCTAAGTTGTACCCTTTTGTAATAACAATTATTCTGGCATCTTAATATACCATGTTTGGCGATAGCCATATGCTCTGATATGTATGTATGTTCATTGATTTCGTCAGTACCCCCGCTTAACACTAATGCTTCCGCTAAATGAAATTACCGATTTTTGGGGTGTGACATTAATCCATTTAAAGTATTTAGTGTTTATGGATGTTTATATAAGTTAAGGGTCCTAGTGTGATTAGTCAAAAGATAATAATCGAATGGTAGTTAATTTCGGTTATAGCAGTTTAGATGAAAGGGTGTGACTTTTGGCAAGAGACACAACCGCCGGTAACCACCTACAGCCGAACCATTGTGATGGTTGGATGGCACCGGTTTTTAGTCTATAAATAGAAGTAGATTTCTTTCAGTTTCAGTATCAAAGATTTGTAACAAAACATATAGTGATTGTATACCTTTGTTCTTGATTAATAAAGAGTGATTCTTTATATAATTTGTGTTCAATTACAACCTGGGCAACATTGGTATCAGAGCAAGGAAGAAGAAAGCGAGAGGATTGTTTTGTTTGTGATAAACAATAACCAGAAACTTGTTACAGATTGGATCAAAGATTCGGAGAAGGGAGAAAGAAGATATTGATCAGGATTAGATCAATAAGGACAAATCGATTAAAGAGAAATTGATTAAGAGAAGAACCGATCGGGATTAGATCGATTCTTCAAAACGGGTTAGAGAAACCCTACGTTTGATTCAGAAAAATCAAATAAAAAGAGAGACATGATTCGATTGATTGAAGATCGAATCACAGAAAGCAAAGAAAATGGGAGAAATAGACTTACTGGTTGTACGAAGGAGAAACCGCCGCTGCCGGAGAAGGAGGGAGACACCACCACCGCGCCATCGTTGCTGGAAAAGGGAAGAAACCGCAAAAAGGGAAGCCGCTGTTCTTTTTTTGATATCTAAGAAGAAGAAGAAGCGTTTTGGGCCAGTAAGTTGGGCAAAAAAAAAACCATCAGGTTCCATTTTAAATATATATATATATATATATATATATATATATATATATCACATTTATATATAATATATTATTATAGGAAATAGATTTATAATTTATTTTCAAGAATAGATTAAAATTTAAATTTGCCCGTTGCAAATACGCGTTAGGAAAACGTTAGAATTGTCTGAGAATTATTCTGGTTAGACAGTAAAAGTTAAGTTGAACTATTACTAGATTTATATTGGTTTTAGAAGAAAACCAAATTAAAGAATATGACGGGAGATAAAAACGAAAATGAAAAAATTGTTTATAAACTAGTCGCCATACCGTTATCATCTTATCAATGCCCAGTTAAAAAATAATACAAACTATACATTATGGGCATTAAGGATGAAGAAGATACTAGTGGCAAATGGAGTATGGCATTTAGTAGAAGGAACAAGTACTTCAAAGGAGATTGATGTAAAAAATGATAGTTGTGCGTCAACATACCTATTTCAAGGGTTACTAGAAGATTTGCAAATGCAAGTTGCGGGATGTGAAACAGCAAAAGAAATTTGGGACTCTCTAAAGTCCTGATTTATTGGGACAGAAGATGTACAACAAGCACACTCGCAACAACTTAAATCAGAATTTGAAAGACTTGTAATGAAAGAAGATGAATCAATAAATTCATTTGCCGGGAAGTTGATGAGTATTATTACACAGGGTGCTACATGTGGATTAACATTTGACGAGCAAATGAAAGTACGGAAAGTACTTAATGCAGTACCAGATAAAATTTGTACCAGATAAATTTTTACCAGTAGTAGCAACCATTGAAATGATTGTTGATTTTAAGACTTTAAAGTTGGAAGAGATTATCGGGAAGCTTAAGACTTATGAAGAAAGGATTAAGTTTAGAAAAGGAAGTCGGGAAGATAATAGTGAGAAGTTGTTGTTCACACGTCATGGAAATGACAGAAATTATGAACGCAACTATGGAAATGGTAGACGAGGAAGTGGTAATCAAACACAAGGAAGAGGCCGAGGAAGATTTGCTAGAGATAGTAAGAATGAAGATAGTTATGATAAAAGAAGGAGAAACCTTGGAGATCAAAACTATCATAGAAGAGATATTAGATAAATAGAATATTATAATTGTCATGAGTCTGAACACTATGCTGCAGATTGTCCAAAGCCAGACCATAGAAAACAAATATCAAACCTTGTGTTCGAAGATGACGAATCAACGTTATTGATGGTTAGGAATAAGGATGAAAACGAGATGGCATCCTTAGAAGAATAACCAAGAAGGATTGGAATTGTCATTGAGAAGGATGAAATTCCAAAAGAAAAGTTGGAAGACATGAGGTCAAAAATAGAAACTGATTTGAAGAGCAAACTAGAGCTTTGGAAGTTAGAAATACTTCAAGACATAGAAATGGAGAAACAAGAGTTTGAGAAAGAGAATCATGAAGTTGTTTTAGACAAGAAACCTCAAGAAGATGAACCAGACATTGACAAGGGCAAATGCAAGAAGCTTCGTGAAACGCCATCAAGATTTACAAAGGAGAGCTAAATTGAGAAAGACATAAAATCAAGCAACAAGAAAGTTGAACCAGAAGATCGTGATACAAGTACTACAAGAAACAAATTATTGGAGATTCAAGATTATGATATGATACGAATAAAAGAAGATACTACAAACTGCCCAAGATAAAGATGATGGAGCGTGAAGATATTGAAGGCATGGATTAATAAATTAGGGGGGAGTATTGGATACTAACTTATTAATCCATGTAAAGTATTTAGTGTTTATGGATGTTTATATAAGTTAAGGGTCCTAGTGTGATTAGTCAAACGATAATAACTGAATGGTAGTTAATTTCGGTTATAGCAGTTTAGATGAAAGGGTGTGACTTTTTGCAAGAGACACAACCGTAGGTAACCACCTACAGCCGAACCATTGTGATGGTTGGATGGAACTAGTTTTTAGTCTATAAATAGAAGTAGATTTCTTTCAGTTTCAATATCCAAGATTTGTAACAAAACATACAGTGATTATATACCTTTGTTCTTGATTAGTAAAGAATGATTCTTTATATAATTTGTGTTCGATTACAACCTGGACAACATCTAACACTATAACCACTACTCACAAAAAAAATGTTTAAAAAGGTATAAATAAATTAACTTATTAAAAGAGATAGTCAATTGTTGTTACTGCATGAGTAAAGGAGAACCTTTAATTCATAACCACAACCTAAAAAAATCATATAGTTGAGCTAGAAAATTCATCATTCTATATATAGCAACATTTATTGCATAAACAGTTTTAATAGCCATCAACTCAACCTGTTAGTTCTATTTTTAACCTAAATATCATCTTGTTTCAAGAGGTGATGAACTATATGCAATTTTATATCGCAATATTGCATAAATCTTCGTCTTTTTGTCCACCATAATAGTAATATATAAAAAAAGAAAAAGAAAAAAGAAACTTTGTGTTTGCAGCAGCTTTGCCTAATTAAGGCAAGGTTGCATTTCTCCCTCCATTCGTGAATTCCTTCTAGTATATATGTATATCTATGTAATGTGAATTTTGTTATTTTTTCATTAAATCTAATTCTTTAGGTTTCATATATTAAGTTTCAAAGACCTAGAGAAACCATGATGGAAACGAAGAAAGGGACGATCTTAATGCACCGATATGAGATAGGAAAGCTGCTTGGTCAAGGGACATTTGCCAAGGTCTACCATGGACGAAACTTGAAAACAAGCCAAAGTGTCGCGGTGAAGGTGATCGACAAAGAGCTGGTTATGAAAGTGGGATTGATTTATCAAATTAAACGAGAGATTTCGGTGATGAGACTAGTGAAACACCCATATGTGGTTGGCCTTTATGAGGTAATGGCTAGCAAAAGCAAGATTTATTTCGCAATGGAATTTGTTAAAGGGGGTGAGCTTTTTAATAAAGTGTCTAAAGGGAGACTAAAAGAGGATGCGGCTAGGAAATATTTCCAACAATTGGTGGCTGCAGTCGATTTTTGTCATAGCCGTGGTGTCTACCATCGTGATCTAAAGCCTGAGAATCTCCTTCTTGATGAATCCGGCAACCTCAAAGTTACGGATTTTGGTTTAAGCGCCTTGTGTGAGTCTAGAAGACAAGATGGGTTGTTGCACACAACGTGTGGAACACCAGCGTATGTTGCACCAGAGGTGATTAACAAAAAAGGATACGACGGTGAAAAGGCAGACATTTGGTCCTGTGGGGTGATCTTATTTGTCTTGCTTGCAGCTTATCTCCCATTTCATGACAACAATTTGATGGAAATGTATAAGAAGATTAGCAAAGGGGACTTCAAATGCCCACAATGGTTCTCACCTGATGTTAAAAAATTACTTTCAAAAATTCTTGATCCGAATCCAAGCACAAGGATGACATTAGCTAAACTCATGGAGAACCCTTGGTTCAGAAAGGGATTTAAGAAAATTGAGGTCCCAAAACCAGTCATCACTAGTAATACATCAAAAAGCATTATTGATATCGATAACGCGATCAAATACATGGATACTCCTACCTGTAGTTATAACAACCTTAGGGAACTAGACGATACAAAACAAACATGGTCACAATCACCTTCTTCTGCTTTTGCTTCTTCTTCGTCATCTTCATTTTTAAGTGATCAAACTTTGAAACCTACCTCTATGAATGCATTTGATATCATATCGCTATCTCAAGGGTTCAATCTTTCTGGTTTGTTTGAAGATAATGATTCGGGGCAGAAGAGTAGGGAGGCTCGTTTCACAACAAAAGAGCCAGCATCAGCGATCGTGTCAAAACTAGAACAAGTGGCTGTCACAGAGAGGTTTGGGATTACAAAAACAGTAGATGGGACAATGCGGTTGCAAGGGAGTAAGGAAGGGCGTAAAGGGCAGTTAGCAATAGATGCAGAGATATTTGAGGTGGCCCCATCGTTTCATGTCGTCGAGATGAAGAAATTGGCCGGTGATACCTTGGAATACAATAACTTTTGTAACCAAGATTTGAAGCCTTCTTTGAAAGATATTGTATGGACATGGGAAGGTGAACAACAACAAGAACAACAGAATACACCTCAAACGAATCACAAATAAAACAATATTAATTAACCCTTAATTGCTTTGCTTAATTGCTTTGCTTCAGATTTTCCATATGCTTTTTGACTTGTTTATATTCTTATCATTTTCAAATTGAGTTTCTTTGACTGTACTTACATATGAGATTCTTAACTAGTGCTACTGATATGTACATGTCTAGTTGTCCCTAAAACCAAAGCTTGTGTTTATTTTGATTTATTTTGAGTACTACATATTGATAGTTATATGAATTGACTTATTTGATTGTTTTGTGAATGAAACTGGAGCAATAAAATACTGAATATTGACTAAGCGATTTTATATAGGATGATCTATAAATATTGGGTTACACCTTTTTTTTAATTCTTTTTTATTTAATTTTGGCAACTTAACTAATGTCAAAGAAGTGACCCTTTTAAATAGGGTCAATGGTATGAATCGACGATGAACTTTTACTTTTGTACCGAGTTAAGTAACGAACTCATTTTATTGTTAATGCAGGTAACGAACGTGTTGGTTTTTTGTCGACTTGGTGGGATATTATAAGTAAAAGAGTAAAAGAGTTGCTCTTGTTTGTGTCAACTTTGTGGAATATTATAAGATTATCTAGTGATTATAGTTTACAACTGATGTGAGTAGAAGTGCAAGTCGGATCACCAAAGATGCGTCTTTGAGCATGTGCTCTTGCTTTCTACAAGAACTCATCATGTACACTCTCACAAGGGATAACTACCATTAAACCTACAAATGGAATATGGTTTACAAGTTTAGATCAACACCTATCAACAAAACAAGAATAAAGAGAATTAATAATATCCCATCCAATTCCAATAAAAATAAAAATAACTTTATATTTATCAAGTCGGTTGAGATGAATTTACATGTTCCTTTCACACACATCATACGGATAAAGCATAGTAAAATTCAATCCATTTATATGTAAATTGGTCAAAATTGCCACCTATATCATGGCTACTTCCTATTAGTCAAAAATGAATATAAGTTTGTGGAAATGTTGCTAGATTAAGCTAAAAGAAAAACACTCTATCTTTCAACCTAGACAAAGAAAATATCACCCTAAAATTCGGAGAAAACTTGAGGCCAGTGATTCAAGTATACCCTGCATTTAGTCCCTTTGGTCCTTGATCTTTCGATATCGAACATCAAGCCAAAAACTTTCCTGAATAGTAACCATAAATAATGACATTAGATTTCAAGCGTGCAACATCTTTTATGGCAAATGAAGGCCAGTAGTCCCTCGATCCTTGAACTTGCATACGTTGCTTAATCACCTCATATGGGACATATATAAAGACCCAAGTGTATCTCATTTATGAAGAGATACGCATGCAGATCATCGTTAAATTTTGAAAAAGTATCTTGAAAGTGGAAATAACATAAATGTATCAATGCTACACCCATTTTCTCCCAACCCACATCTTTGAGTACACATATCAGTCCTTCCACATTCACTCAATTACATCAAAGAAAACAAGAGACCTCACAACCACACACATACAAACGAAAGACACATAAGGCTCCTTCCATTAGTGTGTCTAAACCTATTATGTGACAACCGACGATTTAAGGTCAACATTTACTTTTAATTAAAACGTCTTAGCTAGTATTTAGTAGATATTTAGGCTAAATACTTGACGCGTTTCACATACGTAATTATTTATAATTGCGCAAAAACAATCGGATGAAGTCCGACAAAAACACGAACGTTGGTGATACATTTTAATAAATAACATGAAGCTATTTGGAAAATAAATAGTAGTTATTTACATTATATTATTATGCTAAAATTTTTAAAGCTTAACATTTTGAACGTTTAAATAACGTTTACACGTTTTGAATTAAACGTAACAAACGCAACGAAAATTCACGAACTAAACTTAACAACTAAACGAAATGCAACGAACATCATGAAATATATGAAACTAAGTATTTGGAATAATACTTCACTTATAGTTAACGTTTAATAATCGTTAACTTAACTAAACTAAAATAATCGATTAAACACTAAACGTGATTAACCGACAAATGGCTAAAATATCTAGTGAATTACAACTAATCAAGGGAACAAATTGCTGCAAGCCCATACCCCTCTTTGACCAAGAAAAATCGGCTCCAACCACCCCACTCCACCACCTCACTTCTTTGATCACTTACACACTCCAAGCACACTTCACACTCTTACACTCTTCACTCACTCTACTCAAACTCTCTCAATTCTTTCTCTAAAAATCTGCACAATCACCTTCATATTATCATCATCATCATCGGGTTATATCATCATCATTTCAAGAAAGCAAAAGCCTCAAGATTTGGAAGCTCAATACTTTCTTCTTTTCTTCTTCTCATCGTTTTCATCCAAGCATTGTAAGAAAACCTTCTCTCTAGTATTTCTTCCATGAACATTATGTATTTAACATGCTAGATGTTCACACACCAAGAATCATGGTTTAAAAAGTGCTAAAACTTGCTTTTAAAACGAGTAAACAAACTCACAAACAAAGAACACTTTTTGGAACAAATTATGGTCCGATATCAACACCTGTTAACTCGACCAAAATAGAACCAAAATGGACGTTTCTTGAGTCTAAAATGAAGTTCAAGATGTTAACTTCCAAACCCAAGTAGTTTCGTAATTTTTGGATAAGATCTGGTACCTCAAAACGAATTTAAAAGATGAAGTGTCAGATATGTTCTCGAGTGGCAGATTCTTAGACTAACTTTAAGAGACCATAACTTCTTGTACATAAGTTCAAATAACGTAAGGCTTTTTTCTAAAAGTCACATTTTATGTTACCTTTAAAAGTACTATAATCTTACTTCATGAAAATATATATAAGTCGGTCAACAATTAAATCTCGTGACACATATCCGAAAATACATGCTGCTGGACCTGTTTGCGTTCATATATTTCTTTGGATACTTTACAATTGGACAAAAATTATGAATCCTACATTTTAATGAACCTAAGACATATCGGAACATGTGGTAAAAATCTCGGAACGAAACACATAAGTTTGACTTGTCGAAAAGACGTTACACGGGAGAACAAAATCATGGACCGATTCTGTTAACCATCAGACCTGCGAAACTATAGACTTGCGAACTACCCTCTTTGCGAGACTCTTAAATCGCGAAACTCATATTCTCGCACATACATATATTCTCGCACATACATACACTTTCACACCATGTTGCATACTCACATGTTTAAACATTCGCATAAACCTTTCGAAATCAAAAGCTAAACGAATAATTAGGCACAAAGTTCTAACATTCTCGAGAAACATTATACACATAATATGATGATACAATTATATTAGTATACTCAAGGAACCTTATATACTAAGTATAAGACGAAACAACTATATAATATTTGTGTGAAATATTGTGTACAAACGTAAATCATAACATGAATAATTATATTTTGAGAAATACTATTATTCAGAAACATCACCAACGGGTCGTATAGTTTTCGAAAACAAAACACGCATGATTCATTTTATTTGTTGTGAGCAATTAGCATAGATGATCTTTTAGACATCTACTTATCAGTATAACCTTATGCATTTAGGGCGCTAGAAGGTTACGTTTGGGAACACACACTTACTTTTGAAACGTTATCACTCACGACTCAGGTGAGTCTCATAGCCCCTTTTTACTTGTATTATTGGGGTGAGAATACATGCTCAGGTTTTTATGAACATAAGTACATGAAAAACATATACGTATTGCATGAGTAGCTTACTAATTCGTTAAGGCCTCTCATATCATGGTTCGTTAGTTATGGACTTAAACGTGAATGTTGTGAATAAATCTATTTGAGTTGACATCCCCGTCCGGGTTAGTCGCGCTAAATGGTCAAACGGACGCATAATTATTTCACCCACTAAGTGTGCTGAATTATACACTTAGAAGAGGCACCAACATTATCTGTTAAGGTTTCGAATGCATGAGCTCATGGCAATAGTATACTTTATTTTTAAATTTGTGCAAACAACTATATAAATCTTGTGGTTCATGTTTTCATTTATAACCGTTTAAACCTATGAACTCACCAACTTTATGTTGACATTTTAGCATGTATCTTTCAGGTCCATAGTCGAATTAAGTATGGGAGGCTTTTGGAAACAATACACTAGAGTCACATGTTTTTGCAAACATCATTTTACTGGAGATTTCACTGCGTTACTATTTTGTATATTAGTTATGTATTAGAATCTCTCAATCTAGACGTGAACTCTAGGGTGAATTATTTAGTTGTAAAAATTATGTTTAAACAATGTATTTTCGGAAATGTATTTATTTAAAACGACTCATATAGAGGTCGTTCGATGTAACTTTGTTATTGTGATTCGGATTAGTCATGCCCCGCTGGATTCCGCCACTGCAGGGTGCGACATATTACATCTGTGGCAGAGAAGGTGGTCCATGAGGAGTGGGGTGACCATTTGGTGAGGGCTAACACTACTGCTTCTACCCTTCTGGCAGAACAGGACAATGTTAACATCAATATGACCCAATCCAAGGCAACTACTAATGCAGATGACCCTTCTTTTGAAGTTGATGCAGGTGTATGACCCAGGTGCCAAGAAACCATGGGGGCTACAGATGCTCAAGCTAGGCTTGAGACTATAGTTACACCTTCCAGTGATTCACCAAGGGTGGTCCACACACCTGAAGGTGATGAGGATAGTCTTTACTATAAGGAATTGATGGACATTTGTACCAAACTTACCACTTAAGTAGAGGCTCAAAGGGTAATGATTGATGCTTAACATGAAGAAATTAAAAAGTTGAAAAGGATGGTTGTGAAGCTGGTTTAAGATAAAAATTCAAAGAAATACAAGATGAAAAGCAGGTTTGAGGAGTATAAGAGAATGAAGAAGCCTGGAACATCAGGTTTGAGGAGGATGCTACCAAAAAGGGGGAGATCAATGAAGCCAGTAAAAATGAGGATGTGATTGATGTGAATGAACCTGTTGAGGTGGAAAAGGAGAATGACAATGATACTCCAATGGAGAATGAGCCTCTTGAGGATAATGTGGTTGATGATGTGATTGAGGATGCAGCTACACAGAAGTTAGGTGGATCTGAAACTGATGAGTTGAGTGCTATTGAAATTTTGTTAAAGGTCAAAGAAAGTGAAAGGCCTAAGGAAAAAGGTATGTCTATGAATGAACCAACTGAGACAGCCCAACAATAAAAGGTTGATAAGATTAAAGCTAATGAGAAAGGCAAAACAATGATGATTGAACCTAAGAAGCCTATGAAAAGGAAAGATCAAATAGCTTTTGATGAGGAGTATGCTAGAAAGCTACAAGAGAAGGAGAGAGCTCAATTTTCTGAGGAACAATGAGAAGAATATTCGCAGCAGCTGTTAAATGAAAGAAAGAGGAAATTGGCAGCCGAACAAATTGAAAAGAAAAGAAAACTACCTCCAACTTTCACTCAAGAAAGAACAAAGTACATTGATTTCTTAAAGACCGTAGGAATTTCACTTAAAGTGCTTGATGGAATGCAGCTAGATAGTCTTAAAAGGTTATATGAAAGGGAGCATAGTAGAATGAGTGATGAAGATGTGACTAATGTTTCTGAAAAGAAACAGAAGAAGCAGAGTGTTGAAGAGTAGAAAGAAGTGAGAAAGGATGATTCAGGTGTGCATACTATGTGCCACCAACTGAAGAAGATATGAGCAGATTGTTTATCTTTACAGAAGTTGAAAGGGTAAAGGTAACACCTTTGCAAGTGAAAGGACCAAGGATTATTGATTGGTATAGTGAGATTGTGCATAATAAAACCATGTACACTGTCATCAGAGAAGATAGATCATTTGAAAAATTTGCTACATTTAGGCAAATGATTAAAGTTTTTAATAGAGATGATCCGGATAATGAAACGCCCCAAAATTATTATTATTATTATTATTATTATTATTATTTTTCGTCTTTTAGTGTACGCGAACCTAGTGAAATTTAGTACGCGATCGCGTACTAAATTAGTACGCGATCCTGGTGATGGTATGCGATCGCGTACCAACAACGTGGAAGTTTCTGTCCTGATTTTAGCACAATGTATGCGATCCTGGTGAGGGTACGCGATCCCGTACCTATGCTAAATTTCTGAAAAGTGCGTAAAAACTCAGATTTTGGACCCAATTTCAAACGAGTGTAACTTTTGACTCGTTAGGAATCAACCCACCAAATTTTTGCAGACACATTTGATATAACATAACGAAGGTTTCTCAATTGATACTTTTTCAAAATTCACATAAATGACGGTTTTGAACTTGAATCCGAAAGGTGACCATTTGGTCATTATTTGGAGTTACACTTTAAGCATTAAACCACATATCAACTTGAATTCTTCCAAAACTGACCTCTTACTATCGCAAGTTTCTTCACAATTAAACCCCAACTATTTCATGACTCGAATTACATTAGTACTAAATTAAATCACAACACCCTCTATGATCATACTCAATTATTCGTTAGTCTTCACAAAATGGGGCTTCGACATGTATTATGAGCATGATTTAACAAAAAGGATTAACTTACTATCGCAATAGCAAGTTCCACCACTAGTCGACCTTCGGTTCTTTACCCAACTTACCCCGTGACCCGCTTGGACCTATAAAATAACATCAACAACAATGGGGTAAGCTAAATGCTTGGTAAGTAATGGGAAATACAATTAACAACATTAACAACAAAATAATAATAACTCATGATTAAGGATCCTTAATTTAAACTCAATTTGACTCCTACTCAAAGGAGTACTACTCATGGTGTCAAGACATAACCAATGAGATTTCTCAAGTCTCATTATTACCCTTGAATCCCACCATTTAAATGCACACATTGAACATACTCAAATGTCTCAATGTTACCTCTTATAACCACCTCAAGTTAACACACATTTGGTGATCACTCAAGAATCCAAATGTTGACAACTTGTAAATCCCCTCCCCCATTACTTACCTTGCACAATGGTTGTTTAGTCAAGCTCAAAATGTCTCTATTAGTTCTTTGAATCACCTAATCACATAAGCACATAAATACATATACAAGAGTTATCCACAACTCAATTTCTCAATATCTCATAACTAACTAAATCCTCATTTATCACCTAATCACATTCTCATTTGACTCATTACTATCTCAATAGCAATTTCACCTCAAATTCTTGTATTTTAACACAAGAACTTCCATTCTCAATCAACCTTTAAATTATGAATTTCCCATGAAATTACAATTATATCAACCAATAAGACTCTTTTCTCATTAAACTAACATGCATATAATTAAGTGATATCCTTTTTAACAATAATTACTCAATTATAACATTTTATCATCATCATCTTTATAATCAAAAATTCTCCATTTAGAGAAAATCATAATATTATAGAAAAAGTGTTACAATTCATCTATCTTGAGTTCAAATTACTCATTTATACTCAATAACAATCATCTAATACTTCTTCACCCAAAACCCAACATTTACCCAAATTCTCAATTTAGGGTTCATCACAAAATCAACATTTTTAATCAAATTAGAAGTTGTAGATGGTAGTTTTTACCTCAAGAATGTAGGATTAGGTGATTGTAACCTCAAACACCTTTAATCTTAGCCTAATTTGTGGTTCTACTTGTTTTCTCTCTTTTCTCCTCTTCTTCCCTCTCCCTGGCTCGACACAAACACATGCACACACAGAAAACACCTACCAATTTTCAGATTTTTCTTAAGTGGAAACAAGAATAGTTTTATTGTAATTTAGTCCCCTAACTTACCCTCACTTTATAATATAACCCCTCCTAACAAAACTTTGTTTTCACTTTAGTCCCTCAAGACATAAAAACTCACTTTTCAACCACACAACTAATTTTTCAATTATACTTTAAGCCCAACTCATTATATTTGTGCTTAACACTAAATAAAACAAGTGTAATACCCGGGCGTTGCCCAAGTTAACCGGCAGCCATACACTAAGTTAATGATTGGTTAAACCGGCCAACACACCCAAAAAAGAACTACGGAGAAGAAAAATATCACCAACAAAAGCGATTTCCGGTGAGATTCCGGCGAGGTCGTTTTTCCGGCGAGCTCGCTTCTCTCGGTTTTCGGCCATGGTTTGAAGAATCTAATCTGTTAGTTGTGTTCTTTGGTTCTGGTTTGTTCCCTGGTCGATCACGTTGCTGCTTTCTCGTTGCTGTTTTCTCTGCTCTTTTCTCGGTTTCATTTTTTCCGTTCGGGATGAACGAATCCAGCAACAGGAAGAAAAAGAAAGGTTCGAGTGGTTTGGGTCTGAGAAACCCTCGTGTTCATGGTTCTGTTGCATCGGATTCCGTCTCTGCTTCAGTTTCGGTTGCTGCTGGTGTTCCGCCGCCACAACCCTACTTGCTGCCGTCGCTGGAGATTGAAGACGCTATGTGCGACACAGCGTGCGACACTAGCCGCAACCCCACTTGCGACACCGTGTGTAACCCTAGTTGCGACACTAATGTCTGCGACTCAAGTGACTGCGACGCTAATCGTTGCGACACTAACATGGCTTGCGACACTGGTCCTTAGTGTCGCACTAACTTGTCTTTGGGTGCCTCTTCATGCGACACTAAGGTTGTTCATGAAACTATTGTCGCGTCTGATGCCAGTAAATTAGGTAATGTTGTTAACCAGGCTGGGATTAAATATCCTTCTGAAATCCCGGATTTCTTTGATGTTACTGGCAATGGTTCGACTCCCGAGCCTGAATTGGCTAATAATATTCACCTTGGTCCCCGTGGTCTGGATAGTCTTTCTGCAGCTACGGTTGTTGCTCAAGCTCAGGGGCCAAAAATTTCTGCCCTTCAATCGTATGCTAATGTGGTAAATAATGTTGCAAGTAAGAGGAAGGTAAACTTTCGGGTTCTTGAGACGGGTCAGCCTAAGCTTGATAATGCTGATGTTCATATACCGATGTCTTCAGTTTTGGAGGCTAACTCTAGATTTGAAAACACTCTGTATGGCTATTTCATAGGCAAGAGAGTTGCTTTTCCGGTTGTTGAGCATTTTGTTCTAAATGCTTGGAAGCAATACGGAATTAGTAAAGCTATGATGAATGCGAAGGGTTTTTTCTTCTTCAAATTCAATTCTGCCACCGGAAGAGATGTGGTGTTGGAAAACGGTCCTTGGTTCATTCGAAATGTCCCAATTGTTCTTAAGAAGTGGTCTCCTAATGCTTGCTTGCTGAAAGAAGACTTAGCCTCAGTCCCTATTTGGGTTAAATTTAATGATGTGCCGATTGCTGCTTTTACTGAAGATGGTTTAAGTGCTATTACCACAAAATTGGGCACTCCCCGCATGCTTGATTCTCATACCAGCTCTATGTGTAAGAACTCTTGGGGTCGTTTGGATTTTGCTCGAGCGCTGATTGACATAAGGGCTGATATTGCTCATAAGAATACTTTGGTTATTGCTATTCCTTGTGTGGACGGTACTGGTTCTGGTTCTACTCTACATGAGGTTAGACTAGAGTACGAATGGAAACCGCCACAGTGTGGTAATTGTCTGGTGTTTGGACATGTGGTTGACCAATGTCCGAAATGTGCTCCTGATTCTTAGGAGAAACAAGGTGCCCCGATTGCCGGGGCTGATATGAAGAGGAAAGAGGATACTCCAGCTCCGAGGAAGCCGTTTCGTGGCCTGGTTGTTGGTAATCCGAAAAAAGTGGCTATGGCTAAACCTAAGCAGGTGTTTGTGGCTTCGACGAAGACGAAGGTTACTACTTCTAACTCTTTTGCAGCTCTTAACAAGTTAGAATCTAAAGTGGATAGTAATGTTTCTTCATGTAAGAAACTGGTTAACGTAAAGGATGATCGAGGGAAGGAACCTATCAATAGTGGTATTACATGGTACAAATTCGTCCTGTATGAGCGTTGGAGAGAGGCTTATGGTCCTGAGGCGGATAACCCATATGAGGATAAAGAGGAAGACTTGCTCTCTAACGATTCGGATGATGACGACACGGCTTCTTATATTTGTTTGAAAGGTAGCCAGGGTCGTGGTCGTAGGAAGCGTTGAGTTTAGTGTTCTTTTAGTTGTCTTCTTGTCGAAGTCAATGTTGATTAGTGATTGTGTCCCAGTTATGTAGTCTTTTTCGCCTATGTAACGGGCTGAGATGTGGGATTCACTCACATCCTTTGTTCTTAACTGATTTTTGGAGTAATATATTTGTCGGGTTTTTAATAACCCTTTACCAAAAAAAAAAAAAAAAACTGGCCAACATGGGTTGGTTGAGGTTGGACTAATGGTGATATATAAAAAAAACGAATTTTTAAAAAAGGTATATAAACACAACTACAAATCAAGCAAATAAAAAAAGAAACAACTTGTAAAAGATAAGTATTCATAAATAGAAGATGGAGATAGGAGATAAAGAACTGAGAACATTGATCAAAAGTTTAATAAAGGCTCTGCCACAAGATTGGAGCGTATTTTGCAACATAGGCTTAAGAGCTTGTGTTGAAGAAATTCATAGAAACCGTTAACAAAACTCCATATGAATATTTCAGATGATACCTCTCCGTCAAATTAGGCAATCAGTGGATCAATCGGTGATTTACTTTGAGGATGCCTTCTTGCTATCTAGTCTTCTGGCAGTAGCATTAATCTCATCTGTAAACACAAAAGCGGGAGATGACAACAAAAACATATGTCGTCCGATAACTTCAATATATCATTGCATTTAAGATGAATTAGGATAATATAAGCATTTGAATGTATTTAAGGCATCTTTTAGCTTCTTAGACACGTTAGAATGTTTTACATTTGAACCATTTAGCCAACCCTAATAACTAAAACATGTTAGAGATTTGAACATAAACGATACCAATCATCATCTATTACAAAACCTCTCTGACCCGCACATTTAGCCACCCCTAATAAGATCAATAAAAATAAAGAAACAAATTTTAATCAACTTCATGTATAACAATGATTAAATTTGGAACATAAAGCAACACAAAAATTTTAAGAAAATCTACTTCTTCGTACTTATTTACTTTTGTGACAACCGTAGCAAACACAAATTCAAGATAAATTAGAATTAATTTAAAAGTGATTAATAAGTAGAAATAAATAGTGTAGGAGGTTAACCTTATATGATCCGATGAAACCTGTTTTGACATGGTTTTGCAATGACCCGCTTCGCCTTGTCACCCGACTTGTACATGTTCAATTGGTTTAAAACATTTAGGGACAATACAGTCCAACTCGTTTTGACACAGTCTAAAATTACCCATTTTCTTGCTCTATACACTTTTTTGCTCAACAACAAAGTGGTCAGAATGCAATGCAAATATAGTTTAAAATTCATGTAGAATAGATTAAACACTGAAAATATATAAAAACGCATTAAATAATTTTTTGCAATTAATACATCTCCACTTTAATACCTGCCATTGCTTGGATCTTGTACGAACTTTATCTGCCATATCAGAACTGGTTCATGAGTTTATGTTGGTGCCTGGTGCTGGGAAAAAAGATAGAGTATATTCTAAGAATGGGCATAAAGAGATGCTTAGATAATAAAAGTCATTCTTAAACATGGTTATTCGTTTACTACTAACTTCAAGGTCGATGATAATCATAAATTTTAGAAAAAAACAATGATAAATATAATATAAGTATATATGTAAAAATTGGCATTAAAGATGAAAGTCGAAAATGAACTTGCAACAAAAGTGTGGGTCTTTATGAGAATTATAACATCATAAGTTGGAATCTATGTTGAAGTTATCAAAGAGAAATACCAACTTGAGAATTCAAAATCCAAACATCATAATAGTCTGTAATGTAGTGAACCTCAAAAGGATAAATGAGTTTGTTTGTCAATTTAACCTACCCAACTCATCTTGTCCAATACCAAAAGTGACTTGGTTTAGATTAATAGTCAATTGAATATGGAACTGTGAGGGAAGTTAAACAACCTGGTGTAAGTCCCTTCGTGTAAGGATCGATAACGAGGTTATCTACGGTATTAATGTGCGGAATCCCTCAATACTAGTTATAGGGTCTATAACAAATTCTTTCGCAATATATTAGCGAATCAATTGTCTAATTGCTTCGTATCGATTATAACGAATGTTAACAATCAATACCTAGCCTTTAGAATGTTGTGAGGTCTCTGGAGTCGCAGGAAGCACGGATCACGAAATGGGCAAAAAGTCAATTAGGTTTAAAACCTAATTTACATTTATACTCGTCTCGGTTCGCAGGTCACTGGGCTCTGCGAACTGACTCAGTTCGCAGCCCATATTGGCCCAGCGAACTGACTCGGTTCGCAGGCCTATTTCGTCCTGCGAACTGACTCGGTTCGCGGTCAACCTTGGTCAACATTTTTCAGCATTTTGATATTTAACTCTAAAATGTTTACCAAGCAATATATTTCATTTACAATTCAAAACCAATGTACCAACTTGATTACAATTACCAAAAGTCTATTACAAGTTATTACAAGCTATTACAAGCATGTCTCAACACCCGGCGACAATATATATAGGAAATTATATTTATAGACTACACCACATAATTAAATTATATTGATAGTCATAGGTATATGGATCATAACGCAAACTTGCAAGCATATCCCATTGATTAAAGTTCGGTACATGATCTACATTTGTATTTGGTTGATGGCTGGTTTTAGAACTGTACATAAGTTGTTGTGGTTGCTTCGAGCATCCAACTGTAGAAAAGCAAACAAAGACACTGATTTCATTAGCGAATGTAGTGAGGTTCTATACTCAAGGTTTCCCGTACAGACAAAAGTTGTAGCTGCAATCAGTGGACATGTACATTCATTTTTCATATGAGGTTTTTGCTCAACAAATTCATTTTCATATAGGTAAGAAGCCATGCATAAATAGTCATACTTTAAAGTTTGAATTAATTGAGGGAACCTAAGAAGAGTTGGATGACTCAAATGAAGTGGAGCAAATAAACTAACAACATATGGGCAGCTTTAGGGCAGATAATAAATATTGATGTCCCGCCACCATAAAATCCTTTTGTTTTCTAGAAACTAACGGGTTAAATTTTGTTTTTCTAGAACTGGACATTCTTGAGACACCACTATCATAACGATGACAACAGAAAGCATAATGCTTTGTCTTTCCATTATACCTAAAATGTAGCTCAACGAACATCACACTAGGATCCCCTTAATTTGGACAATCTAACCTTTTAGTTTAGGGTCACTAACTGACTGCAGAAAAGGAATGAATATGGTAAGAAGAGTAAGCAACATAATTCAAAACGATAACTGAAAGCCGAAAAAGTTAAAAATGAAAATCAAATTTGTACAATCATCACAAACCTCATGATGAAATCGTAACTTGTTTGAATGCGTTTGCCTTTCAATTGATAAATGTCCAATCTCAAACGGCTCATATACCTAAAACACGAATGATTTTTGTAGAAGAGAAATCGCAAAACAATATAAAATAAAAACCTCAAGTATTTAAAAAAAACTTGAAAAGAAATCTCAAGGCCAATACCGGAGTATAGAGCCCATGTGACTTGAATTTCTTGAATTGATAGTCTTCAAACCCACCTTCAAGTTAGGCACGATCAGTAATCAAGCAAGGATATAAAAATCTGAAAAATATCATACCTAATTAATAGAATGCATACACACGTGTATACTAATTTTGTATACATGTTTACCGAAATCACAAGGGATTAAAGAAGAACGAATATAAAATCGTAATTTCGCACTTTCTTTTCCACATGAAACTGGTCGATTTGGGGCTGAAAATGGTAGATTTGATGTTGATTTTGGTTTGAGGGTACGTAAACAACGGAGTTGAATTCAAATATTAGCGTATTAACTGTTAGGTCGTATAAAATTATGGAAACGTGGGAGCGGTTGGTGCCGCTGTACACTGGAAAATAACCACTCAAAAATAATTGAAACTCCTAATCAAAGACGACCAGGATCGAAAGTCTTTGCAATCCGAGGGTTGAGAATCGAAGTCAACGCAGATGACCCGGCGGCAATATATTTGGGGTGTTACAACTCTCCTCCACTTAATAGGATTGTGTCCTCACAATCCACGCTTGGAGTAACGCCAGATGTCACACCCCGCTAAAACGGAAATACGAGGTGTAACAGCACCAGGTAACAACGCATAAGATATAGAATAAACACCATGCATAATGATAATAACAAAAGTAACATGGTTTACAATAAGTTTAAAAGTGTTCCCATAAGATATTACAATACTTTTAAACACAGTTTTCATAAAAGGCTTCATAGTTTTATAAAAAAGAAAACACGATTGAAAATGCATCCATGCAAGTGCCATCCTAGAATCCATCTTACCGACGCTCTCCTGAAAAGCACGATAAATAAAATGAGTCAACTATGACCATAGTTGGTGAGTTCACAGTTTAGAGTTACATAATAATCCAAGTAAAAGTTTCATTCGAAAACAAACAAAATGAAAGTATTTGGTTGCCTAGATTTTTGCTGCGAAGAGGTTGGTTGTATATATGTATATGAGAGTTAATGCATTGAGGGCACTACTAAACCGATTCCGACCGAGGCTTGCCCCAAATGCTACATGTTCTATGGGTAACATGAGTACTGGTGATACTATGCACTCACGTTGAAGTGTAAGTGAGGGATGGTCTACCCTAAATAGCGCTATCCATAAATATCCATGACTTGTTAACAACGAGTTAATAAGTAGTGTGAGAGATAATTTCGGGGACTTTTGCACGATAGTACTCAAGCATAACAATAGTATATACAGCAAATCACATGTGTAGCATAATAAAGGTTTAATGAGTTCATAAAGAGTGCAACCAAATTAGTTAAATCATAAGATCATGCTTTTCACCCCAAAACAGTAAATGGTAAAAAGGGGGCTGTGAAAACTCACCTTTGTGAGTTAGAGTTCGGTTACAATAGAGATCAAGGCTATCCTCAAACAAAAATCCTCCTAACCGCGACTTAGTTCAAGTACAATATATATTAATGTCATTGTGATATGCTTAAACATATAGAAGGTTAACAAGTTTGGTCACCCACTAGGCAAAAACGAAAGCTGTCCAGATTTTAATAAAAAGTCAACTTCGTGAGACTTTATCATCAAGTTTAAAAATGATTCTGAGCAAATCCTTAATACTCCTCTAAATACTATGTCATTGGTGCATTCTCAAAATTTATTGTGATTTTTGGAGGTACTTAACCCATGCAATTAGTTTCCCACATAAAATCTCATCAGTCCTGAAAAACTGATGGACCAAGTTGTGATCATCAAACATTTGGGAGTCGAATCATTTGAGTTAGACCATGAAATTTTTACACAATGAATTTAACATATCACACTACTTCCAGAATTAAAATCAAGACTATTCATGAAGAATACAAAGAGATATGGTCGTCCAAAGTTGGGTAAAGAAATCTGTCCCTGCATGACAGATTCACCCCTTTGTCATCCAACCAGTGTTTGAAGACCTAAATTGACAGTCCCGATTCAATTCAATTCACTTGTAATCTTGAACAAGCTTTGAATTATTATTGAGAAGTTGCGGAATAGCACTCAATAATATTAGAAAGATCAAAGATAAATATTGAGAACAAATAACAAAACACAAATATTAAAATCAAAGCTCCAATCTTATTAATATGAATAGGACGAATACACTTGTTGTATTAGGGTTTACACCTTGAAGCTGCGCTATCTCTTATTCACTAATTTCGTATCAATTCTAGGTTCTAAGGATCTCTATTTATAACACATAGAGTCCTGTACAATCTCCTATTATTATGGAATTAGATAACTTCCATAACAGACTCATTCTTATCACAAAGTCATAAGCAGTGTTAACTACCACATTTGAACATTCAGTGGAAACAAACTTCCAACAGTGGTAACTGCTTCATTTATGAAAGTCTAAGTATAAATTCAACTAACAGTATTAACCACTTCAACATACACTAACAGTCTTAATTACATAAATAGATGAAACTACTTACTAATCTTAACTAACAATGTTAATCCTTGTAGCAGTGTTAACCTTTAGTTCTTCAAACAGTTGTAATCTTCGACCTTCAGTGTTAATCTTCAACCTTCAGTTGTAATCACTTGATCTCTTCAGCTTTAACAAACAGTGGCAATCTAAACCCGAATCAGTTTATCCTAACAATCTCCCCCTAAACTTAATCTGTCATCTACAATATTAAGTTTCTTCTAATTCTCCATTATAACTTCTTGAAGATGCTTTCAAAACCAACTTCTAGATTTCTTTCCCAAGTGTTCTTTTCTGTGAATCTGATTTAATATCATATAAATCAATTACTTAGTAACTTAATTACGTACAGAAGAATGTAATTTAGCTAATCTTAAACTCCTCAACAAACTCAGATTCATATCATACTCTCTATATGTAAGCATATATAAAATCTCTCCATCTTCCAAAATAACTTGATGTACTCCAGACACCTCAAAATACATCCACATTCTCACAACTTTGAAAGTTCCAAACTGAAAGGGAAATTCTTCTGGCTCAAACATCATTTTTATCCAATCCCATGTGATTTTTTCAATAATACTATCAAATCTTTTTCCATCCATTTTCTTCTTCCCTATCTCATACATTTTCATCATATCTGCTCTACTTAACCTTCTTAAAATTTCTTTTAATGATCTCCAGAAGGATTTACTCCCATCAGCTCTAACTATTTTAATTTTCTCCTCCTTCTTAGGTATCAGCAGTTTAATTACCATCCAATCAACAATCTCTGGCAAATCCCATGTTATTGGCTCTGCAACAACTGGATGTATAATCATCAAATCATTCAATTGCCCTTCATCTCTCTCCAAATCATTAACCACCTCTTCCACTGATTTCTTCTTTTCTTTCTCTTTCTTCTCTTCCTCTTCTTTCTTTTTCTTCAACTCTTGTTCCTTTCTCTGACTCTCTTGAAAAGGCACAAATATATCTCTTTCATATGCCCTGGCCATCTCTTGATAAGTCATTTTCTTCAATCTTGCAGCAGGAATCATGCACTTTAATTTACTATACATTTCCCTTCTTTTCTGTGCAATGGTCATTGGCTTATTTGCTTTCTTGATTCTAGCTTGTTCAGTCTTCTTCCTCTTCAGCTGATCTACCAAATATTCCACAGATTCCTCTTTTTCTTTCCTTAGCACCCATTCATCAAACCTATTCACCTCCTCCTTGGTCATCATTACAAAATTTCCAGGTTCAACCTCCACTCTCGCTAATCCATAATCCATCTCAGCATTTAGTTCAGCTTGTAGCCTATGTGCATATTCTTCATCATTTGCAGTAGCAGTTGCAGGCACTTGCTTTGACTTCTTTTTGAGCTTAGGCTCTTCCACTAACTTGCCTTTCCCTTTATCTTTTGGGTCAATTTTGGGTAAGTCATCCCTTTGAATTGTAGGTGTTGCAGCAGGCTCTCTGATTGTGAAACCAGGCAAAGATGGTACACTTTTCTTTCTGCTAAACTTCTGAGCATACCTGTCTGCAGCAGCCTCTTGAATCTTTTCAACTTCAGGCTTATTCACCTCTTCTCCTTCATCATCTGCCCTTAATTGCTCTGTTTTTCCATATCAAGTCAACTTCAGCAGTTTGTTCACTCATATTTGCACTAGCAGTCTTAGATGCCTCCTCTATAACCTCATTAACCCCTGCTTCATTCTCCATCTCTATCTCCTCATCTACCTCCTCAGATTCATCTCCACCCTGTTCATTCTCCCCCTTTTTGAATGCATCTTCTGAGGGTTCAGGGGAAGATAGAACTACCCTAGCTTGTTGCACAGGTATAGATCTTTTGTGTTTATCATTAATGATGTAGTATTTCTTACCCTGCTTCAAGCATTTCACTCTACTCTTTTTAAATCATCTATCTCAGCTTGCTGCGTCTTAATGATTTTCTTTTGCCTCACCACCTCCTTCCACCTCTTTTGCCTCACCACCTCTTTTGCCTCACCACCTCCTTCCACATGATTTTCTTCAAGCATTTTCTTTTAGGGAAGTCTTAAATATGTTATTAGAGCTTAGAAAAGTCATCGTTACGTTCCGTGGTTGACCCGAAAGTGTCGTTTCATATTTATTGCAAAAACAGTCCATGAGTTCGTTTTCTTAGTTTTTGGGTTGTTTTCGGGGTTCGTTTTGACTAACCAAAATTTCAAAGTGAGCTCCAAGAAAAATCATAGTTGCTCCTACATATCTTAGCTACTTCCAGTAAAAATTTCATAACTTTTGGTCAAGTATAGCTCACGAAATCGTCCAAGGATTAGACAAAGGTCCAGCAGGTCGACTTTTGGACCTTTGCTCAGTGTTTGGTTCATATCTCACGATTTACAAAGCTTCAGAAAGAGTGCGAGTACAATTTTGAAAGGTAACAGAAAAAGCAAACTTTTCCAAGTGGTTTCAGTCGTTTTGGAGTTGTAGATCTCGAGATATGCTTTCCCAAAGTTGGTCAATTTTCCTGTTCAAAATGGCAGTCCATACACATTTTCTTGTAAAATCGTTTTCGTATATCAAATGACCTCAGAAAATCGTCAAACCACTTGGGTTCGAAAGTAGACTTCTTGAACTTGATTTTAGACTCCGGAATCGTTCGATTTGGTTAAGAAATGAGTTAGATATCATGTGTCAAAGTCGGGTTAAGTTTTTGTCCGAAGGTTAATAGCTTTACCCGAAAGTTTTTAGCATTATCTTTTGGTTTTCGGTTTAGATCTTGGACATAATTAGCATAAACGAACTTCTAACATGTATATTAACATCATCCAAGGAAAATGAACAAGGTTTGAAGAGATTCTTACAAGAAAAAGTTGATCCAAAGTCGAGATGAAGAAGAAGAGGGCTGCTGTGATTGTTTCTCGTTCCTTGGTCCGATCTTCTTCTTCGTGGTGTTGTAGATGATGGTGGTGATGTCCAGGGACCTTAGAAGAGGCTGAGGATGATGGTGGTGGTGGTGGTTTGGGGCTGAAAGTGAGAGAATTTAGAGAAAAGAGAGTGTTTGGTGGTTTGGTGAAGAGTGTGGGTGTGGAGTGTATATGTGTTTAAAATGAATAGGTGGGCCAAAGACATTTGGGCCGATCATGGGCTGAGCTGGGCCGACCTTGGGCTTGGCCCAATGTTGGTTCTCGGGCTCGCGTCTTGCCCCTCGATTTCGTGTTACGTTATTCGGTCGGTTAAACGTTAATCACGCGTTTTAGAATTTAATCGTGATTAATTAGTTTTCGTGTTTTGTTCATGGCACAAAAGTGTTATTTTAATTTGGTGGGATGTTCTTAAACACTTTAGACGATCTCTTCCACATATTTGCCGGGTTTCGTTCGGTGTCGGATTCGATTCGTGCGTTTTCGTCGCGTACGATGTGTTTTGAAGGAAACGTGAAACGTTTTAGATATTATCGTGATAATATAAGTTAACTAACAATTAATTGTCATAATTATGTTATTTAATAAAAATGTTTTTCACCAACGTCCATATTTATTGTGTCGGATTCCATCCGAATGAATTTGCGTAATTTACAGTTAATTACGTACGTGCGTATAATACAATATACAAAGTGCTATAGTAATTAGTCCTATTTCACACTAATTACATGTAATAATGATATATGATTAATCACTAATGACGGCCTAATTTGTCGGGTGTCACAAGATGACCCTCTGTTCTTGGTACTGGGTCCACCAAAATCACCTTCTTGCAAAGGATCATGTTCTGGTGTTGCCTCTGTTTGGGTCTTATTTATGTTACTTCTGTCCTGCTCTGCCGTTTGGCCAGAAGCAGTAGAAGCAGCCCTCCCAGAATGGTCATCCCACTCCTTATAGACCACATGCTGTGTTGATTCATTGGACTAAGACAACTGAGCAGCAAGAGCCTCAGATGCCTGTGTGTTAGCCCTTTTGGCTTTAGCAGTGGGTGGTTTGTGGGTCTCTTGTTTTCTTTTGGTACCCCCAACTGCTGTGGGTTGAGAGATGATGGGTATGTCAACTCTCTCAGCAGATGGTTCAGCAGCAGTGGGTGTAACTGCAGCTGTGGTGGAGGGTGCAGGAAGCATTGATGAAAACAATGTTGTAACCCTCCCAAAAACTTTGGAGTCTCTCTTCATATTAGAAAAAACTTTAGGTTTGTGAGAGAGAACACCAATGATAGTATCCTGTGCAGGCAAATTTGAGATTTGTTCATTTAAAAATAACTGCACAAACCTTGGATACATCAAAAATTTTAATTTTGGTTGCTCAATATTCCTGAGCATACCAGAAAAAATTAGGTTTGAAAAATTGTATCTTTGACCAGTGGCAAGACAAACAATTGCATAAGCAATGTTGCTTCCAAACTGTTCAAAAGATGACCGTTTTGATGAGAGGCAGTGTAAAATAGTATGTATTAAAAACCTCCATTGATGGGAGAAAAGAGTCTTTTGAAACGTAAAAGTATCTAAAGGACCCTCATAACCCATCAAACGAAAATTATCATACAAAGTTTGATTAGGTAAAGAAGTTATACCTGCCTCATCATCGAGTTATAAAGAAGCGCGAACAGAGGCTTCAGTGATAACCACCCTGGTGTTGGACACCATTGAGACTATGCGCTTAGTCCCCTGTTTTTCTTCGATTGTTGCATTTACCCAAAAATCATTGATGTGATTTTTGGAGACTCTGGGTGATACGGTAAGAGCATGATAGATGTGAGAGGCACGAAGGAAATCAATAATTTGGATGAAGTCGTGTGCCTCTTTGGGTTTCATCAGATAGGCGATCATATTATGATTCTGCCCTATTGCAAGTGATGTGGAAGAGGAAGTGGAAGCCATTGATGTACAATCGAAGTGGAGTTGAAGGATTAGTGGGTGATTGATTGCATAAGCGCAAGAGTTTAGGTAGGAATTGAGAGCGTATTGAAAGACGATAAGTGTTTGGGTTTATATACTGTTCAATTTAGGTCAGTGGAAAAACCCCTAATTTTAACGCTAACACTGTTAACGAGTGAAAAGTATCACAAACAGTGGTAACTGAGAAATTGTACTAACAGTGATAACTTGTGACACCCCTCAAATTTAGGTGTGATTACGAACATTAATCACGTGCATGAGTTAGGCTAATTCCCTACTTAAGAGAATTCACACTATTTTTATGAGATAAGTCTAGCAAAGCCCAACAATTTTAATACGTAAAGTATTACTATTTTCGTAGTTAGTTATAAAAACGCGCAAAGCTATCGGAGCGAGTCCGACAAAAATATACGATCGTTGGTAAAAACTTTTTATAAATAACGTAAACCTATTTTATAATTAAATAGTAGTTATTTACGCTATATTATTATAGTACAATAATAAACGAACACTTTACGAAACGTACCGTACGAAACGCAATCACGCGAATCGCGCTCGACAAATAGAAGGAAAACTCAAATATTAATATAACAATTCTTTGTTGAGCAAACAAATTAATTAAACAAATTTGGGCAAGTGGGGATCGAGTGGAGCCTACAATAGAAATAGAAGTTCTGCAAACCCAAGACTTTTTAGGCCGGCCCCCTTACCCTTCCCAATGTAATATCATCATTTTAATTACTTACACACACAACTAAATTGTCCATTAGTCAAAAACTCTCAGAACTTTACCCAAAGTTTTCTCTCATTTTCTCTTCTCACGGCCACACAACCAGAAACTTTTCCAGCTTCACTTTCACTCCCAAATCTCATCTAAAATCACAAGGAAACTTACTGGTAACAAGGAGTCAAGCTTCATCATTTTCATACACATCTCGTTCGTCACACATACTTCAGGTAAGAACACATTTTTCTCAAACTTTCTTTGTTATTCGTAAGATTTTGTAGAACTAACATGCTAGTAAGTTCACTCACAAAATCTAAACTGGAAACTCACTCGAAGTTACCCTAAAGCGAACACTTTAAATCTACCAGGAAATCGTTTGTATTTTTATCTCAAACATCGAACGATTTCAGGCTTACCAAAATATACGAAAACTTACTTTTAAGAGTACAAAAATGTTGATATTTGCCTTATGATAGTTTCGGGTCCAAAGTAAACTCATTTAATCGAAACCCTTAAACCAAAACGATTTCCAGAAACGAACAGTGGAAACTAATAACTAGCAGTAGAAACTATTAGCAGTGGAAACTAGGAAATGCACTAGCAGTACTAACCGGGTAAATGAACCAACAGTAGAAACTACGTAAAATATACTAGCAGTAGAAACCACGTAAAAGTACACTAGCAGTATTGACCACGTAAAATGTACTAGCAGTAGAAACCACGTAAAAGTACACTAGCAGTATTAACCACGTAAAAGGTACTAGCAGTGGAAACCATGTAAAACATGCTAGCAGTAGAAACAGTGGTAACGGAATTGAACACACCAACAGTATTAACAGTGGAAACTAAGTGAGCAGTGGAAACTCGATACGACACAACCCGGGTGTCGCAACACTTACAACGAACAGTACTAACTAGCGACACTAACTTTTGTGTCGCAATGTTTACAACTAGCAGTACTAACTAGCGACGCAGCGACCAACAGTATTAACTAGCGACACAGCGACCAACAGTATTAACTAGCGACACTAACCTTTGTGTCGCATTAACCTTAGTGTGTCGCACTAGCCAAACATTATAAACCCTTGTGTCGCTACCTTTAAAAATCAACAGTATTAACTATTTAACACTAAACCAACAGTAGTAACTTAAAACTTGAATGACCACCCGGCAGTACTAACGGGCGAACATATTCACTAGCGGACATATCACCAGTTCACTACCCTATGTTATGTTGTGACACTAATGTTAACCACATAAGAAAATAACTTGGAAACACAAGACTTGTAATTCTACAAAGTTAACAACGAAACGCGAATAATAATAATAACATCAAGCATCATTATTCCGAAAACGTCACCAACGTATCGTACAAATTTTAAACACAATGATCTTTTGAAACGAGTGAACATTTAGCATGGTTCGGCAGTCAGCCAATTACTTATATAAACGATCTCTTGTGTATAGGACAATAAGAGACCTTACTTGGGCAACCATTTTGCTAGCTCTCACACTTAGCTCACGAGGTGAGTTCACAGCCCCTACTTTTACCGCTTTTACATGCTTTCCAACAGGGGTGAAAAACATAGTTACTGTTTTACTATTTGCCATAATCTACCACTATTATATAATTGCTTTCAATGCTTTTATACAACTGTTTATGATCGTATTCATACTATTGTGCAACTATGAAATGAGTTTCAAACTTTTATACGAACTGTTTACAAAAACGTTTTACTACTTGTGATAAACCGGAGAACGACCGGTAACTTTTGATACGCTGGAGAACGACCAGCATTGTGATAAACCGGAGAACGACCGGTAGTGTTTTACTGGAGAACGACCAGTACGTAATAAACCGGAGAACGACCGGTATTGTGATTCGCTGGAGAATGACCAGCATGTTATAGGCCGGAGAACGACCGGCCGTGTTAAACTGGAGAACGACCAGTATTTGATAAACCGGAGAACGACCGGTACTATTTTGAAAACGCTGGAGAGCGATCAGCAACGTATTTTAAAACTGTGTTTTGGGTAACATCCCAACTAAACTGTATTTTGGGGTAACATCCCAACGAAACCACGTCTTGATTGTTATGGCAACAACGATTTACAAACAAATTTGGTTTATCAAACTATACTTGCAAACATAAAACCTGTGAATTCACTCAACAATTTTGTTGACTTTTTACTATGTTTTTCAGGGAATTAGCTGCACATGTGAGACCACATGCACACTTATGAAACTAGGCGACCCACGAAGAATTTAGGATGCCATCTTTTGAAGCCAAATGGGATTTCTTTTGTATAACTTAAACTAGATTTCTACTTTTACGATTCGATGAATCGTAAACTTTTGTAAACAATTAGTTATGGCATCTTAATACATATGTTCTGCGATAATCATATGCTCTGATATGTATGAATGTCCAATGTTTACGTCGACGCCCCCACTCGAACTAATGCTTCCGCAAACCACCTGATAAACATAAATCATGAATTTGGGGGTGTGACATAACTGTCCAAACACTTAGGTTTCATGCGCTTGCCCATCTTATACTTATTTACACTAGCAGTGCTAACTTGTATAAGCAGTACTAACCGACCAAGGCAGTCACAACTTAATACAAGCAGTACTAATAGTCTAGCAGTATTAAGTAAAGAAAGCAGTGGTAATTAATTTTTTTTTTTTTTTTTTTAAATCAAAGAAGCAGTACTAATTCCAACACCAGCAGTTGTAAAATCCTGTAAGCAGTACTAAGTCTCCAAACAGTGAAAATTTTCCCTGCGCAGTGTTAACTAAAAGCAGCAAAAATAGACATACAAATAGAACTAATTACCAAGGGCAGTGTTAACTTGCTTCAGTATTAACATTGGCAGTATTAATACTAACAGTGGTAATTAGGGTTTAAGTATCAACCCAATTTTAAGCCCTTAAATTTTTTTTTTTTCAGCCCAGAGATAATGAGAAAAGTTAAGAAGAATTTATCAATCCAATGCTGGTAACCAAAAATATAAATCTGCCCACATCAAATGCTTTGGTAAACAGATCTACATATTGATTATCAGTATGGACTTTTAAAATTTATATAAGTCTTTTCTCATTACAATCCCTAATAAAGTGATATCTTATTTCAATGTGCTTAGTTTTTGAATGTTTAACTGGGTTATTTATGATACTAATAGCAGAGTTATTGTCAATAAATATAGGAGTGTTAAGAAAAATCAAACCATAGTCTAACATCTGATTCTGAATCCATAGAACTTGAGCACAACAGCTAGCAGCAGCAACATATTCAGCCTCTGCTGTTGATGTACACACAGTTGTTTGCTTCTTGCATTGCCATGATACCAACCTTTCTCCTAGAAATTAACAACCCCTGATGTGGATTTTCTATCCAAATTTGCACCTCCATAGTCACTATCTGTGTAGGCAAGCAGATCAAAAGAACTATTCTTTGGATACCAAAGGCCTAGTTTTGGTTGGCCTTTCAAATACCTAAAGATTCTTTTCACTGCATGTAGATGTGACATCTTAGGATTGGATTGAAATCTTGCACACACTCAAACAGCAAACATGATATCTGGTCTGGATGATGTTAGATACATGAGGGAGCCAATCATTGATCTATAGAGATGAACATCAACATCCTCCCCCTCAAGATCTGCATGTAATGATTTGTGTGTCTCCACATGTGTGCTTGCAACCTTTGCATCCTTGTAGCCAAACCTCTCCAATATGTCATTCACATATTTACTTTGATGAATAAAAATCCCATCCTTCTGTTGTTTGACTTGTAAGCCCAGAAAGAAAGTTAATTCTCCTATTGAACTCATCTTGAACTTGTCATGCATCAATACTTCAAACTCCTTGCAAAGACTGTCCCTTGTAGAACCAAAAATAATATCATCTACATAGATTTGCACTAGTAGGATATCATTCTTAATTCTTTTAGTGAACAAGGTTTTGTCAATTGCACCCCTTGTGAATCCATTCTTCAGCAGATACTTTGATAATGTGTCATACCAGGCTCTTGGTGCTTGATGTAAGCCATAGAGAGCTTTATCCAATCTTAACACTTGATCAGGGTAATTGGAATCTTCAAAGCCTGGAGGTTGGCATACATAAACTTCTTCTTGTATAGTGCCATACAAAAAGGCACTCTTCACATCCATTTGATAGATTTCAAACCCTTTGAATGAGGCATAGGCCAAGAATAGTCTGATAGCCTCAATCCTAGCCACAGGAGCAAATACCTCATCATAGTCAATCCCTTCTTCTTGTGAGTACCCCTGTGCTACTAATCTAGCCTTGTTCCTAATCACTATCCCTCTTTTATCTTTCTTGTTCCTGAACACCCATTTGGTGCCAATTGCTCTTTTTCCTTTGGGTAGATCCATCAAGGTCCATACTTTCTGTATCTTGAACTGAAGCAACTCCTCTTGCATAGCTTCAATCCAACTTGGATCCTTTAGAGCCTCTGATACTTTCTTTGGCTCCATCTGAGATATAAAGCATGCATATAAAGAAGTGTGGAGTCCTTCTTCTGTTACTTTGTGTTGCTGCCTTGTTTGTACAAGTGTGGCAACATCACCAATCACATTTTCTAGAGGATGATCCCTATGAACATGATAGTGTTTTGTTGGTGACACTGGTATCTCAGATTCCAAGTTTGTTGTATTCACAATCATCTCATTTTCTTGTGTATCTGATGTGATTCTCTCCCTAAACTGTCTTGAAGGAGTGAAAATGTTATTCATGATTCTCTGTTCTACAGCTGATAGATCAGTTAAATCTGTAGCTGTGTTGTCCACATTTTCACTCTCACTTTCGTCTTCATCTTCCTCCAATTCTGGCATATTTGGATCATCAGGCCAGTCAGTTGATGTTTTACCACCATCATTATCCTTTTGACTTGTTATGCCAGACACTGAACCCTGTGTTGTCTGCTGTGGAATGGAGTCAAATACTTCTGGTGGATCAGGTGACCAAACATGAAATAAAACATATTCATGTGTTTTGCTTTTCTGTGCAGTTGGTATGATTGTTGCTGAAGTACTTGTACCTGCATTTATACCTGCACTTGATTGCACATTTGTATATCTAAAAGCATGGGTTAGTGCATCAATATCAAACAAAGAGTCTGGTCCTTTTCCTACAGCATTTTCAGTATATTCATTGAATGTTATATCCATTGACTCCTCTATGATTCTTGTCTTCTGGTTGAAAACTCTATAAGCCTTATTTTGAATAGAGTAACCAACAAAAAGACCTTCATCAACCTTGCTTTCAAACTTTCCTAAGTGACTTCTGGTATTTAAGATGGTACAAGGACACCCAAATGGTTTTAAGAAACTAACCAATGGTTTTCTCTTAAAGAACAGTTCATATGGTGTCTTGTTATGAGGCTTGACAACTAATACCCTATTTTGGACATAACAAGCAGTGCTAACTGCTTCTGCCCAAAAAGTCATAGGTAATTTAGAATCAGCTAACATAGTTCTTGCAGCCTCAATTAGTGTCCTATTTCTCCTCTCAGCTACCCCATTTTGTTGTGGAGTCCTAGATGCACTAAATTCTCTCTTAATACCTTTGTTTTCACAGAATTAATCCATCTCTTGATTTTTAAACTCTGTGCCATTATCACTCCTAATGATTTTTACTTTGAGATTCATCTGATTTTCAATCTTAGTTATAAATGATCTAAGTATTTCACCTGTTTCATCTTTTGTCCTAAGGAAGAACACCCAGCTGAATCTAGTATAATCATCAATTACTACTAAACAGTATAATTTCTTCCCTATACTGCTTATATTTGTTGGTCCAAACAAGTCCATATGTAGTAAGTGTAATGGTGAAAAGTTTGTGTTCACAGTTTTGGACTTAAAAGAAGACATATGTTGCTTGCCCTTTTGGCAGGTAACACAATGATCATCACATGAATATACCTTTTCAGGTAAACCTCTAACAAGTTTGCTTTTGACAAGCTTATTAATGGTCTTGTAATTCATGTGACACATCCTTCTATGCCACAGTTCAGATTCATTCACAGTTGCTTTGCTTATAAGACAGTTTAATTCAGGTTGAGGTTCCATATTTGCCAAGTCACACTTATATACATTATGCTTTCTAGGAATTCTCATTAAAATCATATTTTCAGGTATTTTAAACTCTTTAGAAAGTATAAGGCATTCAGTGTCAGTAAAATGAACTGGGTTCTTTTTATCTGTGATTTGACTCACACTTAGCAAATTGTACTTCAGTTGTTCAACAAAATACACATCTTCAAAACTTATCTTATTACTGTGCAGTGTTCCTTTGCCTGTTATTTTCCCTCCTTTGGGATTGCTTCCAAATGCTACATATCCTCCATCAAATGATTTGAAGTCCTGTAGCATCTTCTTATCCCCAGTCATGTGTCTTGAGCAGCCACTGTCCATGTGCCATAAGTTTGTTGGCTTGCTCTGCACATATAATTAAACAATAAAATTAGTTTCTCTTGGGAACCCAAACCAATTTGGCTTTGGGTTTCCCATGTGCATTCACAAAGTCAACTTTCTGGAAGATCATTGATTGTGATGCACAGTTGGTATTTGGACCTTTTGATTTATCAGATGTAATTGGTGTCCAAATCCAACTTATTTTAGGCTTAACAGTGGAAATTGATCTAACAGTGTTAACTGTTTTATCAATCTTACTAACAGTGTTAATATTATTAACACTGACAGTTTTAGGTTTTACCACTGTTTTTGCCTTGTTACTGTTGGCTAATTTTCTAGTTAATACTGATGCATTAGAAATAGCTGTAACAGTCTTTAACTTATTAGCCTTAACATTTTTCTTCTTGGCAGTAGTAATATGATCAAGTTTTGATTTAAAATTATGTTTATTGATCATATCAGGTCCTGTCCATGGTTGTTTTCTAATCCTTTGAAGAATTTTTGGATTATAATAGCAATCATGTTGAAGATGATTGTTTCTGCCACATGTAAAACAGGATTTCTCCTTTACCACTGTAAAATTGTTTCCCAACTTTTGTGAAACCATTTGGTTCCAATTTCTTTGATTTCCTCTGGGTTTTAATTGTTGAGAAGGTGGTAATTGAGAGATTCTGGCTTTACATTTACAGTCAGCACAGTTAATGTTCACAGATTTTAGATTAGTAGGTTTGTTAACTGTTTTAACTGAATTACTAATGTAACCTAGACCAGCTCTAGATTTATTAGTAGAAGATTTCATCTTTTCCAAATTACTCTTTATCTTTTCCTGAAACAATCTTTTACCCTCTTCTATTTTATCACTTTTAAGTTCTAAAACTAGACCAGTATTTGATTTCTTGCTACTCTCACATGATTTTTCAGAATTTGAACTATCAGTTGTTTCAGAATTAGAATTCTTATTGTTTTCAGATGAAAAGTCCAGCTCATCTTCCTCAGTCCATTCCTTAATTTCAACCTTATCAAAGTCAATTTCATCTTTCAAGTTAATAACTGGATCAACCTTTGTAACATCAACTGCTATTCCTTCCTTTAACTTATTTAAATTTAAATCAGTTTTAGAAGGAAAATAGTTGTTATTATAGGGTGGGGAAACAGAATTATATCCTAAACCAGTTTTTATCTTATCATGAATTTGAGATTTGATAATTTGATTTACACTCTTAGAATCATGTTCAAGATCACTTACTGTTAATTTTATATTGTCTCTTTCACATGTGACCTCTACTAATTTCAGATTCAGTGCTTCTAACTTATCTTTTAATACATCTCTCTCCCATCTGGCATACTTAAGATCATATTCATATTGAGTTACATTCTTTTCATATGCCTTAATTTGACTTTCTAAATTTTCTATGGCAGCAGTAGTGTGTCTACTTTTAATTTCACATTGCTTAAGTTCCTCACAAAATTTCATATCATAATCTCTATAGTGTTTAACAGTCTGTTTGCACACAGGAGAACATAATTTGATTTGTACCTAAGGAACATCTAATGACTAGCCATTAAAGCTTGATTCTTCACTTCATGTTCTGCTTGATCACTTCAATCAAAATCAAGTCCATCCTGTGAAATTAAGGCATTGGATGTACTCTCCAGTACTTGTACAGTCCTTCTCTGAATCCCATTGCTTCCTGTTCTCTGCCCATTCTGCTCTTGTCTTCTTCTTCTGCATTCCCTTGCAAAGTGCCCCATTTTATGACAGTTGAAGCATTCTACCTTACTTTTATCAAACCAAGCAGCATCATTCCTTTGATTTGTAAAGTTATTCCTTCCTGTCCTTTACATAAATCTTTTGGCTCTTTGAGTAATCAAAGCAATTTACCACTTAATATCCATCTCCTCCAGATTATCAACATTAATCTGCTCCAAATCTTCATTAGTAAGTGAAGAGTTCACATTACTAGCAAAGAAAGATTCCAATATCTGATCATTTGATCTGCTTTGTGATGATCCAATTCCTGCAGCAATATAAGTAGACCCTTGTTGATTTGAATCAACTTGAGATCCACTTACTGACATAAAAGCAGCATTATGATTGTTTCCTAAAGCCTGCTTTTTGCTTTCAACTTCTAGCTCAAAGTTTCTCAGATCATTATAGATATCCTCAAGCTCCTTCACTTCTAAATCTGCACTCTGTCTTAAACCTACTATGTAGATTGTCCATTCCTCACCTAATGATCTCAGAAACTTCCTATTCAAATCATCTTTATCAATCTTTACCTTATGGTTCTCCAGGTCTCCAACTAGCTTTGAAAATCTGTCAAAGGTTTGAGTTAAAGTTTCTGTTTTTGCATAATTGAAGTTCTCATATTGTTGCTTCAATAAAGATCTTTTCTTCTTCTTGGTGCTATCATTACCACCAAATCTCTTTTCAATAGCCTCCATGAGTACTTTGGCATCATCACAGGCTTCAAACCTTCTTTGGTACTCATTAGGAATTGATAGTAACAATGTGCTGAGGGCTTTAAATTCTATAGATCTGACTTTTCTTTCTGCATCAGTAGTTGGTGGTGGTCTCTGTTGCTTGACACCATCACCATCTACCGTCACTGGAGGACCATTTACCACAACTTCCCACATCTGATAATCTGTGAGAAGCATATATTGTTTGATTATGATTTTCCACAGATCAAACTCATCAGGCCTGAGCATAGGGATTTTAGTGACCTGGATTCCTTCATTGTTTTCTGTTGCCATTGAATTCAATACTTAATCACAAACTACACCTTAAAAATCAATTTAATCTTAAATTCCAGATCTTTCTGTATTCAAAGCTTTCCAAGCTCTGATACCACTTGACAATCCCGATTCAATTCAATTCACTTGTAATCTTGAACAAGCTTTGAATTATTATTGAGAAGTTGCGGAATAACACTCAATAATATTAGAAAGATCAAAGATAAATATTGAGAACAAATAACAAAACACAAATATTAAAATTAAAGCGCCAATCTTATTAATATGAATAAGACGAATACACTTGTTGTATTAGGGTTTACACCTTGAAGTTGCGCTATCTCTTATTCACTAATTTCGTATCAATTCTAAGTTCTAAGGATCTCTATTTATAACACATAGAGTCCTGTACAATCTCCTATTATTATGGAATTAGATAACTTCCATAACAGACTCATTCTTATCACAAAGTCATAAACAGTGTTAACTACCACATTTGAACATTCAGTGGAAACAAACTTCCAACAGTGGTAACTGCTTCATTTATGAAAGTCTAAGTATAAATTTAACTAACAGTGTTAACCACTTCAACATACACTAACAGTCTTAATTACATAAATAGTGGAAACTACTTACAAATCTTAACTAACAGTGTTAATCCTTGTAGCAGTGTTAACCTTCAGTTCTTCAAACAGTTGTAATCTTCGACCTTCAGTGTTAATCTTCAACCTTAAGTTGTAATCACTTGATCTCTTCAGCTTTAACAAACAGTGATAATCTAAATCCGAATCAGTTTATCCTAACACAAATCTCAATATTTTTGCATGAGACCAGTTGGGTTTGAAAGATAACTCAAAAATGTAAATCTCAGAAGAAAAACCATCACTTTTGGTGGAGTAATCATGGAGATACAGCCTTCCAAAGTCGACATAAAATCCTGACAGAAAGTTGTCCAAGTCTCATACTTTACCAAAAATCACTTATTTTTCCTATAAACATAATTATTGGTAAAATCTGAAAATAAATCATTTGAGCAGCTTTTAAGAGTGTTTTCATGGATAAAATAACAAGAATAAAAAAATAAACTAAAACCCTTTGCATGCATGTAAAGAAAAACTTTGAATCTATAATGAAAATCGAAGTGTTGGTGCAAGATGCACATGAACCATCTTGCACCCTTAATTACCTCTAAATTCTGAAATGTTAGGGTGGTGAGTTGAACTTGTTCCGGTGGCTTACAGTCGATTATCAGGTTCTTGTATGGAAGATTAATGGAGAAAAGTGGTGTAGGAGGTGGATGTATGGAGAGAAACCGTATGTATGTTTTTGGGGAGAGAAATAGAGAGAGTTTTGTGGGTGTTTTTGGGGAGTAATCTACAGAAAGTGAAGGAGAAAAAAAGAATAAAGTGTATAGAAATGATAGGGGGAGGTGAATGGTTGAGTGTTTGAATGGAGGAGTGTGCAGGTGGTTTATGGGGAGTGTAAGATATTTGATTGTGTTTTATGGGAAAAGGTGTTGCTGACAGGTTTTTGAGAGAAAAGAGGGGGAGGTTTTATTTAAATTTTTCTTTGTTTGTAAAAACGTTTAAAGTTAAAAATTTTGATGCCTAGTTTACAGTATGCATACAACTGGTGCGTCTGTGTGTTATATATAAAAGAGTTGATACTGAAAGGTGTTATGGATTCCATTTAATTCCTCTGGTAATTCTAACCGATAGGCTATTTTCCTACTCTTGCCATGATCTTAAATGGTCCTATAAACCTTGGACTTAACTTTCCTCTTTTTCTGAATCGGATGATTCCTTTCCATGGTGACACCTTCAACATAACTCGTTCTCCTTCCTTGAACTCAATAGGGCGTCTTCTCTTATCCGCATAAGACTTTTGCCTATCTTGAGCTGCTTTCAACCGTTCTCTAATTTGATTTATCTTTTCGGTGGTTCTCAATACAACATCGGTGCTAGCCAATTCTCTTTGGCCAATCTCACCCCAACAAATTGGAGTTCTACACTTCCTCCCGTAAAGCATTTGTAAGGTGGTATACCAATACTCGTATGATAACTATTATTGTAAGAAAACTCGGCCAATGGCATATGAGTATCCCAACTACCACCAAAGTCAATAACGCATGCCCTCAACATGTCCTCCAAAGTTTGAATCGTCCGCTCACTTTGACCATCGGCTTGGGGGTGGTAAGATGTACTTAAATTAAGACGAGTCCCCATTTCCTCTTGAAACTTTGCCCAAAATCTTGATGTAAATCTACTATCTCTATCGGAGACAAAAATTTCGGCACTCCATGCCTCGCTACAACCTCTCTCATGTATAAATCAGCTAATACTTCGGAAGAAGATGCCTCCCTAATTGGTAAAAATAGTGCACTCTTGGTCAACCGGTCAACTATCACCCAAATTGCATCATATCGTTTTTGAGTTCTCGGTAGTTTGGTGATAAGATCCATAGTAATGTGCTCGCACTTCCAAATGGGTATATCTAAAGGTTGTATTTTTCTGTAAGGCTTTTGATGCTCCGCCTTCGCTTGTAAACATGTTAGGCATTGTTCAACATACCTTGCAATTTCCCTTTTCATACCCGACCATCAATAATCGATTTTTAAATCGTGGTACATCTTAGTGGCACCAGGATGAATAGAATATTTGAATTGTGCGCCTCATCAAGTAATAACTTTTTCATCTCCTTCGAGTTTGGAATCCAAATTCTACCATAACGAGTCTTTAGGCCACGTGAATCGTCCACAAGGTCATGTACTTGACCCTTGATGCGCTCCGTATTAACGTCCCCTTTTTGCCACGCTCGATGTTGAACCTCTTTTATCTGTTCAAAGAGATTAGGTGTGATCATCATACGTAGTGATTTATGTCACACCCCGCTAAAGCGGAAACACGAGGTGTCACAGCTAATGATTTCACAACACAAAGATATAGCAACCATACCATCTGAATTAGGATAAAACAGCCTTGGAGGCATCAAAAGTACATCAAATTGTTCAAAGTATACGGCATTATTACAAACATATTACAAAACTTTAGTTCAAAGTCCGTTTAAATGGCTTGGTCGACATAATCCCATGCATTAGCCCACATATGATCCGTGCTTACCGACATTCTCCTGAAAAGCATGCCAAAACAAAATGGTCAACTATGGCCATAGTTAGTGAGTTCAAAGTTTGAAATAATTAAACCGAAAGTGTGTCCAATCGTGGACATAAATGTGGGTATAGCCGTCCGTTTCGTGGACGCTATCATCCCTGTGTTTGTCCAATCGGGACAGTTATAACAAGCATTTGGTTGATAAAGATATTGCAAGTAAACATGTGGTAATAAAGAGAGAATGTATAAGCCTTGAGACCACAACTAATCCGGTTATCTGACCGCTGCCCAAAAGTATAAGAGCTGCATGTTCTTCAACAAACATGAGTAAAAGGCGATATTATGCACCCACGTTGAAGTGTGAGTGAGGGATGGTCCTACCCTAAATAACATGCTACCCATAATATCTACGGCTCGTCGCTACGAGTTAATTAGTAGTGAATAAGTTGCAGGGGACTTTGAGTATAAGAAAAACCCAAGCTTGACATGTTGACATACCACAGTTTGCGTAAAAACAGTTCAAAAGCAGTTGATAGTACGTAAAAATTCAACCAAAAGTTTAAAGTAATTGCATGCTTTCAGCCCCAAAAATAGAAATCAGAAAGAGGGGACAATGAACTCACCTTGGGAGCTGAGTTTAACGAGTATAGTTCTGTGAGCAAGTTACAATCCGGAAATGATGCTCTAACCGTGACCTAGTCCAGTGAGAATGTGTCCATTAATGTCTAGTGATATGCTTTAATACATGAGTTCATACGAGTTGGTTACCCACAAATTTAAATGATGAATCTGCCCAGGGTTGTGTGGGTTGTTTTGTGACTCTTTTAGCAAAACTAAACAGTTTCTGGGCATCTTCTTGATACCCCTCAAAATATTAGGTCTTTGGTGTATGTTTTAGGTTTTGTGTGAACGATTAAAAAAATCAAGCTATTCCCAGTTTAAAGTCACTATTTTTATAAAGAATAGATAAAGATACGGTTGTCCAAAGTTAGGTGAAGAAACTACCACTGCACGGCAGCCTCACTCCCTTGTCATTCAACCAGTATTTGAAGACTCAAATCTTACTGTTGCATGAAATCAGTTGGGTTTGGAAGATGACATATAAAGGTAAATTTTTAGAAGAAAAACTATCACTTTTGGTGGAGTATTCATGGAGTTACAGCCTTCCAAAGTTGGCTTAAAATCTGGACAGAAAGTTGTCCAACTCTCCTACTTACCAAAAGCACATAACATGTTATAAAATCCGTATGTAAATGATTCGAACAAACTTTAAGTGTGTCTTTTATTTGTAAAACATTATAACATTTCAGGTACAAAAACCCTAATGCACACATATTATAAAGAAAATGTAACAGTAACCAGAAATAGAAGTAAATGGGTTGTGCAGAATAGAATGTAAACATTCTTGCACTTTATGATTACCTCTTCGACCAGGAGTGTATGTTAGGAGTGATGAAGTTCTATCCACAGGAAGTTGAGTTTGAGCAGGTTTCCCCGGAGTGGTTGATTTGTGGATGAAAGATGATGAATAAACTGGGTGCTTTGGTTAAATCCGAGTATAAGTCTTGAGAGAGTTTGAGAGAAAATAGATGAGTGAGTTTTGAATATGAATGTGTATTCTCTGTTGGTTGAAACAAAAGGAATAAAATGTGGAGTGTATAAGATTATCACCCGGGAATTTGATTGGGTGAAGGTGGAGGTGATTTTATGGGGAGTGTAAGTTAATTGATTAGGTTTTATGGGAATTAGGTTTGCTGGCCGATTTTGAGGGAAAAGAGGTAATCATAACCCTTTTTGCGTGCACAGTTAACTCTATTTCAAATATTAATGTTCCTTTTTACAGAATATGAATGGTTACTTAACTTATTAAGCTACTTAGAAAGCTTTTAAATCGGGCAGGAGGTTTTGCTGTGTGTGTGGGCAACACTTGATTGGTCTTAAAATCGTTTAAGCATCTCACTGGTAATAGATTGACACTTAGTACTTCATGATTTGATCGGGACATTAATGTGTTAACAGTGAAAACTTTGAACTAACAGTGGAAATGGTGCTTTGTGCTAGCAGTGTTAACTACTGAGCAGTGGTAACTGAATGTCACAAGCAGTATTAATCAATGCGGGCAGTAGAAACTGGACTAACAGTAGTAACTGGACTAGCAGTGGAAACTGACTAGCAGTTGTAGTAATGAAGGCGGTAGTAACTCGACTACCAGCAGAAACTCAAACAGTGGTAACTAATGGGTACAGTGCTAACAGTAGAAACAGTGGTAATTGAGCTAATCAGTGGAAACTGAAGTATGTGCTAGCAGTGGAAACTAAGGAATTGTGCTAGCAGTGGAAACTGAAGTATGTGCTAGCAGTGGAAACTAAGGAATTGTGCTAGCAGTATTAACTTAGGATTTGTACTGGCAGTATTAACTGAAGAATTGCTCTAGCAGTATTAACTTAGGAATTGTACCAGCAGTATTAACTTAACTTTGTACTGGCAGTATTAACTAGACTTTGTACTGGCAGTATTAACTCGGTAAAGAGTATAAACTTCTAACCAACAGTACTAACTACGACTTCCAGTATTAACTTTTGATTAGCAGTATTAACTATAATTCTTAAGAAGGTCAGGTCCAGATTTAGGTGGAGATTAAGTTAAGTATTAACCTGGTATTTTTGGTGGTTGTTACACTATCTCCCCGTTGAAAAGAATTTCGTCCCGAAATTCAATTTGTTCCGTTGGTTGCCAAATCAATAGGAAATAAATGTGGGTATTTGTGTCGAATATAGTCTTCGCGTTCCCAAGTAAATTCAGGACCTCGACGTGAATTCCACCTAACCTTTACAATGGGTATCTTACTTCGTTTTAAACTTTTGACCTCACGGTCCATGATTTCAAGTGGCTCTTCTACGAAGTTTAGATTGTCATCTATTTGGATATCATCGAGAGGGACAATTAGTGTTTCGTCGGCTAGACATTTCTTTAGATTGGAAACATGGAATGTGTTATGTATGTTGCTAAGCTTCTGGGGTAGTTCTAGTCGGTACGCGACCGGACCAATCCTTTCTATTATCTCAAAAGGTCCAACATACCTTGGGTTAAGTTTGCCTCGCTTACCAAAGCGGATCATGCCCTTCCAGGGTGACACTTTCAAGAGTACTTTGTCGCCGACTTGAAATTCTAAAGGTTTCCTACGGTTATCAGCGTAGCTTTTCTGCCTACTCCTGGCAGTCCTCAATTTTTCCCTGATGATAGTGATTTTATCAGTTGTCTCTTGAATAACATCGGGTGTGATTAGCTGTCTATCACCGGTTTCTAACCAACAAAGTGGTGATCGACACTTACGACCATATAGCGCCTCAAAGGGTGCACAACCTATGCTCGTGTGGTGACTGTTGTTGTAGGAAAACTCCACAAATGGCAAGTGAGTATCCCAGCTGCCTTTGAGATCTATGGCACAGGCTCTTAACATGTCTTCCAATATTTGGATGGTCCGCTCACTTTGACCATCGGTTTGTGGATGGTAGGCAGTGCTCAAATTTAGTTGAGTGCCTAGACCCTTTTGAAGTTGTTGCCATAAGCGTGACGTGAATCGGCTATCTCTATCGGAAATGATGGAGAGTGGTATTCCATGACGTACAACGATTTCGTCGATATAGATTTGAGCGAGTTTGTCCATCTTGTAATCTTCTCGGATAGGAATAAAGTGCGCTGATTTTGTTAATCTGTCCACTATGACCCATATAGAGTCATGTCCTCTTGCCGTTCGTGGCAATTTCGTGACGAAATCCATTGATATTTGTTCCCATTTCCATTGTGGGATTTCCGGTTGTTGCAACAATCCTGATGGCTTCTGGTACTCTGCCTTGACTTTGGAGCAAGTCAAGCATTTTCCCACGAATACCGCAATATCCTTTTTCATTCCTGGCCACCAATAGTATTCCCTTAAGTCCTTGTACATTTTATCAGCTCCGGGGTGAATTGAATACTTGGATCTATGGGCTTCTTCAAGAATGATCTTTCTCAATTCATTGACATTCGGAATCCAAACTCTTTCCTTGAAATACCGAACTCCATCGGACTTGACTTCAAATCTTTGATCCAGGTTATGCAAGGTTTCATTCTTTATGTTCTCCGGTTTCAAAGCTTCATCTTGAGCTTCCAAGATTTGAGTTTTCAGACTCGTCTGAACTTGTATTCCCAATGCTCGCACTCGCGAGGGTCTTAACTTTTCCTTCCTACTTAATGCATCTGCTACGACGTTAGCCTTGCCTGGATGATACTTGATGTCGCAATCGTAGTCACCAAGCAGTTCTACCCATCTCCTTTGTCTCATGTTGAGCATCTTCTGATCGAGGATATGTTGAAGACTCTTGTGATCGGTGAAGATGGTGCACTTTGTGCCATACAGATAGTGTCTCCAAATTTTAAGAGCGAACACCACCGCTCCTAGCTCTAAGTCATGGTCGTATAATTCTTCTCATGCTCCTTTAGTTGTCTCGATGCGTAGGCAATCACCTTATTCCTTTGCATCAGCACGCAGCCCATTCCTTGGTGGGATGCGTCACAGTATACGACAAAATCTTCTGTTCCTTCCGGTAAAGCTAAGATGGGCGCGTTACACAGCCTACTCTTCAGAGTTTGAAACGCTTCCTCTTGTTTCCTTCCCCAAACAAACTCCTTGGCTTTCTGGGTCAGCTCGGTCAATGGCTTAGCGATCCTTGAGAAATTCTTAATAAACCTTCGGTAGTAACCGGCTAATCCTAAAAATTGACGTATCTCTGTAGGGGTTCTCGGAGCTTCCCATTTCTTGATAGCCTCGACTTTGGCTGGGTCAACATGTATTCCCTCCTTGTTGACTACGTGACCAAGGAAGTGCACTTCTCGAAGCCAAAACTCACACTTTGAGAACTTGGCGTACAACTTCTATTCCTTTAACAATTTCAATATTGACTCCAAGTGTCATTCATTGTCTTCTTTGCTTTTGGAGTAAATCAGTATATCGTCGATGAACACAATTACGAACTTGTCTAGATATGGGCGACACACCCTATTCATCAAATCCATGAATACCGCGGGTGCGTTGGTTAGCCCAAACGGCATTACCAAGAACTCATAATGCCCATATCGCGTCCTAAAGGCTGTCTTTGAGATGTCCTCTTCACGGACTCTCAATTGGTGGTATCCTGAACGAAGATCGATTTTTGAAAAGTACGATGCGCCTTGCAATTGGTCAAATAAATCGTCGATTCGGGGTACAGGGTATCGGTTCTTTATGGTTAACTTGTTTAGCTCTCTATAGTCTATGCACATACGGAACGATCCGTCTTTCTTCTTTACGAAGAGGACTGGGGCTCCCCAGGGCGATGAGCTTGGATAAATTAGTCCATGACTCAACAACTCTTGCAGTTGGCTTGACAATTCCTGCATCTCGGACGGTGCCAGACGATACGGTGTCCTTGCTACGGGCGCCGCTCCGGGAATTAGGTCGATTTGGAATTCAACTGGCCTAGGTGGGGGAAGTCCAGGTAGGTCATTTGGGAAGACCTCAGGGTGATTTCTAACAACAGGGATGTCTTGAATACACTTCTCCTCCGGCCTTTTGTCAACCACATGTGCCAGGAATGCGGAGCATTGCTTCCCCAGGTACTTATGCATTTGCCTAGCTGACACCATGTTCAGTTTCTTGCCGGGTTTATCCCCTTGTATGACAAAGGTTTCGTTGTCGGAGAGAGGTATCCGAATAACCTTATCAAAGCATCCTATTTCCGCTCGGACCTTTGTCAACCAATTCATTCCCACAATCACATCAAAGCCTTTCAGCTCAATCGGTATTAAGTCAATGTTAAACACCCTACCAGCTAGGTCCAAGGTACAATTGGGTACTATGTCCCTAGCTTCGTACTCATGACCGTTAGCGTATTCAACAGTAAAGGTTTCACTCAATGGTATAGAGTCTAATTCGATTAATGGTCGGAATTCTAGCGAGACAAAACTTCTCTCGGCTCCTGAATCAAATAATACAGACGCATAGTGACCGTTCAAGAGAAACGCACCTGTTACAGCGTTTGGATCCTGTCGGGCTTCTTCAGCTCCGATGACGAATGCTCGGCCTCTCGCTGGCCCTCTCTGATTCCCAACGTTGTTGCCAGTGGTCCTGTTCAACCGTGGGCAGGCGTTCCTCAGATGATCTTGGCTTCCGCACTCGTAGCATACCGCTTTAGGACGGTCGTTCACGTTCCCAGCTCTACAATACTTGCCGGTGTGGCCCACCTGATTGCATTTTTCACACACTGGACAATTTCCAGCATGGTGAAATTTGCATTTATTGCACTTTGGGTGAGGACCACTGTATTGCTTCGACCCTTGAGCCGCAATGCCAAAATTTCTTGCCACCATTGGCTTCTTGTTGGGATAACCGCCACCTCTTTGCCTTGGCTGGTCATCTACCTTGCGCTTACCAGAGTCGTTTCTTTTAGATGACCCACCTGACCGGACCACATCATTGGTCAGGTGGTTGGCCATCACAACTGCGGCCTGTATGGTGGTTGGGTTAGCCGCGGTAACCATCCCCCGGATTTCGGGTACTAATCCCCAAATGTACCTATCAATCCTTTTCTCTTCTGGGTTCACCATATGGGGCACTAGTCTTGCAAGTTCGTGGAAACGGGCGGTGTACTTATCAATGTCCGTTCCGACCATGGAGTGATTCCAGAACTCGGACTCAAGTTTCTGGAGTGCGTCCTTCGGACAATACTCCTCGGTTAATAACTTTTTGAACTCCTCCCAGTTGAGGTTGTATGAGGCTTCACGACCTCGGCACTGAGTCTGGCTGTTCCACCAGGTCAGAGCCCTACCTTGGAGCATGCAAGCAGCATACTCGACCTGGTTTTCACTCGCACATTTGCTAATATGGAGTACGGACTCCATGCTCTCGATCCATGACAGCAGTCCGACCGCGCCCTCTGTTCCTCGGAACTCCTTGGGTCGGCAAGACATGAAAGTCTTGTAGCTGCATCCGGGATTGTTGTTGTTGTTGGGAGGTGCTACAGGGGTTGCTTGTGTGGCATTCAGGCTTGCGGTGATTTGTGCCACAAGGTTTGGCAAAGCCGCGTTAAGTTGTTGGGCGATTTGGTCAGCCATTTCGTTGGTGTTTCTCCTAGGAGGCATGATTCTACGATATTCACAGAGTTTTGTTTTAGAACGCATACATGTTTAGCCTTAGTTATAGCTAAGAATTTCGCGCGTTGGAATTTGTAAGATTCGGTAGTAATAGATGTGCATAGCAATAATGAATGTATATAAAGTCAAAATATGATAGTATTCATCTCTTTTGGAAAAATAGATAATGCCAAAATACATAATTTGTTCGGCCTTAAGCCCCTTAAGCCGCAACTTAATCAAATCAAAAGACAATAGTTACTACTAAATCCAAGGGTAAACCTATGACATGGTCACCATAATAAGCCAAATGAGTACAATGAGCAACAACAGACCCAACCCTACGCAAATCCACACTAAATTCCTGGTAGTTCTCCTAGTCGATTCAGCATACGCCCCAGCCCTAACTGCCTGGTGGGACAATCCTTCTAACAATTCGGACATCTCGTACAAGAGCTGTCCTTGGTGATCAATCCTTCCCCGACAATGGTGTAGCTCATTAGTCATTAAGTACATCCTCCTTAACTCTTCGGCGGTCATCCCTGCTCTATGACCTGCCGGCATTCCCATAACAGTACGGGATGACGATGCCTCTTCTGGTCGGGATATGACAGGATTGACATAGTCATTCATCCTTTCCTGCCATGTGTATCTATCGGTGACTCGGGTTGGGGCAGGGTTAGGTTGGTTGCCAAGATGGTATTCCTGTGGGGGTGCTCTTAGTGTGTCTCCAACGGGGTTAGCAACCCTCATTCTCGCAGTGCGTCTAACACGGAAACTCGATCGGGCTGGTTGTGATGGGACAGGTGCTGGTGATGCTCTAAGGGCAGGAGTGATTCCCTCACTACTTGCTCCTTGGTCGGTGCTAGTGTCCATGGTTGGTTCCTCGGAACTAGTTGGGATATTCCTAGGTCGACTCGTGATGTAACCCGATGCATCAGCCGAGTAGGGAGTACGAGTGGATGATGAATGAGACATGGTAAGACTGAAAACGAAAGTGTGTTAGGTTGCTAATAACAATGAATGGATCATATGATATGTGAAGCACATGCATGGTAAGGATAAACATTAACATTAACCCGTGAATAACTATTCTAAGTTTCTCACTACTTTTCCCGAATTAGGCATAGGTGATCAGGCTATGCTTAATTAAGGCTAAATAATGAAATGCTTGTATTAGTTACACAAGTGTAATGTTCAATGTTTTATAAAGGTGTTTTTCTAAATAAAAAAAAAAATTGGTTATAGTTTGGTTCTATTTTTGAAAAACCGGTATTCTCTATAACCTTTGGCTCTGATACCACTTCTGTCACACCCCGCTAAAGCGGAAACACGAGGTGTCACAGCTAATGATTTCACAACACAAAGATATAGCAACCATACCATCTGAATTAGGATAAAACAGCCTTGGAGGCATCAAAAGTACATCAAATTGTTCAAAGTATACGGCATTATTACAAACATATTACAAAAATTTAGTTCAAAGTCCGTTTAAATGGCTTGGTCGACATAATCCCATGCATTAGCCCACATATGATCCGTGCTTACCGACGTTCTCCTGAAAAGCATGCCAAAACAAAATGGTCAACTATGGCCATAGTTAGTGAGTTCAAAGTTTGAAATAATTAAACCGAAAGTGTGTCTAATCGTGGACATAAATGTGGGTATAGCCGTCCGTTTCGTGGACGCTATCATCCCTGTGTTTGTCCAATCGGGACAGTTATAACAAGCATTTGGTTGATAAAGATATTGCAAGTAAACATGTGGTAATAAAGAGAGAATGTATAAGCCTTGAGACCACAACTAATCCGGTTATCTGACCGCTGCCCCAAAGTATAAGAGCTGCATGTTCTTCAACAAACATGAGTAAAAGGCGATATTATGCACCCACGTTGAAGTGTGAGTGAGGGATGGTCCTACCCTAAATAGCATGCTACCCATAATATCTACGGCTCGTCGCTACGAGTTAATTAGTAGTGAATAAGTTGCAGGGGACTTTGAGTATAAGAAAAACCCAAGCTTGACATGTTGACATACCACAGTTTGCGTAAAAACAATTCAAAAGCAGTTGATAGTACGTAAAAATTCAACCAAAAGTTTAAAGTAATTGCATGCTTTCAGCCCCAAAAATAGAAATCAGAAAGAGGGGACAATGAACTCACCTTGGGAGCTGAGTTTAACGAGTATAGTTCTGTGAGCAAGTTACAATCCGGAAATGATGCTCTAACCGTGACCTAGTCCAGTGAGAATGTGTCCATTAATGTCTAGTGATATGCTTTAATACATGAGTTCATACGAGTTGGTTACCCACAAATTTAAATGATGAATCTGCCCAGGGTTGTGTGGGTTGTTTTGTGACTTTTAGCAAAACTAAACAGTTTCTGGGCATCTTCTTGATACCCCTCAAAATATTAGGTCTTTGGTGTATGTTTTAGGTTTTGTGTGAACGATTAAAAAAATCAAGCTATTCCCAGTTTAAAGTCACTATTTTTATAAAGAATAGATGAAGATACGGTTGTCCAAAGTTAGGTGAAGAAACTACCACTGCACGGCAGCCTCACTCCCTTGTCATTCAACCAGTATTTGAAGACTCAAATCTTACTGTTGCATGAAATCAGTTGGGTTTGGAAGATGACATATAAAGGTAAATTTTTAGAAGAAAAACTATCACTTTTGGTGGAGTATTCATGGAGTTACAGCCTTCCAAAGTTGGCTTAAAATCTGGACAGAAAGTTGTCCAACTCTCCTACTTACCAAAAGCACATAACATGTTATAAAATCCGTATGTAAATGATTCGAACAAACTTTAAGTGTGTCTTTTATTTGTAAAACATTATAACATTTCAGGTACAAAAACCCTAATGCACACATATTATAAAGAAAATGTAACAGTAACCAGAAATAGAAGTAAATGGGTTGTGCAGAATAGAATGTAAACATTCTTGCACTTTATGATTACCTCTTCGACCAGGAGTGTATGTTAGGAGTGATGAAGTTCTATCCACAGGAAGTTGAGTTTGAGCAGGTTTCCCCGGAGTGGTTGATTTGTGGATGAAAGATGATGAATAAACTGGGTGCTTTGGTTAAATCCGAGTATAAGTCTTGAGAGAGTTTGAGAGAAAATAGATGAGTGAGTTTTGAATATGAATGTGTATTCTCTGTTGGTTGAAACAAAAGGAATAAAATGTGGAGTGTATAAGATTATCACCCGGGAATTTGATTGGGTGAAGGTGGAGGTGATTTTATGGGGAGTGTAAGTTAATTGATTAGGTTTTATGGGAATTAGGTTTGCTGGCCGATTTTGAGGGAAAAGAGGTAATCATAACCCTTTTTGCGTGCACAGTTAACTCTATTTCAAATATTAATGTTCCTTTTTACAGAATATGAATGGTTACTTAACTTATTAAGCTACTTAGAAAGCTTTTAAATCGGGCAGGAGGTTTTGCTGTGTGTGTGGGCAACACTTGATTGGTCTTAAAATCGTTTAAGCATCTCACTGGTAATAGATTGACACTTAGTACTTCATGATTTGATCGGGACATTAATGTGTTAACAGTGAAAACTTTGAACTAACAGTGGAAATGGTGCTTTGTGCTAGCAGTGTTAACTATTGAGCAGTGGTAACTGAATGTCACAAGCAGTATTAATCAATGCGGGCAGTAGAAACTGGACTAACAGTAGTAACTGGACTAGCAGTGGAAACTGACTAGCAGTTGTAGTAATGAAGGCGGTAGTAACTCGACTACCAGCAGAAACTCAAACAGTGGTAACTAATGGGTACAGTGCTAACAGTAGAAACAGTGGTAATTGAGCTAATCAGTGGAAACTGAAGTATGTGCTAGCAGTGGAAACTAAGGAATTGTGCTAGCAGTGGAAACTGAAGTATGTGCTAGCAGTGGAAACTAAGGAATTGTGCTAGCAGTATTAACTTAGGATTTGTACTGGCAGTATTAACTGAAGAATTGCTCTAGTAATATTAACTTAGGAATTGTACCAGCAGTATTAACTTAACTTTGTACTGGCAATATTAACTAGACTTTGTACTGGCAGTATTAACTCGGTAAAGAGTATAAACTTCTAACCAACAGTACTAACTACGACTACCAGTATTAACTTTTGATTAGCAGTATTAACTATAATTCTCAAGAAGGTCAGGTCCAGATTTAGGTGGAGATTAAGTTAATTATAACTTGGTATTTTTGGTGGTTGTTACAATTTAACCGTCAACACATGATGTGTCGCCTTTCTACTAAGCGCGTCAGCTACCTTATTCGCATTTCCTGGGTGATAAAGGATTTCACAATCATAGTCTTTCACCAAATCAAGCCACCTCCTTTGCCTCATATTAAGATCTCGTTGATCAAAGAAATACTTTAAACTCTTATGGTCGGTGTAGATTGTACATTTAATGCCACAGAGGTAGTGCCTCCAAATCTTCAGTGCCAAAACAACCGCCGCTAACTCTAAATCATGTATTGGGTAGTTCTTCTCATGATCCTTTAGTTGTCGAGAAACATAAGCGATAACATTTCCTCGTTGCATTAATACACATCCCAAGCCATTATGTGAAGCGTCACAATACACTACCATATCTTCGGTACCCTCGGGAAGCACCAAGATAGGCGCTTGGCTAAGTTTCTCATTTAAAATCTGAAAAGCTTGCTCGTGTTGATCACTCCATTCGAAAATGATGTTCTTACGTGTAAGCTTGGTGAGAGGAGTAGAAATTTTTGAAAAATCTTGAATTAAACGTCGGTAATAACCCGCCAATCCAAGAAAACTTCGAACCTCGGTTGGATTCTTCGGAGAATCCCATTTCATCACCGCCTCAACCGTTGATGGATCAACCATGATGCCTTGATCATTAACCACGTGACTTAGAAACTGAACTTCCCGAAGCCAAAACTCACATTTGGTAAATTTAGCATATAGTTTCACCAGCCACAACGTTTGTAGTAGTTGTCTCAAGTGTGATTCGTGTTCACCCGCGGATTTGGAATAGATGAGAATGTCATCAATGAACACAATTACGAACTTATCACACTCGATTCATGAAATCCATAAAAGCCGCTGGAGCATTAGTTAACCCAAAAGGCATCACAACGAACTCATAGTGACCATAACGGGTTCTAAATGCGGTTTTTGGTAACCCGAACAAAGGTCAATTTTAGAAAATAACTTGCACCTTGGAGTTGGTCAAACAAGTCATCAATTCTAGGCAAAGGATACCTATTCTTGATGGTGACCTTGTTCAACTCCCGATAGTCGATACACATGTGCATGCTTCCATCCTTCTTCTTCACGAACAACACGGGAGCTCCCCACGGCGAGCTACTCGGACGAATACATCCCTTGACGAGTAATTCTAGCAATTGATTCATCAATTCTTGCATTTCAGACGGTGCAAGTCTATAAGGAGTCTTAGCAATTGGGGTTGCCCCGGGTATAAGATCAATACGGAATTCGACTTGTCTCTCAGGGGGAATACCCGGTAGTTCTTCGGGAAAAACATCGGGAAACTCTTTTGCAACCAGAATCTCCTCAAGTTTTAAAGATAACTTATGAGTATCAACAACATGTGCTAGGAAAGCTTGGCAACCATGAGCTAAATAACGCTTTGCTCGAGCATAGGTACAAACGGATAAAGATGATCTCGGTTTCTCCCCATGAATGTCTATGACTCCCCCACTTGGCGAAATGACACGAATAATTTTCTTCTCACATTGGATTATAGCTTTGTGTTTACTAAGCCAATGCATACCTACCACAAACATCGAACTCGCCCATTCTCATCGGGATTAGATTAATTATAAATACATGGTCACTAATTTCTAATTCACACCCACGATAAACAATCGCTACATAAACAACTCTATCATCTAGTGTGCGCCAGTGTTTATTTCATCATTAGGTATGCTTCTCTTGCTTTATAACTTGCTTTTTATGAGTGTTTGGATAACTTTTAATTCGAAATAGGAAAACCTAGGGTTTTGTGATAAAAACTGCTTAAAACATGATCAAATCTAGTGTAATAATGCTCTGAACGTTGCCCATTGTTTGTGACATCAGTTTTAGGCTTTAGATCATACATTTGGTTGGTTTTTCGATTAAAAGGTTTTTTGAGCCGTTTGTTTAGCGACATTGGCATGTGCGATATTACCACTATCGCATTAATTGGATTAATTTCCTATATCGCTAATTTCAAACAGGGCGATGTCATATGCGATATCATTAGCGATATTGATGTAATATCGCCTAAATTAAAATTTCAATTTAAGCGACATTATCTTCAATATCGCCTAAATTAGAAATCAGTCAATTGGGCCAGGCCCAAACCAGTGACAAACAGGCCCAGTTTACATTGTCTAACTTCTTCTTGGCCTGTTGCAATATATTTCACTAACTGCTTTCGAGCTTTGTGTCGTGTATTGATATTCTGCAGAAATGGAAGATTTCGCGCTATTCGATTCCAAGTGTGACACCCGTCACAATATCACTGCTTTCTTGGATGATACTAAGGACTCTTCTGAGCCCTTTAGGCCTCTGATTGCCTTCCTGCGCCGTTCGCGAATTTTCACAGCGATTACTGCCTCCGACACCATATACAGAGATCATGTCGGGCAGTTTTGGAGGAACGCGTCCGTTAACTCTGCACTTGAGCACACACGTCTTATCTCAACAGTGCACGGACATGAAATTATTATCTCTGAACAGCTGATAAGAGATGTTCTTCGGTTCGAGGACAATTCTGATATGCCGATCCTCTTCTCCAACGAATTCATTGTTGGAGCAATGAACCGAATGGGATATTCTGGTACGCATTCGGATCAGTACTGGAAGGGCAACTTGACTCGGGTTTGGAGGTGGCTTATGCACATTTTCATCTTGTGCCTCTCCAACCGTAAAGCTGGGTACGATGGTACCAGTCATCGGACGGTTTCAGCAATGTTGGCTCTCGTCTACAATAAGCCCTATAACTACTCTGGTTATATCTTCAGGGCTATGGTCGACAACGCTCAACTAGGGGATAACAGATGGTTCATGTATCCCCGCTTTATTCAGCTTTTGATTAATAGGGAGCTACCGGATCTGGCGACTGATGCCACCCGTGTTTACCGCCAAACCCCAATGTCCAATCGGATTTTTGGGGTAATGAGCTCAAATGGCAAGGGGGTTCCGATTCCCCCAGATACTCCTCTCTTCGGTCATATCATTGACCCGAACTACCAGCCGCCGGCAAATGAGGGTTATCTGGATCCTCCTCCTATTTTTGAAGCAAACCTTGCTGACATTCCTGTACAAGCTACGGAAGATCCCTTGGCGGATATATTTTTGAGTGTTTCCTCTCAGGGTGACTTGCATACTTTGCATGTTCACCATGATACCTCTGAGGGATCCACTGATTCCGACTCCTCGGGGCCAGCCGGAGGTGACACTGATACGGAATCTGAAGGGCTGGTTCCGGATCGTCGAGAGATCGAACTCATGAGGCGTATCAATCCTCAGCGTTACTTGAGGATTCAGAGGAGGATTGCTGCCGGCAAGCAGCACGTACCGCAAAAGGATAAGCGGGTACGGGAATCCTCAGATGATGAGTATGTGCCTCCACCACCGAAGAAATCAAAGGCAGCTCGTTTAGTTTCAACTTCGGCCACGCCTCTGGATACACCGCAGGTCGACATTCCTGTTCAACCACATCCCTCGGTTATCCAGGAACTAATAAGATTGGTCAGATCTATATTTAAGCGATCATTATCTACCATGTACCTGTTGATTTTACCAGTTAGTGTGATACAGGTTTGGCAATTAAAAGAATCACATTCTACCTCATTTTGAACATCTGCCATAAGGGCAACATTTTCTTGATCATTCATAGCCGAAAAATCATATGCTTCTTCTTCTTCTAACAGAATGGCTGCCTTGGCTACTTCATTATCCTTTTTGTAGGTAGAAGGTTTTGAAAAACCCGTAGATGGTTGTCTACCCTTCTCACATTCTCGTGCAAAGTGACCCAGATTTTGACATTTGTAGCATCTGATCTTGGATTTGTCAAATCCCATGTTGGTTTTATCAGTGACGTCTTCAAGAGATCTCTTTCCAGTTCTCCTTAAATACGTCTTAGTCCTTCTTGTCAGCATGGCCATGTTCCAACGAAGATCCACTCTCTCTAACTCATCAGGATCAACTTGCGCAAAATCTTCGTCGGTAAGATCTACCGAGTTAATCCTCTTTGAAAGAAAATCATCGTATGATGATAGAAAGGCATTAAAGATTACTGCATGCTCATTGTGAGATGCAGTAGCAGAAGAGGATGATTGAGATGGAAAAGAAGAGAATGTCCCAACTGAGTTATTTCCCGAAGAGTAATTGGGTTTAGAGGAAGATGTAGACGGCCCAGATAGAAGTGATGTACTTCCATATCCAAAATTACTATTATCAGGAAGCAAAGAGCTAGATCTTGTGCTTTTCTTCTGAATGTCCAAGGCACGTGTTTCAAGCTTCCCAATAAGTTGATCCAGAGACATAGCTAGTATGTCTGGATCATTCTCCATCATCAGCACTCTAGTTTCCCAGTGAGGAGGCAGAGCATTCAGTAGCTTCTTGTTGACTTCAATAGAGCTAAATTTGTAGCCTCCTTCAGTCAGCTCATTTACAAGACGCGAATATCTGCAGAATAAATCTTTCACTGTCTCATTCTTCTGGATGTCAAACAGATCATACTGTTTCTTCACTAACTCCAGTTTACTTTGCTTGTACTCAGTAGTACCTCCACATCGTTCAGCTATGCCATTCCACAGATCATAAGCGATGTCGTGTTGTTTAAACATTTTCATGGCATCTGCAGGTAAAGACATGGTTATAGCAGAGTGAGCCTTTCTTTCACATTCCCATGCTTTGCGTTCTTCAACAGACATGGAACGAATAGGCTTTGGTGGAGGAATACCAACATGCTCTCCACTTGAAACAGGTCTTACGTATCGTTCCAGTAAAGGTATCTCCATTTCAGGGTCGGTAAACGCGACAAACGATAAAAATCTACCTCTCCATTCAGAATACTCCATTTCTGGAGCAAAGAATGGAGGTTTGTTTGCACTACCCACTTCAGCATTGTGTTTTAACATTGCATTAACAGCTTGTAAAGTAGACATTTTAATTTATATTAATTAAAATTAACTTTTGAAAAACGTTTAAAATTTGTCTAACACCCTATAGCGATATTGCTAATATCGCTAACAATCTGATGATTGAGCGATATTGGTGATATCACTATCAATATCGCTAATTAAAGCGCAAATCAAAATCAGACAAAACAGACGATATCACAGACGATATTGCAAGTAATATCGCTAAACTTAATCAGGCGATATTGAATCAATATCGCAAAAATTAACAAGGCGATACCAGGTTATATCTCTAGTAATATCGCTAGAGATATCGCTCAAATTAATGAGCACAGAACACGTAATATCGCTGTAACCCTAAAGGCGATATTATTGTAATATCGCTTTTAATATCGCTAAAACGGCTGTAAACCCTAAAATTTCAAAGACAACGAAATTTTCAAAGTTTAGAGTAGCAAACAACGAACACGAATCCAGAAAACACTAAAAATACTGATTAAATAGCTTTTTAAGAGTAAAAACAATTTGTTTATGCTAAAAAAACTAGTTAATACGACTTTTAAACGTACGAATAATGATTCAATAACCACTAATCCAATGATTAAATGGCTCTGATACCAATTGTAGGATCGCAATAAAGACTGATCTTAAACAATGAATCAATAAACAATAACTAATGCGCGGAATTCAATAGCTATCGATTGTACGTTCAACAACAAAATCACAAACACATATATTGAATTAATCATATAAAGCAATGTGAATTACAATGACAGGAACACTGAGAATGACAAAAGCTGCCAAGAAAATTCGCCTATATCAAAATGCAGAGTGTCGAAAAAAAACCCCGTGAAACTGAAACCCTAAACAAGTATTTATATGTAACTAATCTGGACTAAAGGGCGATATTGGTGATATCGCCTGTGCGATATTAGTGATATCGCCTAAGCGATATTAACAATATCGCCTAATACAAAATTAATCTACAACTCGAAACTTAGACCAAGTGACAGACACTCTAAATGTATCAACACACATTGGATTATAGCTTTGTGTTTACTAAGCCAATGCATACCTACCACAAACATCGAACTCGCCCATTCTCGTCGGGATTAGATTAATTATAAATACATGGTCACTAATTTCTAATTCACACCCACGATAAACAATCGCTACATAAACAACTCTATCATCTGCTACTTCAACATCTAATGCGGTATCTAGATCGTGCATAGGAACAGAAAATTTTTGACCAAAATTTTTCGACACGAATGATCGAAAAGCTCCTGAATCAAATAATATGTATGCATGGTTTTGATTTACAATAAAGGTACCTATCAAGACATCCGGGGCATTCTTGGCTTCATCAGCAGTTAGTTGAAAAGATCGACTTTTTGGCCTCGATTGATCCGCCGTCTCATTATCGGTATTTTTCTTTGGTGAGGGAAAGGCAGCAAGACTCTTCAGTTTAGGACACTCGGATTTCATATGTCCCGGTTAAAGACAATTGAAGCAAACTCGAATGGGTTCGGTGCAATCACGCCCAAAGTGGCCCTCCCGACCACAATGATAACATGTCTTCTTTCCTGCTTGGCATTCACCAAAGTGTTTCTTGTGACACTGTTTACACTCAAACGGCTCTCTTCTATCATCCTTTCTTCCACTACCGCTTCCACTCCCTCTAGATTTAAACTTCTTTGACGACCCTGTACTTTGTTCGGCTTTCCTCTTGTTAGAACTATCGTCTTCTCTATTAGTCTCAATCCTCTTTTTCGTGCCTCATTGACAAAGTCTTCAAACTTCGTCCAACCGTCCGGGTCAACAAATTGACGAATATCCTTCTTTAACACCTTGTGTAAATGATTCATAAGCCTCCTTGGATTATCCATATATTCGAGGCAAAAACGTGCCCGGTCAAGAAGTATTCCAGCAAGTTCATTCACGGTCTCGTTAGTTTGTTTCATATAAAGGAATTCCCGATGAATTTTTGTCAATTCGGCTTCTAATGAAAAAGCCGTCTCAAACATCTTCTTGAATTCATCCCACGATTTACCATTAGTGATCTCTGATCCCATTGTTCTCTTTTGAACATCACACCATTCTTTGGCACGCGACCTCAATAAACTAGCAGCATAGATTACCTTAAGTCTGCTAGGATATTCAGATACATCTAACGCCCCCTTAATTTCTGAAAGCCACCTGAAACACTTAATAGGGTCAGATTCCCCATGATACTCGGGTGGTTTACAAGCCATGAAATCCTTATAAGAAAGCTTTTGTCGTTCCTCTCGGACGTTTACAATCGGTTGTTCCTCATGGACTATATTATCATGGGGTGGTTTATTAGCAATCAATTCTTCTTCTCTCCTTTGAAATTCATCAGCAACCACCTCTCTAATATATTCAGTAATCCTCCATGTGAGAAGGGGAAGAGATTTCTCTTGAGCTTTAGCTACTTCTTCGGATATCAACTCTCTCAATTCGGACGTAGATGTCCTAGTCGTGTGTGGGGTCTCTTGTTCATTAGAGGTATTCTCAAGATTAGTATTGTTGGTCTTATCTTGTTGACTTGACCCATCTATCAAATCCATTTTTCTTCTTTCGCTCGTTCTATTATAAGAGGTATATAATACTCGGTTAATACAACTCAACTATTCAAATAGTCAAATGTAATTCGACTCTTAACCACCTATTAGTTAGGAATCGTCTTGACTTAATCCTCTCGACATTATGTGACTTCCAAAGTATTATCCAATGTCATGTGATTATTATCACGTTGGCCAGGCGTAATAATAATCACATCACGTTACACAACACAAAAGTCATCACATAGTGTCTTGATTCAAAAGATTTCGACGATCCATTTACTATTCAATTAATAAATTCACAACTAATAATCATAAATCATGCTCATACAACAAATATAAAGGTCTAAGTGAAAGTATCCACTAATGGTGGATACCCGAATCCCTTAAACCATGGCTTTGATACCAACTTGAAACGCCCCAAAAAAAAAAATTCGTCTTTTAGTGTACGCGAACCTAGTGAAATTTAGTACGCGATCCTGGTGATGGTACGCGATCGTGTACCAACAACGTTGAAGTTTTTGTCCTGATTTTAGCATAAGGTACGCGATCCTGGTGAGGGTACGCGATCGCGTAACTGTGCTGAATTTCTGAAAAGTGCATAAAAACTCAGTTTTTGGAGCTAATTTCAAACGAGTGTAACTTTTGACTCGTTAGGAATCAACCCACCAAATTTTGCAGATACATTTCATATAACATAACGAAGGTTTCTCAATTGACACTTTTTCAAAATTCACATAAATAACGGTTTTGGACTTGAATCCGAAAGGTGACCAATTGGGCATTATTTGGAGTTACACTTTAAACATTAAACCACATATCAACTTGAATTCTTCCAAAACTTACATTATAACGTACACAAAACCTCTTACTATCGCAAGTTTCTTCACAATTAAACCCCAACTATTTCATGACTCGAATTACATTAGTACTAAATTAAATCACAACACCCTCTATGGGTCAAATCTTGATTTCAAAATATGATCATACTCAATTATTCGTTAGTCTTCACAAAATGGGGCTTTGACATGTATCATGAGCATGATTTAACAAAAGGGATTAACTTACTATCGCAATAGCAAGTTCCACCACTAGTCGACCTTCGGTTCTTTACCCAACTTACCCCGTGACCCGTTTGGACCTATAAAATAACATCAACAACAATGGGGTAAGCTAAATGTTTGGTAAGTAATGGAAAATACAATTAACAACATTAACAACAAAATAATAATAACTCATGATTAAGGATCCTTAATTTAAACTCAATTTGACTCCTACTCAAAGGAGTACTACTCATGGTGTCAAGACATAACCAATGAGATTTCTCAAGCCTCATTGTTACCCTTGAATTCCACCATTTAAATGCACACATTGAACATACTCAAATGTCTCATTGTTACCTCATATAACCACCTCAAGTTAACACACATTTGGTGATCACTCAAGAATCCAAATGTTGACAACTTGTAAATCCCCTCCCCCATTACTTACCTTGCACAATGGTTGTTTAGTCAAGCTCAAAATGTCTCTATTAATTCTTTGAATCACCTAATCACATAAGCACATTAATACATATACAATAGTTATTCACAACTCAATTTCTCAATATCTCATAACTAGAATTATTGTGTTTTAACACAAGAGCATCCATTCTCAATCAACCTTTAAATTATGAATTTTCCATGAAATTACAATTATATCAACCAACAAATATGACTCTTTTCTCATTAAACTAAAATGCATATAACTAAGTGATATCCTTTTTAACAATAATTACTCGATTATAATATTTTATCATCATCATCTTTATAATAAAAATTCTCCATTTAGAGAAAATCATCATATTATAGAAAAAGTGTTACAATTCATCTATCTTGAGTTCAAATTACTCATTTTTACTCAATAACAATCATCTAATACTTCTACACCCAAAACCCAACATTTACCCAAAGTCTCAATTTAGGGTTCATCACAAAATCAACATTTTAAATCAAATTAGAAGTTGTAGATGATAGTTCTTACCTCAAGAATGTAGGATTAGGTGATTGTAACCTCAAACACCTTTAATCTTAGCCTAATTTGTGGTTCTGCTTGTTTTCTCTCTTTTCTCCTCTTCTTCCCTCTCCCTGGCTCGACACAAACACATGCACACACACAAAACACCTACCAATTTCCAAATTTTTCTTAAGTGGAAATAAAAATAGTTTTATTGTTATTTAGTCCCCTAACTTACCCTCACTTTATAATATAACCCCTCCTAACAAAACTCTGTTTTCACTTTAGTTCCTCAAGACATAAAAACTCACTTTTCAACCACACAACTAATTTTTCAATTATACTTTAACCCCAACTCATTATATTTGTGTTTAATACTAAATAAAATTAGTAATTAAAATACTATAACATAAAATATATACTTACAAAATTTGGGGTGTTACAGATAACATGTATGAGGTAGGAGTAAGGAAGTATGGAGATTTGAAGGGAGAATTTGATGGAAATAAGCTAATCTTTGAATATCTGTTGATGATGTATGATCCTGATAAGATGGCTGAATTTTTGTATAGAAGAAGGTATTTGTCACACCCCAAATTATGATACAGCGGAAGTCGGGTCGGGGCGCGACTAATCATGGATCATTACACAAAGTTACATCGAACGACCACTATATGCGTCGTTTTGAAATCAGTACCAAAATAGTACATTAATAATTAAATTGTTTACAGCAATTTTTGAGTTCGCGAATAAATGTAGAGATTTTAATACATAACTAATAATACAAAATAGTAATGCAAGGAAATCTCCAATGTTTGTAAATCATGCGACTCGAGCTATGGTAATCCTGGAGTAATCCTACTCCTGATGTGAACCTGAGAATACATACTAAAATAGTCAACAATAATGTTGGTGAGTTCATAGGTTTAGATATCAAAATGTAAATGTGAACCACGAGATTTCATATGAGTTGCACGCATGCAAAATAATGTATACTATTGCCATGAGCTCATAGTCCGAAGCTTAACCAATATGAGTTTGCCTCCTGCAGATGCCTAATCCAGAACATCCGTATGAACAAATAATAAAGCGCCTGTTTGACCAGTTAGAGCTATACACTGATCGATTCCTCTATTGTACTAAGGTACATATCTGGTTTCCATCAGAATATCTAATTAAATAAGAAGTAAAAATGCTTATATAAATTTATGAAATATAAATGTTAGTCAAATTATGTCGCTCTGTTGTACTAAGGTACAGACCTATCACCGCCAGTTTGACTAAAAATTTGTTCTACTTATACAAGAGTCAAGTTTAGTCACTTTGTTGTATAGAGGTACAGACCTGTCACCAATGTCTTGACTCTAAAAATGAGTTGTTAATTACTCACCATTATATAAAAATATGTGCATGATTTGATTACAGGGGTATATCATCTGTGGGATTCATAAGTAATAATAATAATATGTTATTCGTAAACTTGAGTATAGTAGGTTTAAAACGGATTAAAGTATCAATAATCGTAGTGAAATGTCAAAATTAGAAATTTTTGTGTTTAAAAGTGTTTGATGAGGTTTATAGTATATCAACAATCAAAATAGATTTAAAATTTCCTAATAAAGACATGTTTTGTCCTAATATGATTCCTTAGTAGTTTAAAAAAATTATTCGCGAAAAGGTGATATGTACATTTCTCATCTCCTAGTTATTACATGATTTTTGAATTTCTTTTGTTGGAGATAAAATTCTAGTTGGTTCTTAAATGACAGTCTACTTGATGACAAATAAGATTCAAGTGGGGAGATATTTGATAACATCAAATAAATATATATTTAATTAACAATATTTTCCTATTTTTATTACATTTATATTGCATTTATTTGATTTTAGATATTTATTTCGTTCATATTTGAAATAGGTGTAATTATGGCTTGAGTATGGAAAAGAATAGAAAAGGGACTTAAAACGAAGAAAAACCGAAGAAACGGATATTTAGTGTAACATTAATAAAAGTCGAAGACTGGATCGTGAGAAGAACATTCTGGAACCCGAGCCTAACCGGCGGTTGGAAGGCCCAACCACTGGTTGGATGTCGGTTTCAGAATCTATAAATAGAGGCTTAACCCCAGCCATATACCATACGAAATACTTTGACCTAATTCAACTTTAGGGTTTAAAGGATAGCTTTTAGTCACGAATTTAGAGCAAGGAAGGTTAGGGTTTGAAGGTTTTCAACCCTCACGAAGATTGTTCGGTTTTCGGTTTGAATTTCGATTTTCTTATTCTTTTTACAATGTTCTTTTGTTTGAATTTAGATCTGAATTCTTGTATCGTAGCTATGAGCTAATTTTCTATTGTGTTTACTTAGACAATAAAACCTAGATGAAGGTTTAAATGTTTATTTACGTTGAAATATTAATTTTATGAAGTTTATTGTGTTTATCCGAAAGATCCATCTTATTTAATTGATCTTTAATTATTACTTAACGTGATTAATCAACCTTTTCTATAACGTTGGCTTGTCTAGGTTTATTAATTATTTGCAATTGTTTAACTTATTAAATAGTTATGACTTGAAGCTTTAATCGGCGATAGGTTAAGATTAATAATGATTATTGAACTTTATTTAATGTGAAAGTTGTGAAACGACAATTATTAGACTCTTGTTGATTCAAGGTCGCTAGGATAAATCACAATAAACGGTTGAAGTGCTTAACTAAATAAAGAATAGGTAAGGCAACACATAGAAATGATTTCTCGTGTATTCATAACGAGTCTTGTGTCTCATCTAAACTTTATAGAAATTGTTAACCGGATAAAGTGACTTTTCACAAAAGATTTATTCACTATAAAATTATCCAACGGTTTAAACATACATGATAACTAGAATGTAGGGAATAAAAGTCTAAGTAAATACATTCCTTTATCCATATTTGTCTGAATCTACTTTAAATTCCTTTGTTTAAATTAAGTTTATTACTTTCTTAAAAACGTTCGTTCGGAACTAAAACGCCCCCTTTTATTTATTATTTACTTTTTAATTGTTTCAATTTAATAACATCGTTCCTTGTGATCGATACTCGGATTTATCAAACTATATTATTATTCGATCATGCATTCTTACCTGTATTGTGTGATAGTATTGATATTTCTAATTCATAATTTATAACTTTTTAAACGCTATCTACCACACATCAACTGACAATTTTAATATGTAATTTAAGAACACCATAATCAAAGTGAAAATAACACTTAAAAAAAAGGCTATATATTATTAAATCATTTTTGAAATCATCCATTTGAGAATATTCTTAAACAAAGTGTGTACACACTTATTCTACTCCGTTTCACAAAACCATCTTGGAACACTAACAAATCCGACTAACTTTTACCGACGATCATAACATAACTTACACGCCATATAACTCTATGTAATATTATTATACTCATTCCGTCTCAAAATAAGTGTCTCATTTCAAAATGTACATAATTTTACAAAAGTCACTATCTATCAATAACATCTCATCTTTAGTCACTAAAGTCTTTTCTAATTGACTGTAATAGAATCTGGACACTTATTTTGAGACAACTCAAATTAGTAAGTGAGACATTTATTTTGAAATGAAAGGAGTAGTATTCATATTTATTATTTATTTATTATAATATAAAATTCTTCAACGGAAGTAGTTCCACGATAACCTTCAATCGAATAACATATCACAAAAATAGATTGACAAAGTACTATACAACGGCCTAACGTTTACACCCAACAACTTTACTATGAACTTTACAAACTCAAAACTGTAGATCTTAGTATTAGGAGGGAGAGAAATAAATATATAATAAGGGTATGAAAATCATAACAGAATTTGTGGATAATTATATCAATTTTATTATTATATCAGGAGGGAGTATATTTGATATTTTTAAAAAAATCTGGTAAATAGATTATTTATAGCATTTAGGGTGGGGATATATGTAATTATTCTTAATAAATAATAAATTGATAATTCAGTTTGGTGTAAATTTTTTTAAGGATTTGATATTTACTAATATTTGGATAATTAGAATTAAAAAAAATTAAAAAAAAAAAAGAAAGTAGATAAGACCGGTGCTAACGGATATCGGTTCGTGGCGTTGGTTTTAGCCGACGGGACTGACGTCGTTGGCACGGCCCCGTCAGTTGCCAGCATCAGTTTTTGACGTTACTTTTTCGACGGGAACGGACAGGAGAATGGTGTGACCCACGAGTTTTTTTTTTATTTTTTTGTTTTATTAGTTTTTAGAATTTAGAAAAATAAAAAAAAATAAAAAAAATAAAAAAAAGTTTAAAAGCTAACCGATGGCACCCTAACGGTTAATTTTTTTTTTCAAACTCAAAAAATTACCTTTTTACACTATAAATAAACTTAATTCTCACACATCTTTTTTCACTACAACCAACTACAACTTATCTATTTTTTTTTTTTCATACACAAATTTACATCTTCCATACACAAATACTCCATCCAAAAACAATTTCAAAATTTTCAAGAAATCAAAACAAAAATACAACACCACCAACATCACAAGAAAGCGATATGTGGAACCATCTTATGAATAATCTCATACCGAATATTCAACCGAATCCACCTTTTTCACCAACGGGTTCGTCTTCCGCTCAATCGAGCAATACTCACAACACCCACCATACCAACATTACCCAAATTACCATATCATATCATCCACTCCACTAAAACCCCTCGACTTTTGGAAACCAACCATTTTATCAATAACAACACTCACCCTAGGCTTTCTCTCCATATCTACCAACCCCAATTAACTATCCACAATCCGGAAATATTAATACACCCCCCGAAGAACAACCTGAACCTGAAGAAAAGAAAGGAAAAAGGGTACAAATGAAATGGTCGGACGAGGAGGCGGTTATATTGTCCGAACGATGGGTTCACATATTCGAAAAAAAGTCGTGAAGGCAATTCACAAAGCTAAGATACTTTTTGGCAAAGAGTAGTAAACAACTATAATAAGGTGGCACCCGAAATACGTACGGTGAGTCAAATAAAAGGAAAGTGGAATAAAATCCGCAAAGACGTCAAAGCTTTCATCGCAATCTACAACCATGCAATCGAACCGAGGCCAGGCGGGGCAAATGAAAAAGGTATTGTTGACGCATGTTATAAACTCTTTAAGTCCCAACAAAAACACAAATTCATATACGAGAAATGTTGGGATGTGCTAAAAGTATATCAAAAGTTCTATTCGAACGAGGGTGTCATGGCCAACCGGCGTACACACCAACCCCAAATCGACCCCATCAATCTTGGTGATGACATCCCTTCATCCGATCCTCTTACCACTAACATAGAAATGTTGTTCCAAGACGACCGGATTCGTCGTCCGTCCGGTCGTGGAATTTCAAGAAAAAGTCAAAAGATTTCGGGTTCGAGTGATGCGGCTACTTCTTCAAGAAGTTTGATAGAAAAAGAACGTTTGGCTAAGATCAATTCGAGGAAGCACAGTAAAAAACAATGTCTACGATCGACTCAAATTCGGAAAAAAACCATTCTCAAAACGTGAAAAATGCTTCATAAAAAAATACCGAAGGGTATTAAAAAGAAGGAGAAAAAAATGCTCTAAGAGGTGCGAAACACCGTGGTTAGTAAGTATGAGTCGGATTACCAAATAGTTTTTGGTCACGCTTCGGGTTCGGTTTCGGTTCAAAACATTGATTTGGACGAGGAGGAACACGAGGACGAATAAGAAGCTGAAGATTCGGACGATTCGGAGTAGACGAATAGTTGTATTTCATTTTCCAGTAAATGTACTTTTCTTTTTAGTTATTGTAATGTTTTACTTTGAATGAATGTAATGTTTTTAATATTAATGAAAGTGTTTTATTTAACTTTGTTGTTTAAATAATTAAAGTAAATGCGAGGTTCAGAAAAAGTTAAAATAATATTATTGTTAGCAGTGCAGTGTGTGTAGTATTAATTTTATTTCAATTTTAAAAAGTGCTGACGGGTGTTGATTTATCAACGTGCCAGGTTAGGTCAAACAAAACAATAAGTTGTTATTGAAGGGGAGTGGACCAAACAATATTCTCGGTCACTCAATCACACCAAATAAGAAGAGAAGAAAGAGCTGTAATCACATGGAGTTGTTTGTCTCGTATGGGTCCCACCTTTACTCTCTCTCTCTCTACACCAATTATGACTATCATCTAAGTTAATTATAACTATTTTATTTATTTTATTATTATTATTATTTTTATCGTACTGGCAAAATAATTCTCTTATCATATCTCAGAAGAAAAGAAGAAAAGGGGAAACAGAAATGGGTGATGATAAGGTATGTTTAATCTTTCTTTCGAACAAAAATAAACTCTTGAATCGAATAATGATTTCGTAAATTTAGAGTTGATTGTGTTTGAATTAATTAGGTCAAGATTCGACCTACTTTTTCATGATATCAAATTAGATTAGATTTTGCATCTGTTCTAACATCAACTGTACTAGGGTTTCAAGCTCTCTCAGTTTTTTGTTTTTCTTTTGTCGATCTACTTGAATTTTGTTAGATCAGGTGCTATCTTTTTATTTATTTAAAAATCATTATTATGCTTGTGTTGTAATTTTGTTATGTTTGATTTTTCTTGAGCTGATCTGATATATTATACTCTAGTTATTTTGATTCGCCTTTATGCTACTTATATTTTTCAATAAAAAATGAAAGTATCTATGTTTTTTTAATAAATGTAGTTGTTGTTGGATGAATGTATGGTTTCATCTCCATGGTTTTTATATCATGTTAGAGTAGGATAACCATCACAAAGATAGCCTAGTGGTTGGCGTCCTGATGTCTCACAAGAGGTCTTAGGCTATCTTGGGTGGCCAGGGAAAGGGTTGGAAATGGTCACGGGATACCCCGGATAGGCCACGTACATTTGAGTAGAAATACTCACCCTCCAGGGTAATCTGAATAGGGAAAACCTCATCCAGTTACTATTCTGCATAAAAAAATGGTAATTATTAAGTGTGTAACAGACTTTTTGATAAATGAATGACGCAGGGAATGTCGACACATGTTATTGATGGAAATGGAGCTGAAACAGGTCATATAATATCAACCACAATTGGAGGCAAGAATGGAGAACCAAAACAGGTATGTATGTATGCCACCATATCCAAATGGTTTATAACTTTACCTACTATGGATTTTTCATTTGTATGACCTTCCTGACACTTTTATTTAGTTGCACTCTAGATCCATTATTTAAATTCATTATTTACTTACCTCTGGTTTCACCTCTTTAAGTTTGCCTTTGTCTTTGCATTTCATTTTCAATTTTTGTTTTTGTAATGTTTGCTTTATATCTAACCAATTACTTGCTCGATGACCCTTAATGCAGACTGTTAGTTACATGGCAGAACGTGTGGTAGGGGCAGGATCATTTGGGATAGTTTTCCAGGTATAAATTAATCTTGCCTTGTTTAAACTTTTTTATTTTATTTTATTAATGTGTATACCTATACTTCTCTTCCCATATTTTTTTATCTCTTTAGGCAAAATGTCTAGAAACTGGAGAAACTGTGGCTATAAAAAAGGTTTTGCAAGACAAAAGATACAAGAATCGTGAGTTGCAGTTAATGCGAACAATGGACCATCCAAATGTGGTTTCCTTAAAACATTGTTTCTATTCAACAACAAGCAAAGATGAGCTTTTTCTGAACCTGGTGATGGAATATGTCCCAGAGACGATTTTTCGGGTTTTAAAGCATCACAGCGATGCACGTCAAAGGATGCCTCTTATTTATGTCAAACTTTACACATACCAGGTTAGTTTGTACTTCCACTCAAAGTGTTCATATGTGTTTCGTCTGATTATCATGTTAACATTCAACCATTGTTACAGATTTTTAGGGGGCTAGCATACATGCATATGGTTACAGGAGTGTGCCACAGAGACTTGAAGCCCCAAAATGTCCTGGTGAGAATATGTCTTGGTGAAGTTTCTTTTCTGCTATCCTTTTTCAATCATTAGTCCTCATTTTGTTTCTCCTTTCACAGGTTGATCCTCTTACTCACCAAGTCAAGATTTGTGACTTCGGAAGTGCAAAAATGCTCGTATGTTTGCCCCTCATAGTTCAACCTTTCTCATCAATATAGATTTAATATCATTATTCCAATAACTTTGTAGACTAGCTGGTAGTCGTGGTTTTATACTATTATGGGCGGGTTGGGTGATGGGTCAATTTTATTGTGGGTAATTGACTTGAAAATTAAACAATAACACTTTTTTGTCCAGTTTTTGTAAGTGTATAAAATATTATGTATGCATTCAATGTGTTTTGAAAAGAAAAAAGAAAACACTATCAGTGTATTAGTGTTCATATGACAATAATAATGTAAATCTTTGAATAAAATGATGTAGGAGGTTGTATGCACCTCAGGTGATCTGAACCTATTTGGCCATTTGACCCGGTTCCTTTTAGCTGAATTTGTCCAATTTGAGATTAAGAAGAGCACATTCATAAGATGAAAGCCACCAAAATATGTAGTCTAAACCTTAAAGAGAGATTATATATGTGTTTCTTTGATAATGTTTTAGTCTCTTTCGTATTACTCTTGTAGTCTTGTTATGTAATTGATATAATTTTTGCGGATCTGACATAATAATTTGACCATATATTTTTTGGTGCCATCAGGTGCGGGGAGAAGCAAACATATCATACATTTGCTCTCGGTTTTATCGGGCACCAGAACTTATCTTTGGGGCTACAGAGTATACAACATCGATTGATATATGGTCGGCTGGTTGCATTCTTGCTGAACTTCTACTTGGACAGGTTAGCAGTTCAGAGTGTTGTTTAAAGCTAGATGTGGCAATCTTGTCGAGTTGGGTTGTGTTTTATTCTAGGGGTTCAGAACAGGCTGTAAATCATCCAAAATGTATCATTATGATGACATTCTAAATCACTTTATAATATGTATACTTTTTTATAATGTAGTTATAATCAAACTTTTCACATTATTATTTTATTTAAAAATATTTTAGAAAACAAAATGGATGAAAGAAGTGTTTGCTGACTGCCAAACCCATCGTGACCTGCACTAAAAATTACCCACTCATTTTGCCTCCTTTATTTATAGGATTGCAAAAGTCATCTTAATTATTTATATTTTTTGTTGCTATTCTGGTGCTGTGAATTTTTAGCCACTATTTCCTGGAGAAAATGCAGTCGATCAACTTGTGGAGATTATCAAGGTTGGGATGGTGTTTTGTATTAACTTTGTGAACCATGTCATAAATATATTTATAACTAACATTCAAATGTCAGGTCCTTGGCACACCAACTAGAGAAGAACTTCGTTGTATGAATCCAAACTACACAGATTTCAGGTTTCCTCAAGTAAAGGCCCACCCATGGCACAAGGTATGATGATTTCACTTCAATGACGAGTACATTTCTAGTTGTTTTTTATATGCTTGTATTTGTAATTGGCCTTCTCTTTTGTTATCAGGTATTTCATAAGCGGATGCCTCCTGAAGCAATTGATCTTGCTTCACGGCTCCTGCAGTATTCTCCAAGTCTTCGTTGCAATGCTGTGAGTTTTACTAAACCATGCTTTTTAGAGATCAAACACTTCAAATTTATATCAGGAATCAATAGATAAAATAACAAAAGGACGTATTTATTTTTTTAAATTAAAAGGTGACTTTTTGTGAATTTGAGTAAAACTCTTTCAAATTTGGTTAGTAGTTATATCTTTTTCTAGCCTTAGATAATCAGTTATATTGTAGCTGCCATGAAACTGATCGCATCCAATACTGATTATTTGATAATCTAAAGGATACCCATTTATACCCCAACTGAAACTGATTATTACAAGTTAAAGTCGCAATAATTAAAATATCAAATCAAACACCTTATCATTAACCATCGTTCCATGTATGCTGAAGGCCCTACTGCACATGCATGTTTGTTCTGTTTCTTAACTTCTCTTTTCTGTTAATATGGAGCTCATATCATGATTGCTGATCATTTTAGTAGTCATACAGCATTATATCTATATGCATCTACTCTTTTTTTTTTCCGATCCTTACTAAACTTCTAACATACAGCTTGAAGCTATAGCTCATCCTTTCTTTGATGAGATTCGGCAACCTAATGCTCGGTTACCCAATGGTCGACAATTACCACCTCTATTCAACTTCAAACAGGAGGTATATCTTATAAATTCTGAATCTCATTACATTGTTTTGGCTAGCTTCGTACTTTGATTTTTTATCTCAAACAAGTCATTTCAGAAACTTAAGTTGAATGTCGAATGTCAAATGTTAAACATTCAATGTGTTTAGCTGGTTGTGAGGGGCCAAAAATCAGTATTTAACACAAACAACCTTGATGTCGTACTAAAATATTTAGACTATTATTGTACATTTGTACTAATTTTCATTTTGTATAATCATTAATGAACGCATTAAATGTTTTTCATTGAAGTGAGTGACTTAAACGGATGTGCACTTCTCACCTCGTGACCCATTTCCATGTTCAATTTTAATTTCTTAATTAGATCAAATGACTAAATTACAAACATTGCACCTTTTTATGTTGAAAAAGTTATTTTTGGGATGAAGTGCGTACTTTACCTTGTTAAAGTTATGTTGATGAACCCCTTTCTTGACCACTATTATGGAAATTGGAATGACACCCATTTCTGCCCCCAACTTGTATATACAAGTAATAATTATTAGTGGTGAATAGCCAAAGTGAACCGAACTAGTTATATTATAGTCTCTAGTGTCTCTAGATATTTTTGATAAGGATAGTTTTAAAGACAAATGGAGTAGCACACATTTTAGATTGGAAATCTCATGAGAATGACACTTGTCATATTCACAAGTCTTCTTGAAATATAAAAATACAAAGGTTTTTAATATATGTAGTTTGAAATTTGACATTGACGTTCACAGCAAGATTGTGGAAATATTTGCTCTTGAAAGTTTTTGAATGTGAGGATGACGCTGTGGCAAGAGTTGTATAAGATAAATAAACCCTGAGTATTTTACTCTAAAATATGTAGAACTATAGAAACTGATGGCATTTAAGGACTTGGACATATATTTGAAATGCGATTACAGTACGAGTAACAAAACCGACTTTAGATTCCCAATGTGTATCTTTCAAAGTACTATTTATTTATCAATTACAAATATCGGTACTGACTGGTTATCCCTTACTTACCAGTGAGAAAATATTATTGTGTATAGATAATACTACGTAGTAGATACAGCTGAAGTGGATTACTGTGTGCCTTATGTGTATGGATATAGTGTTGATAAAAGTGCAAAGAAAGTTCCTTTAATTCTGTGTCGTGGTCAAAAAAAATCCTTAATGAGTTAGTGGTGCTTCATCATTTGGGATGACAAAAAGCTTGGGGGTATTGTGGAGTGTGTTATTGATATGTTAAAAGCAATTCATCACGATACTATGTAATGACAGTGGGTGACAAAATGGTTGTGGACCCAACCCGTGAGCAATTTTTTTTTCTTTCCATTTTTAAATAGTTTATTGTATTACAATAATAACTTACACCTATATTAATAAGGCGATTTTAGAAGGTATTATGTATTTGAATACATTTCGGATGACTTCTCTGTTATATTTGATTTTTATTTTTAATCTAAAACCATTTGACCTGTTAAAGGTGAAACATAATCCAAAAACAATTCAGTTGTGTATCAATTGGTTGAAGTTTGTTGCTGTTACGTTTTGGTTTACTAAATATTATATTATTGTCCAGCTGTCTGCAGCATCTCCAGAGCTTGTGAATAGACTAATTCCAGATCACGTGAAGAGACAAATCGGTTTACAATTTATACCATCTGCAGCAGCTGCTGCGGGGACATGATATATAACATTAAGGAGATCTGTTGTGGAATTCCTGTTGAGAGTTCTGATCAGTTTCATCTGAAGCCTGATGATACTGGCATCACATCTTCTTTCAAGACAAGTAAAGATTAAGGCGGGCCGTTTGCCACTCTTCTGTAATTGTATTCTCTCTGTTCATTTCTGTCTCATTAAGCCCTCACCCACTGCGAAAAAGAAAGGAAAAGATCATTTCTGCAAAAAAAAATTATAGTATGAAAAGTCTTGAGCGTGAAGATCCAAGTTTAATGAAAAAAAGAAGGTAAGAAAGACCTGAAAATTGAAGGCTGAACTAAAAAGTGAAGTTTTGGCCATCAAGGGTGAGTTTTTGTAGTTGTCTATGTGGGTCTGAAAGGAAAGAATTCGGAGATGGTGTAAGTGTATGACTTGTGTAATTCGGTAGCTCTTTTATGTTTAACATGCTTTTATGTGTAAATGATACAGTTGGAACATATTGCTTTTATGGTTACTTAGAGCGTCTTATCTACGCATAAAAACTTTAAAGCATTCAAGTGTAAAAAAGTGTGTTTTCGGACTTAAAAAAAAATGGTAGGTAGAACTAAAAAATTGAACAAAAAGATGGTTTAATTTAATATTCAAGTTAAGTTTTTTAGCCTCATAATTTATCTTAGAATAACAAATTTAGTTATGTGTATAAAGTCGCCTTATTAAATCATCTCTTAAAATTCAAACAAGACCTTATTAAATCTTAACTTAACCAGAAAAAAAATAAAAAACTAAGGTCAACCACTGTGAACATAAAAAGAAATTCAATTCTTCAAAACTTTTGTGAGGAAAATAAAAACATAATGATTCACATTAAAAGTTAACCGCAATTTCAGTTATTTAAGAAAATGTCAACGTAATCCAAAATCATGTTTTTTGATTAAAAATGGATGGCTAGGATGTGTCCTTATCGTTCTCATTCGATCATTATGTTCTCTCTGAGATACAACCACATATAAAGTTCGGTTCAAGTAGAATAAAACTTATCGTAAAATAAAAAGAATAAGATTTAAGTCAAGGGATGTTTTATACATTTTGTTTAAACCTTTTATCTTTTTCTAATAAAACCCCTCCCCCTCTCTCCTCTTAATTAATTCCGTATCATTCCATCCACTTAAAAGATTCTTGTCCTAAAGAATGACTTTGAAAAGATGGAAACGAGATCACCATACACTCCACTTCTTCTTCACTACTATTAGTGCACTTCACTGAGACATACATCACACCAAAATTATCTCGGTTTGCCAACCTCCTATCTAGTACAACTTTTGGTTCCACCACAATCACTCGATCATCAAAGTACCACCAGAAACATGTGTGATCTTCCATTTATCCGAAGCCAACACCAATACCATTGATTCTTTCTCATATGTAAACATGGGCTGATATATCTAGGGCCAAAGATTTGTTCACACATATCTTTTTCCTTTTATACCATTTTCAAATGTCAAACTTCAGATGCAAGAAATTATTCACAAATTATGCGTTATTGAATTAGAAAAGAAAGTACTCCATTGCACCTTTGTAAGTCTGATTCTTACTGTAGATTTGGATACTCCCATTGATAGGTTCTTCATCCACATTGTCATATGCAAAAGAATATGCGTACACCCTAAGACTCGGGCTAATAAGAGTTGTATAGATATTCATCTTTTAAATCATTCCTAACCACCACAACATTTTTGATTTTCTCTTCTACTATCCCCGGGTTAGACTCGATCTGATTACCTTTATCATCTTTTTCACAAATATCACTAATAACAACTAAATCGTTAATGTTTTAGACAACATTTGAATCTTTAACCCTTAAAGAAGGTAGTGATTCCAAACAATTGTTGTTTACCACTTCACTTGACTTATCAAGATTGACCAAACAACAACCACGACGCGTGTTAAGTAGTGATAAAAAAAACAAGTTTTAATTAGACGGAAATACTAAAGTTAATTTTAACACAACCAGGCAAGAATACATGTTCGTATTATAGTATAGCTTAGGTAAGACCGAGTCGAACCACAGGGAAACAGTGTAAATTAAAATAATTAATTAAACTTTAAATTACAAATAAATAAGGGGTGTGTTTTAGTTCCGTACGAACGTATTTAATAAATTGAAAACGAATTAAACTTTAAACAATCAAGAGATAAAAAGTAATTAAAGATAACCTGATAGAGAAGCATGTATTACTTAGATTCGTGATTTCTCGATTCAGGGTTCAGATATGTTTATTGATTTGTTGATTATCATTATGGTGATTTTAACAAATATGGATAGTCTCCTGTTAAGGTTAACTAATTCTAATAAACTTTAGCTTAATACTAGATTCTCTTGAATACACTAGAATTTCTTCTACGTGTTATTAACCTAAACCTTATTCAATTAATACCATCAACAGATCATTGAGATTCATTTAGCAACCTTGTGTTAACGCAAGTTTATAATTATTGGTTAAATAACTATCACATTAATTAGGTTTTATTAATTGCTATTCTCTTAACCTATTACGGTTACAGTCTCAAGCCACAATTAACTAATAAATTACTTAATTGCAAATAATCAATCAATTCATACAAACCCTAGTTATAGTATAAGTCTTTTGATCACGCTAAGTAACAATTAATTAACACACAATTAATATGGATCTTTCAAATAAACTCAATAATCATTCATAACTCAAATCAACATAAACATATCATAAAACCTTTATTTAAAAATAATTCCTCTATTTATAATGTTCAGATCGCAAATCCAACCGCCGCTTGGGTTGGCTTTTTACCCACGAAACCCAGTTTTGACCCGCGCGCTCCAACCGCCTTCCTTATCTGGGTTCAACCGCCGGTTGAATTGTAGTTCCAGAATATTCTTTAATCGGGTTTGGACTTCATCTTGGGCTTCAATCTTCACAAATCCGAATTTAATCCTCTTCCTTGGCCCAATAACTTAATCTTTTGGGTTTAATCTTTTCTTTAAGTCCAGTCTTCTTAATTCTTAGTCTTCTCTTCTTTTTCTTCAGTTTTTAAGCCCGTTTTCGTTCCTTTTCTTTGTTTCTTTAATTTAAACACCTTTTTGCAAATATAAACGAAATTTTAATAAATAGGAGATAGGAATTGTACATATCACTTTTTTCTGCAAAAAATTTTAAACTACTATGGGATCATTTTAGAAGACATGCTTTTTATTAGGAACAATTAACTCTATCTTGATTGTTGATATGAATCTATATTAATTGTCATCAAACACTTCTAAGCACAAAATTTCTAATTTTGACACTTCAAGACGATTATTGATATTTTAATCCGCTTTAAACTTTCTATACTCAAGTTTAAGAATAACATTTTATTATTATTATTATGAATATAACTTATGTATCTCACAAATGATATACCACCGTAATCAAATCACGAACATATTTCTATATAATGGGTGAATAATTTGAAAAATCATTTTAAGAGTTAAGACATTGGTGACAGGTTTGTACCTCGGTACAACAAAGCGACTTAACTTAACTCGGGTACAAGTGTAACCATTTTTCTAGCTTTAGTGAAATCAGCAGTGACAGGTCTGTGCCTTAGTACAACAGAGCGACTTAATTTGACTGATATTTATATTCATCTAAGTATTTTTGATTTTCTTCATTTTTTTTAGATATTCTGATGAAACCAGGTCTGTACATAGTACAACAGAGGAATCAGTCAGTGTATCCCCAAATGATTTCAATTTAAACCCCAGAATTACATAATATGTCAAGAGGTCAAACAAGAATTAAGAGCATAAAGTCATACATCGATTTGTGTTTCACAAAATTATATTCATGTTAGATTTCTATTTCTTAAAATTCAAAAACTTTTGTATAGAAAGCCTATCAATACATCATATAATGAAGATGTCAAACACTAATGTGTAAAATTAGAAAAAATTGGATTTAAAAATGTTAGTTAGGCCTACCAACACATCAAAAATAATATTCAAAAATTCCATTGTTATACATGTTCCTAATTGTAACACCCCGAAATTCGTTAAATTAGAAATTGTTTACTGTTATGCGACACAAGCGTTAATGTCGCAGGTAGCGACACAGAGCCTAGTGCGACACAAGGCTTGTGTCGCAGTATCGGCAGAAAGTCGGTTTTGAGGGGTTAAAAGTGTAAAACAGAGGGGTTAAACCCCATTTTTCATTCTAAACTTCTCCAGAAACAAATATACACTTCCAGAACCATTGTGTGTGTGTCATTTTCGGAATTCTAGAGAGAGAAAGTAAGAAAAGTTGAGGTTATTAAAGATTTGATTCTTGAAAGTGTTCTTGTGAAGTTTTGAAACCAATTTCAGGTATTTCAGATAACAAGTCGTGAATATTTGAACATCGCCTTCGAGGTAAGTAGTAGGAATGTAAAGTATATAATTGGCTGAATTTGTTAATACTGATTATGTTACAATTGTGCCTAGCTGTATGAGTTAAACGGCCAATTGCTGAGTGATCAATTGTGCCTAGCTGTATGAGTTAAACGGCCAATTGCTGAGTGATCAATTGTGCCCAGCTGTATGAGTTGAATGGCCAATTGCTGAGTGATCAATTGTGCCTAGCTGATCAATTGTACCCATAAGGGCCAATTGCTGAGTGATCAATTGTGCCTAGCCGCATAAGTCGGATTACCAATTGCTGAGTGATCAATTGTGCTAAATTGTTCGTATGTGATTGTACCCTTCCTGTGCTTACTAAGCAAAATGCTTACGTGTTGATTGTTGTGTGTGATAGGTACATCAAGAGGTATGCAGGGTGGGGATCCGGGAAAGCGACCCGAGGGCCTAGTGATGGACTTACTATGGCAAGATAGTAAGAGGAAGGACTCGTAAATCATGCTCTATATTAACATGTAATACTCTGTAATGATGTAAAGCATGTTTTGTAATAAACTATGATGTTGTCACTTTATATTAATGTATAAAGTGTTTTGAGAAAATTAATTAAAAAAAAAAAAAATGGGACGTTTCACTAATGTACTATCATCTCCCAAAAATAGTATCGCAAAAATTTTATGCAATATGACAAAAAGTTTCTAATTAGTTTTAGAGGACAAATAAACCTTTATTTCTTTTCGACTCCCATCCCTACATTTAAACTGTACAATGTCCTCATTGTACTTAAACATATGAAGTGAAAAAGAATGAGAAAAGATATTAGAACGAAAAACTCCCCTGAATATGAAGTAATGCTCTTTTGATCTGATTCGAAATATACAACAACTCACTTCCGTAGGCAATCATGATTGCATTTAGTATATGCAATAAGCCTTTAAACCCCTCGGTATCCCGAGTGGACGAGTTATAGTCTCGTGAGGGTTTCCAGGAAACACACCCACAAAGTTCAAAAATTTAGCATAAGTTAATGTCAGCTTCCAAATAAACTAACTTCAAGAATATATAAAATATTAAACATATTAAACATAATAATAAAGTTTCTATCATCCTAAAAAAAATAATAAAGCAATTATCCCAATTTAAACAATTATCCATCATAATAATAAAATAAAAATGTCCAAACACAGTGATCAATCACTATCATCACCATCCCAAGGTACATATGGTCGAACTGGACCTGAATGAGCTGACGGACTACCCATCAGCTGATGCATCAGATAAGTGCTGTAATCATACTGATGTGCCTGCTCCTGCACATGTCTCTGATGAGCAATCTGCTGCTGCTTCTGCATCCTCTGAATCTCTGCAGTTTGTCTCTGGAGCTTATGCATATCATAAACAGGTGCCTGATGGTCCTCCGGCTCTGGTGGTGCTGCTGCTGGCTGAGCTGCTGGTAAACGAACTCTCCTCCTAACTCGTGGCTCTAGTATCCTACTCTCAACTAATGGAGTCATCCACAAGAAATAATCTCCCTCAATGGGTCTCCTAATCACATCTATATCCAAAAGCTGCTGCTGTCCCAAAAGCTGTATGCCGGGACTAACTGGTGTACACGACTGAAACATCGCGTCAGGCTTGCTCTCTCCCTGAAGTGGATGTGGAAAAGCGGGCGCTAATGCAAGGAAAGGAGGTGTTATCTGTCACAGCCCGCTAAAGCGGAAACGCGAGGTGCAACAGCTAAGGGATTCACAACACAAAGATATAGCAACAATACCATCATTTAGAAGTAGTCTTAAAACAACTAAAGGTACATCAGTTTATACAATTGTTATAAAAGTATTGTTACAAATAAATATCGTGAAGGTTTTCTTCAAAATATCCATGTATTAAAGCTTGATTAATCATGATTCCATGCACTTTCCCACATACGATCCATCCTTACCTACGTTCTCCTGAAAAGCATGTCAAAACAAAAGAGTCAACTATGGCCATAGTTGGTGAGCACACAGTTTTATTACCAATAAATCAAGTAGTTTGTCCAATCGGGGACCAAGTTTTGTCCAATTCAGGGACACGAATACTGTCCAATCGGGGACATAATACTGCCCAATCGGGGGCATAAATAAATCAATGTGAAAAGAATTGGAGAAATAAGTAAGTATATGTTTACGCCTTGAGGCCACTACTTATCCGATTATCCGACCGAGGTTTGCCCCTATAGCTCCATGTTCTTCAACTAACATGAGTAAAGGTGATATTATGCACCCACGTTGAAGTGTGAGTGAGGGGTGGTCTACCCTAAATAGCATGCTACCCATAATACCCACGGCTCGTAGCCACGAGTTAATTAGTAGTGTGAGTTCCCGGGGACTTTGCAATAATACTCAAGCATAACAATATGACATTCTCCAATTCGCATAAAATTTCATAGTAACAGTTTTGTAAGTTCATAAGGAGTAAAAACCAAGCTGGTAAAATGTATAATCATGCTTTTCAGCCCCAAAACAGAAAATAATAAAAAGGGGAACAGTGAACTCACCTTGTGAGTTGAGTTAACGGGTATAATCTGTGAGCAAATTACAATCTGGAATGATCCCTTAACCGAGACCTAATCCAAGTGAGAAAGTGTCCATTAATGTCTAGTGATATGCTTTAACACGTACGAGTTGAAACAAGTTGGTTACCCACTAAGTTAGACAATGAATCTGCCCGGGTTTGGTTGTTTATTCCGTGACTCTTTTATTAAGACTATTTCCAAATTAACAATCAAAACCTTTTTATGAAGATTGGATGAAGATAGGGTTGTCCAAAGTTAACTTAAAATCTGGACAGGAAGTTGTCCAACTTTCTTATTTTACCAAAAACACATAACTTCTTATAAACCCGGATGTAAATATTTTGAATAGTTTTTAGGAGTGTTTTTATACAGAAAACATTATAAACTTTCAGGTATAAAACCCTAATGCACTTATTTAGTGAAGAACAGATGTAAAACGAAATAGAAATAGTTGGGTTAGTGCGAGATAAAATGTAAACATTTTGCACTTCATGATTACCTCTTCTACCAGGAAATGTGGGTGTTGAGTGATGAGTTTCTGTCCACCGAGAGTTGAGATTGAGCAAGTTTTCTGGAGTGATCGATTTCTTGGTGAGAAGTGATGAATATGTTGGGTGTTATGTTAAAACCGGATATAAGTGTTGAAAGAGTTGAGAGAAATGGGTGAGAGTGTTTTAAGTATTTGTGTTTGTGTGTGTGTTTAGTTCTGCCGTTGGATACAAAAGGAATAAGTGGTAAAGTGTATATGATTAATATCAAGGGGTTTGATTGGGTGAGGGTGGAGGTGATTTATGGGGAGTGTAAGTTAATTGATTTGGTTTTATGGAAAATAGGTTTGCTGGCCGTTTTTGAAAGAAAAGAGGTAATCATAACCCTTTTTGCGTGCACGGTTATCCTTATTTAAAATATTAATGTTCCTTTTTACAGAATGCATGCACGGTTACTTCTCATTTTGTACAACTTAGATAACTTTAGATTCGGGCAAGATGATTTACTGAGAGTGTGGGTAACACTTGGTTGATTTTAGAAATGGGTTGAGCATATCACTAACAGTAGGAACTAGCAGTGGTAACATAAACCGTGGTAACAATGGGGGCAGTAGTAACTCGACTACCAGTGGAAACTGAACCAGCAGTAGAAATTTGTGCTAGCAGTGGAAACGGTGACAATTGCACTAGCAGTACTAACTGAGGTATTTGTGCTAGCAGTGGAAACGGTGACAATTGCACTAGCAGTACTAACTGAGATATTTGTGCTAGCAGTGGAAACGATGACAATTGCACTAGCAGTACTAACTGAGGTATTTGTGCTAGCAGTGGAAACTAAGGAATTGTACTAGCAGTACTAACTGAGGTATTTGTGCTAGCAGTGGAAACGGTGACAATTGCACTAGCAGTACTAACTGTGATAACCTTAGAGACTTCGATTTTTATGAAAGCAGTAGAAACATTACTAACAGTAGAAACTCCTACTAGCAGTACTAACCATATTAACGGTATTAACTTAACTTGTACTGGCAGTATTAACCCGGTAAGAGGTATAAACCTCTAACCAACAGTACTAACTACGGCCATCAGTAGTAATTTTTGTCTAGCAGTATTAACTTAGTCCTTAAGAAAGTCAGGTCCAGATTTAGGTGAAGATTAAGTTAAGTATTAACCTGGTATTTTTGGTGGTTGTTACATTATCTCCCTCAATGGGTCTCCTAATCACATCTATATCCAAAAGCTGCTGCTGTCCCAAAAGCTATATGCCGGGACTAACTGGTGTACACGACTGAAACATCGCGTCAGGAACTCCAAACCACTTGGCCAACCGGGTCACAAAATGACCACCACAAATACCGCTTAATGCCCTAGTACCAGTGGCCTTGCGTGCCATCCAATAAGCCAAACACCAAGGAGCATTCACAAGCGTTCCTTGAGTAATGCAGTGAAGATAGAAGAAATCTGGCTTATGAATCTTCTCTTTTCCTGTCTTCCTAGCCACTATCGTGTTTGCCAACAGACGATACACAAGCTTATGAATCGGATCTCTAACAACCACATCCAAAGGTCCTCTCTCACCATATCCTCCATTGCCCATCTCTGGCCAAAAGTGACCTACCTCTACAGCAGAATACTTCTCATGACGCGCAACTGTAAAATGAGCAAGAAAATGAGGATTTGCCTCCTCATCCAAAGTATGTAAACCAATAGCCCGAGAAAACTTTACTAGGCTCAGTGCACGAGGCACTCCTCCAAGCTGAAATGTCAACCTGTGATCCCTGACATCATCCTCATCAATCTCAAACCTCACCGTGCTGTAAAACTCAACCACTAGCTCCTTAAATATAATCTCGTGAACGCTAAACAATCTCCTCCAGGCATATGACACATGGCTAGAAAAGATTAAAAATATGTACATTGTAAATAGAAAAGATTAAGAATCAAACCCACGAAACCGAACCAAATCTTCGTTAGGGTTGAAAACTTTCAAACCCTAGCTTCCTAGCCTCCAACTTGCACCTTCAGTCGATTTCTAAACCCTAGAATCGAATTAAGCTTTACTTAATTCGTATTGAATTGTGTATGGTTATTGGATGAATATGTCCTCTATTTATAATGTTCAGATTGCAAATCCAACCGCCGGTTGGGTTGGCTTTTTACCCACGAAACCCGGTTTTGACCCACGCGCTCCAACCGCTTTCCTTATCTGGGTTCAACCGCCGGTTGAATTGTAGTTCCAGAATATTCTTTAATCGGGCTTGGACTTCATCTTGGGCTTCATACTTCACAAATCCGAATTTAATCCTCTTCCTTGGCCCAATAACTTAATCTCTTAGGTTTAATCTTTTCTTTAAGCCCAGTCTTCTTAATTCTTAGTCTTCTCTTCTTTTTCTTCAGTTTTTAAGCCCGTTTTCGTTTTCTTTTCTGTATTTCTTTAATTTAAACACCTTTTTGCAAATATAAACGAAATCAGTAATATATATAAATAAATTGCAATAAAAATGTTTAAAAATAAGAGAATATTATTATATAAATATGACATAATCTGACGCTATCAAACCACTGTTATTCACTTCATTTGAAACTTTAAGACTAGAAACAGGTAGCAATGATGGATCCATATTTCCCTTTATAAGATTGTTAGTTGTTTCTTGCAACTTATCTAAACGGTAAGGATTGGGTTTATACACCTTAACCCACTTTTCAAGTTTCGGTTACAACCCCAAAATGAAAATATCAATGACATAAGACTACGTTTAAACCCATGTTTTTGATCAAAGAATCAAATGCATCATAATACTCTTGAACCGTCCCATCTTGTTTGAAAATTTTATTCATCGACCCTTTATCGCACATATTAAGTGTATCTTCTTTATTCTCAATTATGTAGTACTGTGATTGCATGCCTGTGTCGTTGCCTCCGTTACCGGAACTAAGCTTCGCTAATTCATTTGTTGCAAATTGCTGAAATATCAATAATCCGCTAATATCCTTGTTGCTTTTGTCGATCAATCGTTGCAAATTCACGAACGCCAATTTTAATTCCCGATTATTGACCAGTTCAACTCGTAATCGAATGATTAGGGTTTGTCTCTATAGACTGAAACTATAGAGTAAGTCAATTACAATCAAAATCTAACAGAAATGAAATGCCTCAATTGGTACTTATTCACGAACACAACCACCGACTTCTTCATGTCACGAGCCTTCCATGTTCAGTTTTGATAGAATTATGTTAGTGAGACATGTTCAGGTCACGTGCTTAATTAATTCTGTATCATTCCGCCGGTCGGTTTCATCGTCAACAAACTCTCGTCGTCAGCAAGAAAACCAACCGATGAGCAGTGATGAGTAGCAAATGGTTGTCTTGTCACCACCCTTGTCTTCATCTCCTTTTGATAAAATCATGAATCAAGATGAATGATTGAGAAAACGATTATTCGATCTCATTGTATTAAACTTGATTTACAGAGAATAAGAGTTGGGGAAAAAGTTACAAATTGAATCATAAACTCTAACAAACTTTGTCGTGTACTTAAGCAACTAATATAACAACTTTACGAATCCGTCCCTCATACTATCTATTAATTACATTTCAGACCCTGTACAAATTTAATCCCTGAACTTCATTACATATATCCCAACACCCCCCCTCAAGTTAGAGGATGGGGATTAACCATACCCAGCTTGGATAGTAACAAACGAAACTGGGCAGCAGGCATGATCTTGGTTAAAACATCTCCAAGTTGTTAAGTAGTAGGCAAATAACTTAATTGAATCATGCCTTCCATTACTTTCTCTCGAGTAAAATGACAATCAATCGCAATATGGTTAGTTCGTTTGTGGAAAATTGGATTCTTAGCTATGTGATAATGTGAATAGCACTTTGATTGTCACAATGAAGAGTAACAGAAGTTAAATTTGGATATTCCTTGCTCATTATCAGACAATCGAACCCAGAGCTAGCTGGTTCTCCCCGAAATGCGTTCATCATCTGTAACATCTACCCATACCACGTTTGCAATCAGCGAATGCATTCGAAGAATTGATAGCTTTTTGCCCCTAACTCATCTAATAGTCGAATCAACCAAGTGACTTCAGCAACAACATGAGCCATTGCTCTGTACTCTGCCTCAGAAGAAGACTTGGAAATTGTAGTTTGTTTATTAGATTTCCAACTAATTGAAGAACCACCAGGTAAAAGAAGATAACCAGTTACTGTGACACCTACCAATCTGGGGCTGTAATTATTGCCTAGACCATTAGTAATACGTGTGTTTAGCATTGGTTATCTAAATATAAGTGACATTTCATGCGATTACGTGCACACGTTAACACTCGGTTAAAAATCGTATAACCGCGAATTGGACGAAGTCCTACAATCATACGGCGTTGGTGATAACTCTTTCTAAATAACGTAAATCTATTTTTTTTATAAGTAAATAGTAGTTATTGCACCTATATTATTATCTTAATATAATAGTACGCGAAAAACCTAGACGTTTGGCTCAAAACGTAACAAACGCAAGGAAAACGCGCAAACCGAGCCCGACGCCCGAGCGAAACCCAAAATATATTTTTGTAACCCAACTTAAGTATTTTAGAATGCTTAGTCATCCCGAATATCATTCACAAATTTAAATTGTGCACGAACACATAACGTAAATTATTAACTTTTAAACCGCGAAATTTACGTTTAAACGAACGAAAAACGTAACACGAAATCAAGAAGCGAGTCACGAGCCCAACCCATGGAAGGGTCAGGCCCAAACCAACGGCCCAAAGGCCCAACACGGCCCAAGAAAAGGGAGTTCAAGCCCATGAGTTAGCCCATGTATATATAAGCCTAAATCCTCCATTTCTCTCATTTTTCACCTCACAAACACACACACACACACTCCCTAATTCTCTGCAATCAGACCTCATCACCACCACCACAGCCACCTAACACCTCCCTCCAGCCACCACAAGGCCGCCATTCAACCACCCTAAGCCACCATTCGGAAAATAGCACGAAACGGGAAAACTAGCTTCTTTCCTCCTCTTTCGGTTTCACAAACGTGGTAAGAACTTTAACTCTTCAAAAATTTACTTGAAATACTCTTATAAACATGTTATAAAGTTCACTTAACAAGGAAATGTCCAAATCATAACATAAAACCCGTTTTTCATGTTTAAAAGTGTCAAAAACGTCACATGCAAGCTGATCGGAAAATAGTCTGACTTTGAGAGGCTGTTTCTCCCTCAAAACTCAACCAAAATGGACGATTCAAAAGGAAAAAATTAAGTTTAAGAAGTTAGCTTTCATTTCCAAGTGGTTTCACAATTTTTGGAGTTCGTTTGATACCCGAAACGATTTTTACAAAAACATGTGTCCGGGCTGTCAAAAGGGGCAGAAATTTCACCCTTCTTGTTTTAATCATAACTCGAGATATACACATCCAAATGACCTGAAACCACCGCCAAAAGTTCACAAATTTTGTTAGCTACAAAAGTCGTTTTGATGATTTTGTCTAAAGGTGTACGCATTTTGCCCAGAAAACGAGAGCATTTGCCTGTGTCCTGAATGGTTACTTTCTGACCACAGGGAACACATGGAATTTTTAAAAATACTTAGGAACGCCTAAAAATGCTGGAAAAATTATTTTAAGTAGCTAACATACTAAGGAACAACATATATTTTTCTTAAATTCTAACTCGAACATTTGGAACCCGAAATAAACTACGTAAAACTGACCTGTTATAGGCCTCTGTGTCGCAGAAGCCCAGTGGTCTGCGACACAAGCCTTAGTGTCGCAATAGAACCTAATGGTCACCTTTAGCGACACAAGCCTTAGTGTCGCAATAGAACCGAATGGTCACCTTTAGCGACACAAGCCTTAGTGTCGCACTAGCACCCGAATCGTCACATTAGCGACACAAGCCTTTGTGTCGCTATACACCCGAATCGTCACATTAGCGACACAAGCCTTTGTGTCGCTATACACCCGAATCGTCACAATAGCGACACCAGCTTTTGTGTCGCTGTACACCCGAATCGTCATCTTAGCGACACAAGCCTTTGTGTCGCATAATACCTTAGTGTCGCATATAGCGACACTAACCCTGTGTCGCTAAAAACACAAAATCCAGCTCGACCCCAGCCAGGGGCTCTGCCCCTTGGACCCCGCCAGGGGTTGCCACCCCTTGGACCCCGCTACCAGGGGCGCTGCCCTCGGACCCCCGTCATTCAGGGGCTTCGCCCCCTCCCTTGTCACACTAATCCATTAACTATAGCCGGAAAGTAGAACATGCGTAATATAATTTATCACATCTGTGTTTTCACAAAATATCACCAACGGGCCGTACGTATTTACTAAACATAAATGATAACCGAACAAATGGACATCTCTAATTGAGTGAACTTACATAAGTGGACGTTAACCTCCTACTTACATAGATGGTCTTTTGAGACATCTACTTACACATACAACCTCATACGTTTAGGGCGTTAGGAGGTTGCACTTGGATATTCACTTCGCTCATTAATTGCTAGCTGCTTATCATACTCAGGTGAGTTCATTGTCCCCTCTTTCTGATTTCTATTTTTGGGGCTGAAAAGCATGCAATTACTTTAAACTTTTGGTTGAACTTTTACGTACTATCAACTGCTTTTGAACTGTTTTTACGCAAACTGTGGTATGTCAACATGTTAAGCTTGGGTTTTTCTTATACTCAAAGTCCCCTGCAACTTATTCACTACTAATTAACTCGTAGCGACGAGCCGTAGATATTATGGGTAGCATGCTATTTAGGGTAGGACCATCTCTCACTCACACTTCAACGTGGGTGCATAATATCGCCTTTTACTCATGTTTGTTGAAGAACATGCAGCTCTTATATTTTGGGGCACGTTCGGTCGGATAATCGGATTAGTAGTGGTCTCAAGGCTTATACATTTCTCTCTTTATTACCACATGTTTATTTACAGCAACTTTATCAACCAAATGCTTGTTATAACAGTCCCGATTGGACAAACACAGGGATGATAGCGTTCCCGAATCAGACGGCTACACCCACACTTATGTCCCCTATTGGACACCCTTTTGGTTCAATCGTTTCAAACTTTGAACTCACCAACTATGGCCATAGTTGACCATTTTGTTTTGGCATGCTTTTCAGGAGAACGCCGGTAAGATTGGATCATATGTGGGCTAATGCATGGGATCATCTCAATCAAGCTATAAATCATGGACTTTTGAACGAAACTTTATGATTTTATTGTAACAGTACCTTTGTAACAATGAACAACCTGATGTATTGTTAATTGCCTTTAAGGCAGCTTTTTAAGTTATGGTGTTGTTACTATATCTTTGTGTTGTGAAATCATTAGCTGTTGCGCCTCGTGTTTCCGCTTTAGCGGGGTGTGACAGTTACATTTCTGCGATTCATTGGACATGAAGCCCAATCTGAATCTGAATAGGCATGAACACTAACAGTGGAAGAACTATTCAATAAAATACCTTGACCTGCAGTCGCTTTAAGATATCTCAAAAGATGATGAACACAATCCAAATGTATCTATCTAGGTTGTTGCATAAATTGGCTTAGTGTTTGGACAGAAAAAGAGATATTAGGTCTGGTATGAGTAAGAAAGTTAAGCTTTCCAACCAGCATTCTATAATGAGAAGAATCAGAAAGCAAAGGACTAGTAGAGTCACATAAAAATCACATGTTGGAAAAGGTGTGACACAAGAATAGGAATCCAAAAGCCAATATCTGTAAGTAATTTAGTAGTGAATTTCTTTTGTGTGAGAATAATACCCTTTGTAGGTTCCCTTGTCTTGGACCTAACCGGATCAACACAAACAATCGAGAGGCGGAATTCAAACGATTGTATAAAGTACGCAAAACACAAACGAAACAAATGCAAATCGAATGTATATTGATATAATAACCGATTAGCTTGATACACTGAGATGCCTTACAATATTCTCTGAGAAACCCTGGATTCGTCAACCACCCAAATGAGGCCGAATGCTCTATTTATAGAGAAACCGAAACTGACCTGCGACACAAGCTTTGTGTCGCACAGTCTACTCATGCGACACAAGCCTTGTGTCGCATAAGCGACACAGGCTCTGTGTCGCCTAAAACAAAACTTGTAATATACTAATAATAGACAAAACGTCGTAATTACATAACAAACTATTACAAGCTAAGACCAACTGACAGACATACAAATATGCACCAACAAACTCCCCCGTGTCTTCAGCTTGGTCTTTAAGATTTCTTTATTCAGCTTCAGTCTTTTAACACTTCTAGCCTGCAGGGAATGTTCCACCGGCATGTATTCCCATCTTCAAACAAATCTCAACAATCTTCTGAAATTTTAGAGCTTCTTCTTGATCAATGTCATAATGCATAATCTTGTTGACATGAAGAACTCGTAAATCATATTTTGTCAAGTTGATGAGGCTAATAGGATCGAATACACGAACGGTTGAACCTCTTAACTATTGAGAATAGATCCATTCTCCCGGACTCCGTTCCTGATCTCTCTCGGTCAGATACTCAATCACAGCTTCACTAGTCTTCGGGTCGTACCACCAATGTCTAAATCTCTTTAACAAATTTAGTGGTATTTTTTCAAGAGGAACCGATTTCAGTCTTGCAGCTGGTGGATATTTATATTTCACTATAGGCTCTTGAGTTCTTGGATCTAACTTTTTCTTGAAACGATAACGAACACCCAGCTCAGGTCTTATCCATGCATAGTGTCTGCTATAGATCTCTCTTCTAAGAACCTTTTGAATGAAAGCGCCTCGAGGATCATTTGTATTATTGACCAATTCTAATTGCGTAAGACGATTAAGTTCAATCTTCGGCAAGGTGCTGATGCAATTGAATCTCGGCCGGAAGTATTGAACACCGTCCCTTCTTTTAATTAGAATGAGAGAGCTCTCAGCATCGAATTTCCAACTGTAAATCAAACCAGTGAAATCTCCTCGTACTTTGTATGATTTGCAAGTATTAGGCGCCACAGTAACGGTATGATAACGCACGACAGGCTTGGACTGTGTTGTTGGCAATGATTGTTCATCTTCAGAAGAATCCGATTCAATGATGGGTGCATCTGGATCATATGGTTCTTCAGGTTGCGCTTGATCAGGCTCATGTTGTCTTTCAATAGGAGAATCTTGACGAATTGACTCTTCATATACGTCTTCATCTGAAGGGATCTCCGGTTCAGCCTCAACATCCTCAAAATCATACAGTATATCATCATTATTCACCGGGTTTATTATGCTTTGTAGATATGTGATATTCGCTTCAGAGTAATCTACAGCTAGTGGAACCGGTTGACCTAGAATATTTGCAGAGGATGCAAAGTAATCTAAAAGGATATTTTCATTCATTGAATCATTGTTTACATCATCTGTTTGTGTTCCGGCTGAAGTCCTTTCTTTTGTTTCTATGGCACGCAGGCCTGACTCCCCCGAAACAACTGCAAGGGCTTCTAATTCTAAAAGTCTACTTTCTTATTCCGGAACCCTAGCAGCTGAAGCCTCCAATTCAGAAATTCTAGCAGCTTGAACTTCAATAACAGCAGCTTGATCAGCCAACTGCTTGTTCATTCTGTCTAGAAGAGCCATTATATGATCCAGCGTTGGTGGTTGTGGCTGAGGAGATGATATAGCAGCAGAACGAACCAAGTTATGTTGAGTTCGTGGAGAAGGACGGGGCTCGGAGATATCATCATCAGAGTCCTGTACGTTCCGGGACCGTTTTCCCCGGTTAGGCGGCACATGCACCCGTCCTGCCCTAATTCGGCGAAGAACACGCTCGAGTCGTAGAGAATTGTGGACTCGGAGGCGTTCAATGGTTTCCGGTGAAGGGACATCACCATCCGAATCCGTTGGGGTGTCATTGGGATCCCCGGATACAGTATCATCCGAGGCCGCATCAGCAGCAGTCTCGTCAACTGTTTGGAAATTATCAATATCCTGCAAAACACTATGTAATGTGTCATCTATATGTGTATACTCGGTTTGAACCGGGATATTTACAAAAACATCCTCATGTTGTGGAGGAGCAGCAGGAGTATCCAAAAAATTATCGTCAGCTGGAGGGAGATATCCTTCATTGATGATATCTCCAAATAAAGGAACATCTTCTGGTACAGGGACACCTTTGGCGTTTTGAGCACAAATGGCAAAGATCCGTGTATTCATCGGAGTCTGACGGAAACGATGAGCAACAATCACCGGCACCCCTGGAAGAAGATGATTGATAAGCAGCTGGATGAAACGGGGGTATAAGTTCCATCGGTTGTCCCCCGCATGGACATTTTCCACCATTGCTTTAAAAAGATAGCCCGAGAAGTTGAAGGGCTTGTTGTATACCAGAGCCAGCATGGCAGAAGCCGTAGAATGGCTTATGCCGTCAAATCCTGCCTTCCTGCTGGAGAGGCATACGATCATAATATGCATGAGGTACCTCCAGACCTTTGTGAGGTTGGCCTTCCGGTATTGATCTCGAGGGATACCCGGATAACCTAGACGGAGCATGCCGCCATTGATAAACATGTTGGAGAACCGAATTGGCAAATCCGGGTGATCAGCAAAACCAAAAAATTCACGTAGCAGTTGCTCCGTAATAACCATTTCTCTGTCATCTACCCTGGAAATAATACGTGTGACTGGCAGATCAGAGTTGATCACAGCTGAGTCTCAGAAGGAACCAACTTGATCCTTGTAAATAGAGGCGTTGGCGGAGATGGCAGTAAAAATGCGGGAACGGCGCAAGAACGCAATCATCGGCCTAAAAGGCGCGGCCGAATCCCGATCATCCTCGAGAAAAGCAACTATGTTGTGCCTCGGCTCCCAATCATTTACATTAACGTTGATACCTGCCATGGCTACATACACAAAAATATAGCTCGAAAAGCGTTAGCATCAATGCACGTAGACAATTATTTTTCACAAAAATGCCATCTGCGACACAAGGGTTGTGTCGCAGAGAGAATGCGACATATGAGTTTGTGTCGCTAGAATACGGTGCAGAAATCAATTTGAAACACTATGCGACAGAAGTGCTTGTGTCGCTAACAAACTGTGCGACATCAAGGGTTGTGTCGCATTTTGCAATAAATTGATTTAATTCAATCACAGCGACAGAAGGATTATGTCGCACAACTTGTGTCGCTAAGTAAGCGACACAAAAGCTTGTGTCGCAAGACAACAATGCAACAGACACAAGTGTGACACAAGGGCTTGTGTCGCATATTGTGTCGCAATGACGAACAGATGCAACCCAGAAAAACCCGATGATAAAATTTGGGGGTTTTTGAAATTGAGAACACCAAATGATGCGCCAATGTATGAAGAGCATAAAACCATGAGTGTTAACATGTTAGCAACATATCCCGTGTCCAATTTTACCCCAAACCAAAAACCCTAACAAACCGTATGTTGCATTCAACGATTAAACAAAATTAGACGGTGGAATTGGGTAAAAATGGTACCTATAAGTCGAGAAAGATGAGGAGAACAAGAAACACGGAACGGATTGCGAAGAAAAACGGCAGAAAGTTGAAAATCAAATTGAAATAACGTCGCAGTGGTTGTGTCGCAGAATTTGTCTTGTGTCGCTCTTTGTGTCGCAAAATCGTGTAGCGACTGAGAGGTAGGGTCCGGCTTTTATACCTCAACCCTGTATAGCGACACAAGATGCGACATGTCTTGCGACACAAGGATTGTGTCGCATTGCGACACAAGAGTTGTGTCGCACCATGGACAGTTTTTGTAGTTTGATTTTATTTTAAAGTTTACACTCGAGAGTTAATTTGATATTATCGCAGAGACTTGGATAAACTAAAGGTAAAACAATAGACTAAAATTATACAGAAACAAAATAGAACCGTTGATTCAATTTTGTAATCAACGTAAACAGAACGTAAAATCTTTTTGGTGACGAAATTGTTTAGGTCTGCTTTAGGAATCATATCAGGATAACATGCAATTATTAGGAATAGTAAGTGTTATTTTGATTATCAGTATGTTTGTCCACTTTAAATTTACTTAGCATATTTAAATCACCTGTTATAAAGATTAGTTCAGGACGATTATTGATATTTTATCCATCTAGACATTTGAACTTAAGTATTGATGATTTCAACTCATAATGAGATGAACCACTTGTGTTATTATTAGCATGCATATTATATTATATAACTCACATTAAAATATACATTTGAAATCAAAACATGTTAGTAGTTTATTTATAGAAGGTGAGGGTATGAACGTATCTTTAGAACTAAGATAGCGGTGACAGATCTGTACTTTCGTACAACAGAGTCACATAAGCAATAGTTCGGGTTGAACAAACACCAGTCTGAACAATTTAAACTAGAGGGTACAGGTCTGTACTTTCGTACAACAAAGTACCATAGTTTAACACAAACCAGTACGAGGCAATCTTTTTATAACTTTTCTTGTACATTTGTACATTATATTTTAGAATTTTGAAATGCCACGGGTACGTAATAGTTGTCTATAACTTAATAGAGACTTCGTACCTAAGTTCTTTTCAAGAATATATTAGATGAATCCAGGTCTGTATTTTCATACAACAGAGGAGACAACTAATATATTCCCCCAGATAACTCCATACAGAGACCCTATTTTTAGATCATAACATGTTTATCATCCAAATATTAAGACTAGGTGTCAAAATATTTTGGACAATTATGCCCTTATTGCAACTTAATGTCATACATATTAATATGTCTTTATATAAAATAATATGCATATTTGAAAGTTAAGCTTCTTAGTAACTTTAGAACAAATGCCTACCAATACATCATTTGATGAAGCTAATATTTATAAAAGGTATTTCAATTATGCAAGATAAATCTACTGACACATCAAACATAAATCTTAAAATTCCATTTTATGTATGTTTCCTGATGTACTATCATTTCCCCAATTGTTTACAGACACAATTCAACGTCTATTTTAGAAATGTAGCAACTGTTGCATTTCTCTAATACTAACAAGTATAAAGAGTGGCAGTTGTGTTTTTTTTTTTTTTTTTAAATTACCAAGTCTAAGGATAATTCTGACCAGAAATGGAGAGTTAAGCGTTGCCCAGACTCACCATTCCAATCATAGAGACTAGCTCATCAAATCGACTACGGGAGAAAGCTTTTGTGAAAAGATCTGCGTTTTGCTTAAAAGTAGGGATTTGGACAAGGCCAATTAGGTGCTTCTCATAGCAATCCCGTATAAAATGATAACGAATTTCAATATGCTTTGTTTTTGAATGTTGTACGAGATTGCGTATGATGGATACAGCAGCTGAATTATCAATATGAATAGGAGTAAGAGTTAGAAGTAACCCATAGTCACGCATTTGATGCTGAGTCCAGAGAACCTGGGAACAGTAACTGGCAGCAGCAATGTATTCTACTTCAGCAGTTGAAGTAGAGACAGTTGTCTGCTTCTTGCACTGCTACGAGACTAATCGGCTTCCTAGAAACTGACATCCTCCAGTTGTTGACTTCGCGTCCACTGAGCAGCCACCATAATCCGAATCTGAAAAAGTAGTTAGAGCAAAATCGTTTTCGTTAGAGTACCAGAGACCCAAGGAGGGTCTCCACTTAAGGTAACCTAATATGCGTCTGACATCCTTTTCATGAGAAGCTTTGGGCTTTGCTTGATATCTAGAACAGATAGACACGGCGAATAATATGTCCGGCCTAGATGCTGTGAGGTACATAAGCGATACTATCATTGAACGATAGTCACGCTGATTAACATCGTCTTCATCATCAGCAGGTCCAAGTTTGTGACTGATGTCAATGGGAGTTCCATAGTGTCTAGCATCGAGCATCTGATATTTTGTCAAGATGTCCTTGACATATTTTGTCTGATGAATATAAATTCCCTTATCAGACTGCTCTACTTGAACACCTAGGAAGAATTTGAGTTCTCCCATTGCACTCATCTCAAACTTAGACTTCATGACTTTTTCGAAATCTCTGCACAGCACCTCATTGGTCGATCCAAAAATAATATCGTCCACGTATACCTGCACAAGCAACAAATCGTTTCCTGTCTTTTTGATAAAAAGAGTTGAATCAATCTGCCCACGAGTGTAACCATTGGTGAGCAGGTGTTGAGACAACGTTTCATACCAAGCCCTTGGAGCTTGATGAAGACCATACAATGCTTTATCGAGTTTGTAGACGTAATCAGGATGCACTGAGTCTTCGAAACCAGGAGGTTGTTTCACATAAACCTCTTCGTTGACCTTCCCATACAAAAATGCACTCTTTACATCCAGTTGATAGACACGAAATTTCTTGAATGAAGCGTAAGCAAGAAATATCCGTATTGACTCTAAACGCGCAACTGGAGCAAAAACCTCGTCATAATCCAATCCTTCGATCTGAGTAAAACCTTGAACCACCAGACGAGCTTTATTCTTCACAACTACGCCACGGTCATCTTTCTTGACTCGATAAACCCAGCGAGTACCAATCGGATAGAATCCCTGAGGTAGTTTAACCAGCTCCCAAACTTCTAACTTTTTGAACTGGTGGAGCTCCTCTTGCATGGCTTCTACCCAGTGAGAATCAGTCAATGCTTCCTTAATGTTTTTCGGTTCAATTTGAGACAGAAAGTATGACACCATTTGAGATAACTGGCACTCTGTTTGCCCTCTGGTTCTAACTCCATCGTGTAAATCACCAATAATATTATCGACCGGGTGATTCACATTGACACGGCTACTTGGAATCTCTTCAGTTTCAATGACAGTTTCCAAATTTGTATCGTCTCCCCCAGAGACTAAAGTGTCTTTAAGTACCTCTGTGACAGGTTCTACTTCACCATCTGATAAAGCTGGCATATCTGGATCTGTATCAGGATCTTGAACTGGTTCAGTAGTTTGAGGAGGAGGTGGTGGTGTTTTTGTAGGAGACTTGGATACATCAGAATATATATCAAGTCCATGAAGCATTGTCACCACTTGTTCAACTTCATCTTCAGCAGGAAGTTTGAAAGAGTCGAATATACTGTCATAGTCGAACAAAAATTCGGGCCCTGAACCTTGTGAAGGTTGAGTATAACGAAGACATGTTACCTCAAAATGTTCCTCCACTCTTTTTGTTGCTTTGTTATACACACGCTTATTAGGTGAATTATTTGAAAAACCCAAGAAATAGCCTTCACTCGATTTGCTACCGAATTTAGCCACTCGTTCTTTTGTGTGCATAATCATACAGGGACACCCGAACGGCTCAAGAAACTATAAATTTGGTGTACGGTTGTTGAAGAGCTCATAACAGGTCTTATTACGTTTCTTAACCATAGACACTCGATTTAGTATGTAGCATGCTGTGTTGACCGCTTCTGCCCAGAACGTGATAGGCAGTTTTGAATCAGCTAACATAGTCCGAGCAGCTTCAATGAGCGTCCTGTTCTTACGTTCAGCAACTCCATTTTGTTGAGGAGTTCTAGCAGCACTGAATTGATGATCAATGCCTTTCTTTAAACAGAACAGACCTAGTGTAGAGTTCTTAAATTCCGTACCGTTATCACTTCTCAGTTTCTTGATCTTTAGATTGCACAAATTTTCCAGCTTGTCGAACAAGTAGATAAGGATTTCAGCAGTCTCATCCTTGGAGGCCAAAAAATAAACCCAAGAGAACCTCGAGTAATCATCAGTGACCACCGAACAGTACCATGCTCCACCTATACTTTTCTTGCTCACTGGTCCAAATAAGTCCATGTGCAGTAATTCCAATGGCTTTTCAACAGAGTTGACCAATTTTGACTTATGGGTCTTCTTGTGCTGTTTCCCTTTTTGGCAGGGAACGCAATGGTCATTAAGCCCGAATGATTGCTTCGGTACACCACGCACAAGATCATTTTTAACCAGATAATTCATCTTACGAAAGTGCAGATGACCCATTCGTCGGTGCCACAACAAGGATTCTTTTTCATTAGCCTTAGACAGAAAACACGTTTGCTGCTTTGTTTCAACAGTACGCATATCCAGAATGTATGTGTCTCTGTCTCGAGGTGCCCTCAGAAGCACCCACTCCTCGGGAATAACAAACCCAGGCTTCAGAATGCAACACTCACTTTTCGTGAAAACAGTAGTGTATGACTTATCACAAACTTGCGATACACTAAGAAGGTTGTGTTGCAGCTGTTCTACAAAATTAACTTTTTCAAAGCTCACTCTGCCGTTTGAGAGTGTGCCTTGGCCAGAAATTACGTCTCCTTTGTCACCAGCAAAAGCAACATATCCCCCATTATACGCATGAACATCGGAAAACAGGGATATATTGCCGGTCATGTGCCGCTAGCAACCACTATCGATATACCATTTGCTATTTAGGACGGCTTCAGGTTGCTGCAACACCAAAACAAAGAAGTTAATTAGTAACGGAGACCCAAGCCTTTACAGACTTGGGTACTCCAGAAGCATCATCCACAATGATCACATCAGTCAAAATTTTGTTTTTAAACATATCCGAAGTATTGATTGATGTGACACTGTTGGATGTAGATTTATTTGATGATTCTTTCACTTTCCAAACCTTTTTAGGTTTGGAAGGTTGCTTGTCAACAACATTGAGCTTAGTAATTGATGATTTGGTTGGCTCAACCTTGCTGAAATTCTTAGCGGGTGAGGGAGAAAGTGAACCTTTAACTGAAGAATTTTTAATTTTAGAAATTTTAGGAACACCTTTCCCAGACCGCTTTTTAGCAAGCAACGGACAATTATTTATTAAATGACCTTGTTTCTTGCAGTAGAAACAAGATCTTTTCTCAACAGGTTGTTGAAATTTTGGAACAATCCTATGAGGATGGTTGAAAGAAGTATCAAAGGCACATGCACACTTATGTGAGCATGTTGAATTTGACACTTGTTTAGAGAAAACAGTGGATTTAGAAGAAGTTTGATGTTTTTTAATATTTTCTTTGATTTTCAAAATCTTCTTTTCAGGCTCAGCCTTAGCTTTGCCTTTTCCACTTAAAGCCATGACTGAAGATTCATTAGTTATAATTACATTGTTTGGCTTTACGTTTTTCTTGTCAACCTTTGAGTACTCCTCTTCGGTTATATCCTCAATTTTAACAATCTCCTTTAAAATAACAGGAGAATCATTCGAAGCCTTGTTTACAACAGGCTCACAAACATCAGAAGGCTTAACTGACTCAGCCTTGACACAAACTGTAACTGATTCAACAGATTTAACCTCTTGAGCCTTAACAATCTCAGGCTCACTAGGTTTTTCCTTAACAGGTTCAGGCTCACTAGTGCTGGGTTGATCGGCAGTTACTTTAACTTTTTCAGCCTGAATTTTCACAGACTTACTTATTTTGACAGGAGCAAATTTCACAGGATTTATTGCCGTCTTTGAAAAATTAGGCATAAATTCAGTGATGTCATCCTTAACAGGCATGGGAAAATAATTTTTAGGAGGCGGAACTTGATGAAAGCCAAGTCCAGCCTTGCTTTTCGTATCACTTCTTTGTTGCCTGAAGGATCTCATCAAAGACTAGAGAGGAAGTTGAAAAGTTAGATAATTTTCTGTTCAACTCAAGAACTTCGGCCTGAGAATCAGCAAGTTGTTTCTTTACGAAGGAAAGCATATTAACATAGCTTCCTATTTCATCTTGCTGTTCAAAAATTTTAGCTTTCAGCTCTTTCTTTTCTTCAAAAATAGCTTTTAGCTTTTTATCACAAACCTTATCATTATCTTTTAACATATTATTTGAAGCAGTTAATTGTTCTATGTTAGCGATAAGACGTTCATTTTCCTCTCTTAACCTGTTCACTTGTCCTGTCAAATGAATGCATGAAATACAAGACAAAGGTTCATTATCAACCTCATGAATGTTGGCCATGAAAGCTTTGTTCTGTTGGTCATCATCAGCTTGTTCTGACCAGTCAAATGCTTCATCTGACAACATTAAGGCAACAGATACCATTGCCTTTTCTTCAGCTTTAGCCTTCTCTGTAGGGTTGTTCTGAGAAGGCCTTGTGAAACCAGAGGAGGGCTGTCGTGTTTCACATTCACGAGCAAAGTGTCCATAGTTGTGACACTTATAGCACTTAACCTTGCTCTTGTTGAATCCCAGACCCTTATCATTCGGGTCCTCCAGCGATCTCTTTCCTGTTTTCTTAAAATAGGTCTTGGCTCTACGAGTAAGCATAGCCAAGTTCCACCTTAAGTCCATTCGTTCCAGTTCGTCATCATCTATTTGACGAAAATCTTCCTCTGTCAAGTCCATGGAACCAGCTTTCTTGCAGAGAAAGTCATCATAGGCGGATAACAACGCCGAGAAAAGTGCAGCATGATCTTGTGTAGCTGCAGGAATAGGCCCTTGATGAGTTGGTGGTTGAAAGTAAGAACCACCAGAAGAAGCACTTGGTTGATGACTTGAAGAGCCACCAGTTCCACCAGCCAAGAATGCTGAGCCAGATGTTCCGGTTGATGAAACATCCACTCTGTAGATCTTAGGATTTTGGACATTTGCAGTAGCTTTTGTTTATTTCCTTTGCATGTCCAAAAGATCAGCTTCTAGCTGACCAATAAGATCATCAAGCGACATATTCAAAATGTCTGGATCCTTTTCCATCATTAAAACTCTTGTATCCCATTTATCAGGTAGAGATTCAAGAAGTTTTTTATTTATTTCGGTTTTGTCCAGAGTTATTCCCCCTTCTATTAACTCACTAACCAACTGTGAGTATCTAGAAAACAAGTCAGAAAGAGACTCGTTTGGAAGAATATCGAATACGTCATACTGCTTCTTGACTAAACGCAACTTATTCTGTTTATATTGTTCACTACCGCCACATCTTTTCTCAAATGCCTTCCATAAATCATACGCAATTTCCAGATGTCGAAATTGCTTGAGGATTGACGGTGGTAATGCCATGGTAATTGCAGAATGAGCCTTTTTATCATTTTCAAAGGCTTTGCGTTCCTCAGGAGTCATTGATTTAATTGGTTTTAATGGTGCAGAACCAGTATACACTCCCGGACTGACAGGACGTTCGTATCTTTCAGTCAAAGCAACCCACATTTCGGGATCATTAAAAGAAACAAACGCTTCAAAGCGTTGACGCCAATAAGCATAATCCATCCCTACAGTATACATAGGTGGTTTATTCGTACTTCCAACTTCAGAGTTTTGCTTGAGTAGATCTCCAACTCGTTGTAATGAAAAAGATGCCATTTTGATAACCTGCAAAACAAAACACACAAAGAACAAACAAAACTGTTATGCGACACAAGGATTGTGTCGCTAAGTCAAATGGCGACACAAAGGATGTGTCGCAAAGAGATTTGTAATAGTTAAACAGGCGACACAAGGTTTGTATCGCAAACTTTTATGTCGCAATTTAAACTTGTGTCGCAGTCTTTGTGTCGCAACTTTCAAACTTGTGTCGCTTTCTTTGTGTCGCTTAAAACCTACACGCGACAGAAGATTGTGTCGCAGAAACCCTAAAAGCGACAGAGGTTTTGTGTCGCAGAAATCCTAAATGCGACAGAGGTTGTGTCGCTGCTTGTGTCGCAATGTCGAGGAGAGCTGCGGTAGAAAACCCTAAAGTTCGCAAACTTCCGTAACCCTAACGAAAAACCACGAACAATGGACGAATGTAATCACCAAAAACTTCCAGAAACTTTAGAATATTGATCCTTAACCCGAAATGCAAAGATTTAATTCCAAAAACTAGTCGATTTTAACCGAAAACACGTACTAACACGATCCGATAACACCAAATCCGTAGATTAAGGCTCTGATACCACTTGTAGGTTCCCTTGTCTTGGACCTAACCGGATCAACACAAACAATCGAGAGGCGGAATTCAAACGATTGTATAAAGTACGCAAAACACAAACGAAACAAATGCAAATCGAATGTATATTGATATAATAACCGATTAGCTTGATACACTGAGATGCCTTACAATATTCTCTGAGAAACCCTGGATTCGTCAACCACCCAAATGAGGCCGAAATGCTCTATTTATAGAGAAACTGAAACTGACCTGCGACACAAGCTCTGTGTCGCACAGTCTACTCATGCGACACAAGCCTTGTGTCGCATAAGCGACACAGGCTCTGTGTCGCCTACAACAAAACTTGTAATATACTAATAATAGACAAAACGTCGTAATTACATAACAAACTATTACAAGCTAAGACCAACTGACAGACATACAAATATGCACCAACAAACTCCCCCGTGTCTTCAGCTTGGTCTTTAAGATTTCTTTATTCAGCTTCAGTCTTTTAACACTTCCAGCCTGCAGGGAATATTCCACCGGCATGTATTCCCATCTTCAAACAAATCTCAACAATCTTCTGAAATTTTAGAGCTTCTTTTTGATCAATGTCATAATGCATAATCTTGTTGACATGAAGAACTCGTAAATCATATTTTGTCAAGTTGATGAGGCTAATAGGATCGAATACACGAACGGTTGAACCTCTTAACTGTTGAGAATAGATCCACTCTCCCGGACTCCGTTCCTGATCTCTCTCGGTCAGATACTCAATCACAGCTTCACTAGTCTTCGGGTCGTACCACCAATGTCTAAATCTCTTTAACAAATTTAGTGGTATTTTTTCAAGAGGAACCGATTTCAGACTTGCAGCTGGTGGATATTTATATTTCACTATAGGCTCTTGAGTTCTTGGATCTAACTTTTTCTTGAAACGATAACGAACACCCAGCTCAGGTCTTATCCATGCATAGTGTCTGCTATAGATCTCTCTTCTAAGAACCTTTTGAATGAAAGCGCCTCGAGGATCATTTGTATTATTGACCAATTCTAATTGCGCAAGACGATTAAGTTCAATCTTCGGCAAGGTGCTGATGCAATTGAATCTCGGCCGGAAGTATTGAACACCGTCCCTTCTTTTAATTAGAATGAGAGAGCTCTCAGCATCGAATTTCCAACTGTAAATCAAACCAGTGAAATCTCCTCGTACTTGGTAAGATTTGCAAGTATTAGGCGCCACAGTAACGGTATGATAACGCACGACAGGCTTGGACTGTGTTGTTGGCAATGATTGTTCATCTTCAGAAGAATCCGATTCAATGATGGGTGCATCTGGATCATATGGTTCTTCAGGTTGCGCTTGATCAGGCTCATGTTGTCTTTCAATAGGAGAATCTTGACGAATTGACTCTTCATATACGTCTTCATCTGAAGGGATCTCCGGTTCAGCCTCAACATCCTCAAAATCATACAGTATATCATCATTATTCACCGGGTTTACTAAGCTTTGTAGATATGTGATATTCGCTTCAGAGTAATCTACAACTAGTGGAACCGGTTGACCTGGAATATTTGCAGAGGATGCAAAGTAATCTAAAAGGATATTTTCATTCATAGAATCATTGTTTACCAACACCCTTGAGTAGTGGTGTGTACCTCTAAATCCAGAAAATAATGAATTAACCTCAAATCTTTGAACGTAAACTTTTGGTGTAGAAAACTTTTGAGCGTAATCATTTCAGATAGATCAGAACCAGTGACTGAGATATCATCCACATATACCGTAACAATGGTAATATGATCTGCTTGTTTCTTAATAAACAAGATATAATCATTTTTAGATTGTTGAAACCATGTTGAGACAAAACTGTGGAAAGTTTATGAAACCATTATCTACTAGCCTGTTTAAGTCCATACAAGGATTTTTTTTAATTTGCAGACTTTGTTATTTGGATTTGGAAGACCAGGTGGAACTCTAACTCTCATATATTTTGGAAGATGATGAAAAGGGAAATGTGTTTCTTGAAATGATACATCCATGCTATAAATGATTTGAGATGTTTGAAGATTGAGGCATTTATAGGCTTTCTTACCATAAGGATAACCTAAGAAAACACAAGGTGTAGCCCTAGCAGCACACTTAGGTCTATATTGTTTAAGAGTTGAAACATACATAAACAACCAAAAGCTTTAAGATGGCTATAATTTGGAAGCTGATTATGCAAGAGTTCTGTGACACCCGACACTTTAGGTTAATTGTTAAACCTAACTAGAAACCCTAATTACTTGTATTTAGTTTGTATTAGGCTAAATATCTGTAATTACCTGTATATTTGAATATACACTTACGTGATTATGTGTTTATCTATAATTGCGCAAAATGATCGGACGGAGTCCGACACTACATGCGGCGTTGGTGATAATTTTTCATAAATAATGTAAATCTATTTTATAATTAAAATAATAGTTATTTACACTATATTATTATTATTAATAATAATACGTGAAAAACTAGACGTTGTGCATAAAACGTGACAAACGAAACGAAAACGCGCGAATCGAATTCGGCAACCAAACAAAGGTCGATAAATATTTTATTAACTCAAAATAAAGTATTTTAATAATACTTCAATCGAAAGATAAATCAATCCAATCGTTAGTTAAAAACAACTCAAAGAAACGTTAGGCGATTTAACGATTTAACACGAATAATGTAAAACGGACTTGAGAAACTATTGTACAAGCCCAAGGCTCTAATTGGGCTGCCCCAACCGAGCCCAAGGCCGGCCCATGAGGCCCAAAAACCGGCCCAGCCCTTTGGCCCAAAGGCCCACCCTATTTAAACCTACATTTCTTTCATTCCTCACATTCCACATTTACATTTTCACACACACACTCTCAATTCTCTCTAACCACTCTCTAAAACTCTCACATCTCTCTCTAGAATCTGACCAAAAAACAGCCCTAACACCACTACCATCACCAAAAATCCGGCCACCATCACCACCATCATCATTCACCATACTTTCAAGAAGAAATCAAGCCGAAAACGCAAGAAAACGAGCTCTCAAGGTTCATCTCTTTGTGCTTTCATCCTCCTCTTTGTAAGAACTTAAAAACCCTTCTAAAACACTTCCATGAACATGTTATAAAGTTCACTTAACAAGGAAATGTCCAAATCATAACATAAAAACGTTTTTCATGTTTAAAAAGTATCAAAAACGTCACATGCAAACTGACCAGAAAAATGACCCGACTTTGGGAGGATGTTTCTCCCTCAAAACTTAACCAAAATGGACGATTCAAAAGGCAAAAACTAAGTTTAAGAAGTTAGCTTTCATTTCCAAGTGGTTTCACAATTTTTGGAATTCGTTTGATACCCGAAATGATTTTTACAAAAATATGTGTCCGGGCTGTCCAAGAACTCAGAAATTTATCCTTACTTGTTTTAATCCTAACTCGAGATATACACCTCCAAATGACTTGAAACCACCGCCAAAAGTTCACAAATTTTGTTAGGTACAAATTTCGTTTAGATAACTTTTTCTGAAAATGTGTATATCTTTTCCAGAAATCCGATCTTGTTGCATGTATCTGGATTGGTCACTTTCTGACCTCAGGGAACGAACGAAATTTTTAAAAATACTTAGAAGTACCCAAAAATTCTGTAAAAATTATTTTAAGAAACTAACATGTTAAGGAACAACATAGATTTTTCCTGGATTTTTATTCGGAGATTTAGTACACGAAATAAAATCGACAAAAACTGACCTGTTACAGGCCTTGTGTCGCAGAAGCCCAGTAGTCTGCGACACAAGCCTTTTGTGTCGCTATAAAACGAATCGTCACATTAGCGACCCAAGCTTTTGTGTAGCCATAAACCGAATCGTCACATTAGCGACACAAGCTTTTGTGTCGCCATAAACCGAATCGACACATTAGCGACACAAGCTTTTGTGTCGCTATACACCCGAAACGTCACATTAGCGACACAAGACTTTGTGTCGCATAAACCCTTAGTATCGCATAATACCCTAGTGTCGCACAATGGAGACACTAGCCCAGTGTCGCTAAAAACACAAAAATCGATACGTTTTCCTTTAAGCAATATAAGCATAAATAAAAATTTTCAAGCTGACCTGTTGGCTCGACCCCAGCCAGGGGCTCTGCCCCTTGGACCCCGCCAGGGGTTGCCACCCCCTTGGACCCCGCTGCCAGGAGCGCTGCCCCCGGACCCCCGTCATTAATGGGCTTCGCCCATGCCACACTAATTAATTACACATAACTGGAAAGTAGAAATACGCGTAACATAATTAATCAAAAGCTGTGTTTTCACAAAATATCACCAACGGCCTGTACATGTTTTTCTAAGCACAAACGATAACTGAACAATTGGACATTTCTAATTGTGTGAACTTATTTTAGGTGGACATTAACCCTCCACCTACATGATTAACTTAGGTGGACATTAACCCTCCACCTACATGATTGGCTTAAGTGGACAATAACCCCCACTTATACAATCACTATAGATGGTCTTTTGAGACATCTACTTACTCAACCTTATACGTTTACGACGTTAGAAGGTTGCATTCAGAAAACACACTTTGCTTACTATTTGCTACTTGCTTGCTAATATCAGGCGAGTTTCATAGCCCCTTTTTACTGTTTTCTAACAGGGGTGAGAATACATACAACTTCTTTCATACTGCTATTTTCATGTGAACACAAGTACAAAACTCGATATATTGGTTGCATGAGTTATTTTACTAATCCTGAAGTCCCCCACATCATAGTTTGTTAGTATCGTTATAGCGTGAATGTTAATGAATAGTACTATTTGGGATTGACTCCCCCCGTCCGGGTTAGTAGCGCTAACTTGTCAAACGGACGCATTACCATTTGTTCTTACGAGTGTTGGATTAGGCACTCGCTGGAAGGCACCCCGATCGTGGCACTTGATTATGACCCGACACCACAGTTAAGCTCGAACTATGAGCTCATGGCAACAATATACACTATTTTACATTTTTGTAATACCTACCTATCATTGTTGAATGATACAAACGAAAATCTTGTGTTCCATACGATGTTATATCAACTGTTTACAAACCTATGAACTCACCAACTTTATGTTGACCTTTTAGTATGTATTTCTCAGGGAACCAACCACAGTAGGCTTGCTCTTGGAGGGAGATAACTCGAGTCGCATACTTTTCACAAACATCAGAGATTAGCTTGCATTATATTATGTTGAAATCTTGTACTAGATGCGTACTCTACTTTTGGCAAAACTTATGTAAACATTTTAACTATGTAATGTAATGATTTTTGAAACGTCTCATATAGAGGTCGTTTGTTGTAATTCTTGTGTTGTGATATTTGATTTGGTCGGCGCCCCCAACACAACACCCTACCTTCCGCTGCCACGTGTCTTGGGGGTGCGACAAGTTCATAAGGAGTTTTATTGTTAATAGATGTCAAAGGAAATATATTAATCAAATAAGAAGGTGTTAAAACACAATCACCCTAATATTTGATAGGCAAATTTGCTTGAAAGAAAAGTGCCCTAGCAGTTTCTAAGAGCTGTTTGTGCTTTCTTTCAACAATTCCATTTTGTTGAGGTATATCATTACAAGTGATTTGGTGAATGATGCCAGGAGATGAATAGAATTCAAGGGCATCTTTCTCTCTAAATTCAAAACCATTATCCGATCTGATTATTTTAACATGAGATTTGAATTGAGTGTCTGCATAAGCAACAAATGGACTAAGAATACCAAAAGCTTCACTCTTAGTGGCTAAGAGTTGAGTTCATGTAGTTCTAGAAAAATCAACTATTGTAAGAAAGTATTTAAAACTATTATTTAAAACTATTGTAAGAAAGTATTTGCCAATGTGAGTGATCTTAGCTTTAAAACCATTGGGCAATGCAATTAATGCAGGTGGATGAACTGCAGTGTAAGAACGAAATATAGATAAATGTGGTGTAACATGATCTATTGCACCACGGTCAATAATCCATTATGTATGGCTAAAATAGTTAAGAAGCAAATTACCTTACCAGACATGAAAGTGGTAGCATCTAAACTAGTAATTGAAGGACTTGCATTCTATGAGTGATGCTGATTTACCAAGGTCATAAGCTGTGTCACTTGTTCTTTAGTAAGAGAAATTTGATTCAAAGAATTATTATCCTGAGTGGGAAATGTTGAATGTGCAGTGGGACCTTGATAAGTTTGCACATGATTGGCAAGCTTTTTATCCTTATTTGGAGGATACTTGAAGCATCTATCCAAACTGCATCTCCATATTTCACAATGTGTGCAATAAAACTTTGACTTTCTTCCAGATGTGGAAACACCCCAAACTGTTTGATTGTACTTTGGAACCGAAGAATTTGGTTTAGTATTGCTACCTTTAGCATACTGATTCCTTTGGTAGCTTACCTAGTGCAATAGGTGCATTACATTCTTGTTGCTTCTCTTCTTGAAGAATTAAACGATAAGCTTGGCTTAAGCTAAGTAAAGGCTGCATCATTAGTATATTACCCCGTACATGCTTGTAATCATTATTGAGACCCATTAGAAAATGCATAACCAATTGTTCATTCAATATTGCCAGAAAAGCAGAACTACTACCACAAGTACATGCAAGAATACATAACAAAGACATATATTCATCCCAACTAGTCTTCAATATAGTGTAATCCATTCCACTTATCGATCCCGGCCCAGAAAAGTGACCGACCAGGGCCCTATTGATGAATGAAAGAAAGGCTTTATGAGCCCTGTAAGCCCACACCTGTGTAGAGTGGATCGTTCAACACCTGCGGCACAAACCCATTTTTGACCTATTGGTCCTAGTATCATAGGCGACCGAACGACTTCTGGCTCGCTTAGCCCTAGCTCGAAACAGCCAACTCACTTCGCCTACGCAACGAAGAGAAGTAGTTTACTTGCTTAGCTCGAACATGCCAACAACATTCCGTTCACTTACGCAAGATTCACTCGTTTACTTGTTAGCTAGCGCTATTCCACATCTTAGCTTTTAGGGAAGCCCACGGAGCGGTTCTGAAAGAACGTAGTGGTGAACGGATAAACAGCAATTGAGAGATTACCTTGACTAATTGAACCAATATGCTTATGCACTTGAAATTTGCGAAGGACATTAGACTGTACATACCTTTTCTTTAATTCACTCCAAGCTTCAGTAGCAGTTTGATAATACAAAATACTTATTCAAATTTCAGATTCCGCTAAATGTATCATACATGAAAGTACCAAATTGTTACATCGTTCCCAGTGAGGCAAATTAGGGGAATCTGCAACAGGCTTTACACAAGTTCCATTCACAAACCCTAATTTGTTCTTTGCACTCAGAAATATTTCAGCAGGTCGTTTCCACTCTGCATAGTTATCGCCATTCAACTTTTGTGCAGCAAGGATAAAATTGCTTGATGTATCACCGTGATGAATATAAAGTTCGTTATTGTAATCGATCGTTTACGAAGCGGAATTCTGAATTGGTGTTTATACCATTTTTATTGTGTAATTGAATCAAGAAATTGAGACAGAAATTGATTTGTGAAGTTGAATTTGAAAAGAACTGAAAATTAAGGCAAAATCATCATGAAAATGATTGAAATTGAAATTTTGCTATTAGAACAAGATTCACATGAAAACTGTAGCAAATTCACTGAGAAATCATGATCGTTTACTGTGATACCATGATAAAATCATGAATCAAGATGAATGATTGAGAAAATGATTATTCGATCTCATTGTATTAAACTTGATTTACAGAGAATAAGAATTGGGGAAAAAGTTACAAATTGAATCATTAACTTTCTAACAAACTTTGCCGCGTACTTAAGCAATTAATCTAACAACTTTAGTAATCCGCCCCTCATACTATCTACTAATTACATTTCAGACCCTGTACATATTAACTTCTCAATGAATACAGATTTGATCCCTGAACTTCATTACATATATTCCAACAGCTTCACTTCCAGAGGAGCCTCCGACTGTCACTCGCCGTGATAAAGTTTCCGCAAACTATCAGAAAGCCACCTTCTTCTTCATCTAGTTTGTTGTGGATTATCATGTAATGTGTTTGATATTTAAAGTCCCCCAGGATGTGTTCATCATGATGATCTGTTTTTCTTTTTTTTTTTTAAAACCCACATCGTGATATCTTCGTAAGAAGGCTACTAGATCGGGTGGATCTTGTTGTGCATAAAGTTTTTCGATTTGTAAATCAAGTTTGTTATTTGTGATTTTTTTTTGTTTTTGCTACATTTTAATAATTTAAGATTATAGATAATTGAATTTGTGAATCAGTTTGTGAATCAATGATTATGTGAATCAATGTTAGTTTGTAAATCGTGAATCAAGTTGTGCAATAATTGATTAGATTTTTGAATCAATTTTAGTTGATTGTATTTTGATTGGATTTCTAGTCATAAGTTTTCTGGAAATAAAACAAAGTTGTGCATCACTTGGTATAACAAATGTTTGTATAAGTTATGAATGGCAGTTTGATTATTGCTACAGATGAATATAATTATAAAATTAAATGCATATAATTGGCAACAAACTGTTAAAATTTTTCTCAATTATGCAACCTACCATAGTTTCAGCATTACGGCAAAGCTGTGTCAAATATATAGCGGATTTGTCAGGTTTGCAACAAAATGAAAGAATTCGTGCTGGGATTTGATATAGTCCATTGTTACCGCTTAAATATTTGAAAAGCTGATTAGGTTGCATGCTTGAGAAATTTTGTGGCAAAGTTGTAGGAACTAAAACTCAATTCATTCACATCCTCTCTATAATTAAAGTCCGACTTTTACATACCCAACTTCACGGATTATTTCAATAAGAAGGGAATTAAAGTACTTTATGATTTTAAACCGATTTAGAATAAATGATGCTGCAATATTTTATTTCATATAAATTTCATTTTCTTAAGCAAGTTTTGTTTGCGGATAAAATGTATGGTGCTCATATTCATCTAAAATTTCTGCACAAATTTCATTAATTCACTGACTATTTATACATCTACTCATTCATTAGATGTTAGGTTAAATGTTAGATTGGGTTTGATATCATATACTATTTCTCATTTCTTTACATTAGAATGTATGTCCATACGAGGAAGTATTTGAAGTTGCACATTTCTAATGCGGTTGAAAGATTCATTTTTCTTGTCGACATGTCATAATGTTGAAGTCACTAAATACATCTGGCATGCATCAAGTTCATAGGTTGTTGCATTAAGATGCCTTCTCATATAACTTATTCTGTACTATGGTTTGAATGGCACGATGGCATGGAATCAATGCATTACGACAACAAGGATTATGACATCTTAGGTTGCATCCTGGATCAACTGGAGCCCTCACTACAGAGATGATACGGGACCTGAGGTATAACTATGCCGATTCACATTTCTCCCATTGAAGATGGTACTTAGTTTTTTAAAGTTATGTGTTAAACATTAATGTATTTTTTGGTCATATGGAATTCTAATGTATTCTTTGGCTTAATACCTCCAAAAGCTGATGTCATTGGAAAAAAGTACATGGTCTTAATGTATGAGTTTGATGTTACAGTCGGTAAAGATGAAGTTAAAAGAGGTTTCATGATGATGTGATGTTACCCTCTGTTCAAGGGTTAATTTTAGTTATAACGGAGCAAAAATAACACGGTGAGTGATGTGTATAATCTAGTTATAAAAATTATTGCAATTAACTATTACACAACCATGTAAGTATATCCTATCGTGTATAGTATAGCTACAGTAAGTCCAGGTCGATCTACATGGACTATGTATCCAAGAGTTAAGTAAAATGCAATATATTTAAACAAGTAAATAAATGTGGGGGTTTGGTGACCAATTGTTGTTTTGCGTATTAAGCTACTGAAAATGTAAAGAAAGTGGATTATGAAGAATCGATTTGATTAAAGTTGATGTTATATTAAAAATGACACTTATTTGGAATAGCTTACTAATGACTTCATTTTGAATGAAAAGATTGTAAACTGAATGATTAAATCGTGATTATGAATGATCCTCGTAACCGAATGATTAGAATGGATGAAATAATCTTCAAAAGCTCCAAAAGTTGCTCCAAGAAACCCTCAATTCGTAGCTTTAGTTGTATGTGTGAAAGATATGTTTTTGAGGGTTTAAATTTCGCTTTAGTTAAGTACTCGGCTGGTAAGGAGTACCCAGTGGTACTTTTTCTTGGAATACGCGGCTGATACTTTCAATGTAAAAAACTCTTATCAGATTTCTTCACAACATACGCGATTGAACTTTGCATACCTGGTTGTGTAGCACTCTTTACCCGGTTGGTAACACCTGATTTTCAGACCCCAACTTTTGCAAATTTGTAGGCCTCTGAGTTCCGCTCGTTTGGACTTTTGAATAAACTTAATCCGAGTTCGTACGAGGGAGATATGGCCAAAATGGTGAAGCCTCGCCAAATCTACTAAATTATCCATCTTTTCCTCTTTTCATCATCAATCATTAACCTTAACACCTTAAATCAATTTCAAACCAAATAAGTAATGAAAGTTCATGAAATTAACTACAAAATAATTACAAAAGACGTGATATCGCACGAAATTACATGTATAAAATGAGCGATATCAAATTCCCCCACACTTGAACTTTGCTTGTCCTCAAGCAAACTATCATTTAAAAATTCAAAACAACTCCTCTTGCCTTTAACAAACGGTGACAAGGTTCTAAAAATTAGTACTAACAATAATCACATAAGCAATAACGTTAGTACAATATATATATATAATCATTATAAAAATCTTGAAAAGATTATCTATCAAGCACGAATGCACGATCTAGCACCTCACAATAGAAAATGTGTTTAAATCAGTCAACTCTCAAACTATACTACAAGGAAGGGAATATTAATGATGTAACACTCAATAAAGTCAAGTCGTGATGCAATAGTTACCATAGACTTGTATATGGATCAAATCTCCACCGTCTAGCATAAGCACCAAGTGAAGTTTCAAAGGAGGTATTTCAATGTGTGATGTAACATTTAGGTGTGGATGGATAAGGGTATGTCAGACTCAAAATGAATTGGTTTAAAATGGTAGTCAAGACTCGTTAAAATGGTTAATGGAATGTTACCTAGAAATTTTATAATGTGACCTACAAATATGCTTAGGATTCATATGTTATCTCAATTCAATTAGAATTTCTCATAAGATCACTTTACAATTCACAATTCAACTTTATCAAACCTCAATAGGCATATATCTATTTATAATTCTTATTGCATTAACTGTAATCCATGACTTTCTATGAAACCCGTTAGCAAAGTTTCGGACCAACCATCCCAGACTGAAGAAAGACCTTAGGTGGCTAAGTGTCGAGCACCCCTAGGGAACTACTTGTTCAAGTTTCAAAGGCTATATAATTGATTACAATTAACCAATTCTTAGAGCTTTAACTTTCATAACTTTCAACTCTTTCAATTAAGCATAACTTAGCTATTGAATATAACACATTTAAGAATCCTTTAAAAAAATTTAAAAGTCACATTTTTAACAAATCCATTCAACACTAACTAGGTAACATTAAGCAAAATGGTTTGGGTGATGACTACACAAAAATAGGCTAATATGATGTAGTGAATTTAGTGTACGTGGAAGTTATCTAAGGGTTTCTAGCATTAAAAACTAGTGTTACGACCTGGGTGGACTGTGATATAAATGGTTTAAAAGGAAACCCCTAAACAATTAAGATTCCTTGATCAATTATTGACATTCGTATCAATCAAATAAGATCAATCACAGACTCGATAATTGGTTAGAAGATCAAAATTATTAGGAATCAAAATAATCAATAATCCTAAGAAATACCTCCTTCTCATACTACCTCACCTATATCACACGAATGTGATCACACTACGGTCTCGAAATGCAACGTAAGAGAAAGTTGTAGAGAAAATTACAAACACCGGCACACTCATAGCAAACGAAAGATAAACACTCAAAATAAGTGTTTCTAATAAGGCTCAACATATCTCACATAATTTAATAGTGGGGCTATAAGTGTGTTAGTCATGCAATTCAACCAATGAGGTTGCTCTCATGTACACATCTCATTTAAAAATTTTCGGCAAGAGGGGAGATTAAATTAAATAAGCCAACTGAATGAATAGGAACACCTATTGTCAAAGTTTCGTGTTAGACTTATTAACTTAGTTACTTTAATCTAATAATATTTATCCTAACATGTCAAGTAACCTATCTCCTAAGGACAAGTATCAATCAAAATCCTAAAACAGATTACCACTTATTGGCCCACTATTAAAATCCGTACCGATCAATTGATTAAAATCAAGATTAGTAACAGATTCGATACTAAGCTAGAGAGATAAAAACCCATTAAAGAATTTCGTCTAATAGATCACGATTGCATTTAGCGTATGCAATAAGCCGTTAAACCCCTCGGTATCCCGAGTGGATAAGTTATAGTCTCGCGAAGGTTTCCATAGAACACACCCACAAAGTTCCAAAACATAAAAATTCAAAACAAAAACTAATCCACAGGTTGCCTCCCGAGAAGCGCTTAAGTTATTTACGAGTCTAAAGCTAGACTCGACCTTCCTTCATCATGTTGGATCATCCTTGACACGATCACTTCCTATCCAATCTTACTCACTTAGGAAGAAGTTATCATTCGTTTTGTGATTCCTATAAAACTTCTCCCCATTAAGAGTATCAATATGAGCATCAACTCTCCATTTGTTTTCCAGTGGTTCGTTGATCAACTGAATGATTCCCCAATATCTCATTATAAATCTGCCACATGTCACCATAATAGCCATCTCCATGTCTCTAGGATCGTCTTCAAGACCATAGATGTATGAACCTATATGAGTTGTAATGCACTTAGCCGGTGGCCAGTTGCTCTTAGTGTCTATCTCCCTATAAATCTCCAACACATTAAAATATTCCAATGATGATATTTTTTTAGAAACTATAAGAAAATAGTCCGGTGGTTCTTCAAAATAACTTAGCCATGAGCAATCATTACTCTCGTCCAAAATCGCAACTTTATCTTTGCCAAGTAGCTTCTCTATTTGCTCATGCACAATGTTCAATTCCTCAACTGCACCAATAGAAATCAATCCAGTTAAGCTCTTGGAACAGTCCTCGGGCGACTTTGGCTCTTCCACAATTATAAACCTAGGATTACATGATAAAGGACTGCATTTCATATATGTCGGTGATTCCTCAAGTGAAGTCTTGATCCGCATCCTATCTACATATGTAGCTCATCATACCCTTTATCCAATGAAGGAGATTTATCCATGCTTACTCCATGATCTCTGACAACTCCTCTTACGTCATCATCCCGTCTCCGATGTTTCTAAGCTTGCTTAGATCCTCTTCATTAAAACCAAACAATCTCTGTAATTCCTCATTTAAATCTTGGTAATCAAGCCTCGACGGAATTTGATTTTCCAACACAACCACATAATCGTTATTCTGAACCGTTTTAGATACTTCCTCGAGCTTGTTCTTGGTCACCTCCTTTTTCAGCTCCTCATTCGAAGTAGACGATTCAACTGGTAAACTAGCATCTTCAAAAACAAGCATGACCAAAATCTCCTCAACTTCTTCCTCCAACTTCTCTTCTTCAATATCTAGATCCTCTTCTTCAACATTCGAGTGATCCCAATCCGAATCTCTTGTTAGTTCAAGCTCAATCGTATGTAGCTCCTACAAAACATCTTCTAAAGTTCTATCAGGGTAATTCTCAACTTTATCCTCCTCTCCCTTCTCGTCTATTTCATATTCAAACTCATCATGAAAAACAAGGTTAGAAGCATTTGCAATATAAACATTAGAATCAAAATCATTAAACTCACTAGTATCAACATCATCCACACGTTAGATTTTATTAATGAATGTATCATACGGACTCTCATAGTTAGGCTCAATATTCCAATAAAATATTTCATCTCATTCCCTACTTTTTCTCTCTGTCCGCTCTATTGCCTCTTTCAAAATCCTCTCAAGATTAGTAATTTTCAGTTCTTCTCTCTTCTGGGTGACTAACCCTTCATCATTCCAAGGCCTTGATTGGTAGGGTTGGCTATCTCTAAAATTCCCATTACCTTGATAACATCCTCGTTGGTAATCTCTATAATTGGGATAATAAGACATTGGTCAAATAAAATCTACTAAAAACACGAATACTAAAAATGGTAAAACATAACTACTCTAAACAAAATAAACAAAAATAAAAACTAAATGAAATAAGTAAAAGCAATAAAAGTAACTTTCTTAGAAGAATCCAAGAACGGATCGATTAACTAACACTTAAACTAAAGTCTTAAATTAAACACGGTACCTGGCAACGGCGTCAAAAACTTAATGTGTAAAATCTAGTTATAAAAATAAATAAAGAATAACTATTACCCAACCAGGTAAGTATAGTATAGCTACATTAAGTCCAGGTCGATCCATAGGGACTATGTATCCAAGATTTAAGTAAAATGCAATTAATCTAAACAAGTAAATAAATGTGGGGCTTTGGCAATCGAATTGTTGCTTTGCGTATTAAACTACTGAAAATGTAAAGAAAGTGGATTATGAAGAATCGATTTTATTAAAATTGATCTAATATTAAAAATGACACTTACTTGGACTAGTTCACTAATGACTTCAGGGTTTTTGTTAAAACCAGTTTATCTATGTTGAATTTGCAAATGTAGTTAAGCCGGGATTAGGGGCCTACACCTTAAGTTCAATTCACTAACTTATGCTTTAATCCAGTAAATAACTTCCGTCAACTTTACTATCTTACACGTTCAATTCTAAATGTTTATCCTATTTAATATATGCGTCCGCAATCAATCAACAATCATTTATAGACAAATAATTGTATTTAATTACTAATATGAAAAAGCTCCCACTAAATTGATCATACGATAATTCACCAATAAGCTAAATCAATTGGAATTAAACTTAAATACACAAGGGTTTCAATTAAACATAAATTATTCAATAATAAACACAAAGGATTAACACTTCTAATCACTAGTTTACATCATCCAAGCAAGTGTTTAAAAGAATTAGCTCATAACTAATGTAACGCAAAAAGTCATGTTTTTACGTACATTATTCCTCATTATTTGAGCTATTAATTAGTGAAAACATCTTAAATCAATGTTTATTTACTAAAAATCACTAAAGTAGTTCAAATATAGACATTGCAATAAAAATCGCCATAAACGTCCATATAACATGCAAAACAAAGCAAATAAACTTCACTTAATTCCTCCACTTATATTTACCTTATGATCTACACTTCTTAGCCACTATTTTATGATTCATAGGTAATTACGAGAACGGGGAATCAAGAATCAAGCAAAACGGATAAGGAACGGAGAAGATACAGCACTTAAAGATCAACCGAATGTATTCCAAGAAAGTATGAGCTATAGAGATCCAAAATACCTGATTTTGGTATCAGTAGAAGCGTAACGGAATTACGAGATCATAGGCGAAAGAATCAAGCCAAACGGACGAGAAACAAAGAAGATACGATCGAAACAAGCAACGAACGAAGTACCAAACAACGGGCAAAACACCAAACGGCCTAGGGGATACCATATACGGCCCTAGGGATACCGTATACGGCCCGCTTGATACCGTATACGGCCTTTAGGGTGCTGTATACAGCCCCTGTTGCCTTCCAGTGATGTCATTTTTCAGTTATTTTGAAGTTCGGTGCTGTTTCCCGCTTTTATTTTGTGCTTTGGAGCTTGTACGGGGGACTTGGGGCATTTGCCTATAAATACCAACCTCCCTCATTCATTTCCAATCATCCCTTCACTCCTCATTCTCTTCCTCACACCTTTCTCTCTCACACACACACTCTCTCTCTCTCTACTTTCTCTCTCTAGAGTTAAGTAGTTAGAGATTTAGGTTAGAATTAGTTAGTTCTTGGTTAATATTGACTAACGGAAGGGGTAGCATTGTAATATTTGTGGAATACTTGGAGGGATCATTTGTAATATTGTAAAAAATATTTCGGAGTTCCGTTCGTGTAATCTTTCAGCATATATTCAATCTACACATTAATCACGATTATATCTTTCTTTATCTTTTATAATTATGCATTTTATTGTTATTATGCTAGATTCGGGAATTGTTTCCATGCTTAGTGAGTAGTTAGCTTATGTGTTTGTTGTGATGTAGTTAGCTTCTTAATATTTGAGGTGATGCTAATAAACAGTTGAAAACTCGGTGTGCTGTGTAACTTTATATTTATGGTTATAAATTAAACTATTGCCTTTCCTCCAATAAACGTGGTTAAAAGCTTTATGACAAGAAGTCGCGAACCTTGATCAAATGGTAATTACATATCTATGTTTTCATAAAAGCATGGTCTGATTTTGTAACTGTGGAAATACTGTTTACAACTCTCGTATAGTACACCGTGAATCAATCAGGGATTTATTGGGTCTTAGAAATATAAAGTGAACGGGTTGTTTAATTATCATAGATGGTTGAATTGTAATACAAACGTAGGATTATTTATTCTAGAGTGACCGAAAAGTATGTGGTACCGGAAAGACCGTAAAAGGGCTGAATACTTGGTATAGCGTTGGAATCACCCTTTAGTGTGGTTCATATGTGCCGTCACAGGTCGTTTATTTCTGGACTACTTTCATTAGTGGGGTGTTTTATATTTTATAGTGCAGGGGGCCCAAATTAGTCTCTACGTACTGGCACTAAGTGGATTTACTAGGGCGAGTAAGTGATAAGTAGAACCTAGGGTCGTTCTTCAAATCGCAACGAATTGAAATCAGGAACTTTGATTAACTTTTGGTAATTCAGATGGGTGATAATAAGTGAGGGGTTTGTTTTGGTTTTCTTAAATTAAACTAAACTAAAAGCATAAAAGTAAATGGGGGAGGTTACTTCGATACTGCAGATAAAGTGGTGGCTACTATGATATCAGTCTATGCTAGCTTGGGGTAACTATGTTTTATAAGGATTTAGTAGTAATAAGTTTTTATCTCACGATGAGTCGAATTTGCGATCCTACTATTTATCTAACGCAAGTTGTCCACAATCAGATAAAAGTATGTCACTTGGATAGCGGACACAAAGTGTTATTAAGCACCGGAAGTTCTCCCAAATGCAATAACCAATTCAACCAACGGTTAACCTCTAATCTTATTCCCCGGTCTCGGTCATCAGAGACGTCCATATCGCGACATGAATTGTTGAATAAACAAAAACATGAACGGGTTTTACCCCACCGGAATAAGTTGGGAAAACCTTGTCTGACGGTCGGTTGAATTGTCATCATACCTTAATATAAACTATTGCTACTATTATATGTGACACTCCTAAAATTCGATATATTTACGTACACTGAACACGTGCATGTCTTAGCCTAATTCCCTACTTAAGTAAATTCAAACTATTTTTATGAGATAAGTCTAGCAAAGCCCAACAATTTTAATACGTAAAGTATTACTATTTTCGTAGTTAGTTATAATTACGCGCGAAACAATCTGATCGAGTCCGACAAAAACATACGTACGTTGGTGATACGGAAATTTTGAATAACGTAAAACTATTTTATATAGTAGTTATTTAATTTGAAATATATTGCATAACGATAAATAAAACTATTATACGTTTGTTTAAAAACGTAACGTATGCGACTAATATACGCAAAACGAACCCGACAACCAAATGAATCAAATTTTATAATTTGTAAACTTAAAATAAAGTATTTGAAATAATACTTCGAAAGATATTAACGTATATTCATCGTTAATGAATTAATCAAAACATACGCATTTAAACGAACACGCGACTAACGGGTAAATGACCTAAATTCGTAATACGAGTTTGGGGAACAAGATTTTAACCATCCCATGCCTAGTGGGGCCAATAAAATCTGCCCCAAAGATTGGCCAAGGCCATACTCAAACACCCCCTTACTCTTTGTTACTCAAACCACACAAACACAACACATTACACCCACTTCACTCTACCTATCTCTCCCCCTCTTGCTTTTCCTCTCTCTCTCGATCAAGAAACAACAGAAAATCAGCAGCAACAACACCATCATCATCCACCAAAATCATCATAAAAGTCATCTTGGTTTTTGCAAAACGAAAAAGAAAGAACAAGCATAAAGATCATCACCACCTACATTTTTCGTTTCTTCATCTAAAGCATTGTAAGGAAACATTCCTTTTCACTAATCTTTCATGTATTAAGTGTTTTGACATGTTATAAGTTCATATCATGAAAGATCTTACATGGAAAAATAACAAAAACTAAACAAAACTTCACTTTTGTGATGAGTATTTTCTGGACAGATTTTTGTGTCATGGTAGAAAAATCATAACAAATCGTGTGAGTAAAATAAACGTGTGAAACCACTTGTAAAAGTTTGATAATTTTGTTGGCTACAACTTTCGTTTAGACTTCATCCTCTGGAAATACACCTATTTTGATTTATAAACTAATTTGTGTGCATATGTCGATAGAAGTAGCTGCTGTACACAATTGTCCTCACGAATTTTTTTGACCCACCTCTACTTATCTAAAAATCATGAAAAACATACAGCAAGTAGCCAACTTATGTGGGAACATTGTGATATTTTTTTGGAATTTTTCGATAATGTATGCTTAGTCAAATAAAAATCCCAAAATGGTACTGACTTTAACTACGAAAGTTTGACTTTCGGAAAAAGGTTTGACTTTCGGATTTTAGTGGAAGTTTCGGATTTTGACTCCGAAAATCAACTTTCGGAGTTGACTTTCGTTGAATTTCGGAAAAACAACATTTTTGGCCCAAAGTTTCGGATATTTACACTTTCGGACCTCAAACTTTCGGATGAACAGTATTTGGTCTTAACTTTCGGATGGACAGTGTTTATTCGATTATTTTCGCATCAAACATTCTCGAGGGACATTATATACTAAATATAATACGAATCAACAATAATAACATTGTGAAATATTAAGTATTAATGCGAAACAAAACAATAATAAATATATTTTTCGAGAAATATTATTATTACAAACATCACCAACGGAACGTACGAAACTTTAAACAACAAAGATCTTTCAAACGAGTGAACGATTAACATGGTCGGACGTGTAGTCAACTACTTATATTACTATCTCTCACGTTTAGGACGTTAGAGACTTTATTTGGGCATACGCTTTGCTAGCTTTCACTACTTAACTCACGAGGTGAGTTCACAGCCCCTACTTTTACTGTTTTACTGTTTTCAAACTAAGGGGTGAGAAACATAGCAGCTGTTTTACTATTATATGCAATAACTTTATATAACTGCTTTCATGCCTTTATACAAATTGTATATGAATGATTTTCATACTATTATACTTGAGCTGTTTATTTATGAAATAACATTTTCATACTATTTTGGGGAATCTTGACGACGAATCCTGGTACGGACCAAGACTTACAATGTATGCTTAAAAGACCTTATGTCATGCAGGCTATAACCATTAGCTAGGTGACTCTAGCTACTGAGCATACGGATAGTACTATCGCCGTGACGACCCTCCCACAGTTTTGGAGCGTATACCTACATGTCCTTAGGCAAACAACGAAACTTGTTCGTGGTTTGGTTATAGGGTTAGGTTGCGTGACTTTAACCCGTAAGGTTTAGCTCACCTTCGGGGGATCACCGTCAATGTTTACCCACAAACAACAACGAAACTATATTATTGGGTAACATCCCAACGAAACTATATTTTTGGGTAACATCCCAACGAGTCGATATTTTTGGATAGCAGTCCAACGAAACTATATTTTCGGGTAACATCCCAACGAATCGATATTTGTGGATAACATTCTAACAAAACGAAACTTATTTGACTTTTATGTCAACGACTTACAAAAAGAACTTGTATAACAAACCATACTTATAAAACCTGTGAATTCACTCAACAATCTGTGTTGACTTTTTACTATGTTTTTCAGAGAATTAGCGCTCATGTAAGACTGCATGTATTTTGGAAGTAAGCTACCACGACGAATTAGGATGCCACATTTTGAAATGAACGAGATTTCCATTGTATAACTAATACACTTTAGTCATACTTAGGAAATCTTTGTTTAAATTATGTATTCACTAAATGGATGTATTTTACAATACTATTTCTACAACATGGATAAGTTGTAGCTTTTGTAACAAACAATTTATCTATGGCATCTTAATTTACTTGTTCTGCAATAACTATGCTCTGTGAATGTATGGTCCAATGCTTACATCACGCCCCCACCCCCGTATACAATTGCTTCCGCTGACCAACGTTGACCGTTTTTGGGGTTGTGACATTATACTACATTAAACGATTAAATAATAGTTAACTATATATGAAAACTCAATTGTACATTCATAACAAATAGGTTGACACTGACAAAGCCTAAAGCAACAATCAAACAAGAACATGCAGTAGGTATATCATGGCAGTTTCAAACAGCAGAATGATTAACTAGGTCGTAGATATTCCGAAAGTTCTCTCAAAAATACCTACTATATACATTGAATATAATCTATCTCTACTTCCATACTCCGTGTCTCCCACAAACATATTTCAGTCAGGAGAACACCGGCCATGCCGAGCTCATCGATCATCTAACATAGAATAATTGAGTGACCTATACCTATGAATTAGCTTCGTTCATTTTAGAGATAAGGTGTCAATCACAACATGAGTTGGATAGGTAAACAATTAAGATTCAATGCCTATATTCATATATTAATTAACTACAACCTAAGCAGATTAACAGTACAATTGATTACATAATTACGCTAGTATAAACTTCTATCATAGTAGACACTTAAATAGCTTAGCCTATCATGTTAATTCTAGCATGCATGTCTAAACAAATAATATAATAACAAAACATGTTTAAAAATAAGAAGATATAATATAAATTAAAACCTGATAAAAGCGTAGCGTGACAAATAATAATGCTGAATCGCAGCATCTTGAAACACCTCCGTACAGTAATTAAATCCTAATTACCCTCTGATTAATTATTAATCTAATGATGATTAATAATTAATCTAGAGAGGTAAAGTAGAATGAGAAAGTAACTAGGTGAAAATAAAGAAGAAGAATGAAGAAAATTGTGTGTAAAAGTTGGTTTTGAAATGTGTCGTTGGAGGCCACTATTTATAGAAGATGCTTGTGGGGCGGATATTAACTTCCCTTGACCGTATTTTTCTTGGCTTGGAACCGACCGTATTTACGTGCTCGGATTAAAGGAAGCAGTTTTAAGCAAATACGGGCAAAAACCAACCGTATACGGTCATGGTTGGCCGTATATGGTTAGGGCAGACCATATACGGTCTAGGCTGGCCGTATACGGTCAAGGCAGGGTGTATATGGTCTGTTCTGGCCGTATAAGGTCAGGTCTGGCCGTATACGGTCAGGTCTGGCCGTATACGGTCAGGTCTGGCCGTATTTGCGGGGTCGTGTCTTCGTGCGCGGGATCGTAACTTGTTTTCGCTGTAACTTCTTCGTTACTCCTCCGTTTTAGTTGATTTTCATGGCATCGTCTTCGTAATCAAATGAAGTTCAAGGATCTAAGATAATATCTTCAGTTAGTCTTGGTCAAAGTTTACGTGTCGTTGGCCCTTTGTGTACGAGGTCGTAACTCGTTTCTTCGTTTGGCTCTAAAATCTTCGTTATAACTCCATTTTTGTTGATTCTTTTTGTATCATCTTCGTAATTTCCTAATTAACACAATAACATAAATAAATGTAATATTTGAAGTAAAATGTTAATTATTTAATTATAATGGAATAGATTACGTGAGTAAAAATGTGACTTTTTACGCGTTATCAAGTATCCCACACTTAGACTTTACTTGTCCTCAAGCAAACCTATCTTTTATTCCAAGATTCTCGAGAAAAAAAAGTAGTATTTTTGCTAGGTCAAACGAGCCTTTAGCCATAAGAGTATGTACTAGAGATAAATATCTTTCAATTGGCTTAAGAAATACTTGCACATGACTTATTTATAGAATGTTCAAAGATGATTTTCATAAGCATTCTTTTTAATTCTCGATATGTAAAATGTACATGACTAAGCTTCCTCACAAGGTGGTCACTCAATTCACACAAGCGTATCGAGTTTCCTATTGATCTATATGTATCACTCAGAAGCCAGTCATGTATCGTTTGTCATCATAAGCTTGATCGAGAATCAAATCTCCACCACTTAGATGAGAACGGCACTAATTATCCCTCGACATTTAAAAGGGCGTATTGGTGCGTGAAGGGTATATAGTGGTGTTTTGGAAAATTTGGAGAGGTATTTAGGGTTTTGTACAACATAAGGCTTTCAATTTTCTTTGAGAAACGTTGCTTCTCTTTAAGGATGGATTTTATGAATGGAGATTGAATGGAGACTCATTTAGTCACGATGATCGCTGATTTCTTTGCGAATATTGCTTTGATGATTTTTAGACCACGAACTCTTTATTTTTATCTTTTTCCTGGGTATTTTTTTTTTTTGAGAGATTTCTCGTGATCTAAAAGAGAGAGGTGTTTTCACACAAATAAATCTATCAACTAGATTTATCAAAAACCTTTTTAGAATCCTTTGAAATGACTTTTTTGAACGACGACTGTGAATTTTGATGAGTGGGGATACATGTAGGCAACATTTCTTTTAAACGTTGAGACCTTAAGTCATGGCCAAGAGAGGGGAATTGAAAGTGGATAGGCTAATTTGGTGTTTAAGAAATGAAAGGTTTAGGCTCAAAGGGGTTTTCTAGTGGATCTTCAACACTTGTAATGAGTGTTGGTAAGGGTTAGGCTTGAAAAGATATGTAAACGAAGTTTATACTATCATCCCACACTTAAAGGAACATTGTCCCTAATGTTCGCCACTAATTATAGGAATCCAACACTTAGGGCTTTAATTAAGAGCAATATTTCTTTAAGTTTAATTATGTGGGTTAATCCCACACTTAGAGATTTAAATAGGGATATAGTATTGTATAAATATATAGAATTGAAACTGAGTTACTCCCTGATTTTTGGTGAATACTGGATTTAGGAACAGATTCTGATGGAAATAGTGTGCATGATGTGCTGGATTTTGGACCAGTCTCTTTTAAGTACGTCTATTCCTCATCTAGCCAATACGGGATTCTGCATATATAGATATCAACATTCATCAATAAATAGATCCAACAACAATAATAGTTCTAAGACATAATAAGATAAATAAAAGAAAATGTCTATATATCGTCGTCAAGCAGGTCATCTTGGCTGGGGTCGAAGGCGTCCTCCAAGTACATATCTGCGACCAAAACTATTGACGGCGAAAACGAAGTCACGGGTGGTGTGCTGATAGGATCGGCACTGGGGGCCGGGAGGTTATCAAACAAACTCCCAAGAATGTCCACGTCCTCATCCTCAAAGGCCGGTAGAGGTGAAAATGGCGGATCTGGGATTGGATGAGAAGAGGCAGCAGCGGGAACATGAGTACTCCAAGGTGGGAAGAGATCCCATGGCGCCTTGTGAATAGGCGGGTCAGGTCCGAGCTGGTAGGGGCTGATGGCAGTGGTGGCAGTCCAGCAGCCTCGCATAGTCCAGCGAGAGCGTGATGCTGGATCTCTAGCATGCGTAGAATGCTCCAAGTGGCTGCAGGGTCTGAAGCTGAGATCCTATACCGGAAAGTGCGCAAAGGTGGCGACACTAAATCTGGGAGCCCAAGTAGTGGTGGCTGCTCAGTCTTTGTAGTCTCGGAGGATGAGTGGGCAGCTAGTGCTGGTGGCTGAACTGCTGGCTCGGGAGTTGGTGCTGACACCACTAGTGTCTCAATCAAACTCTCTCTAACTGATGGGGTCCCATGACGAGTGCTGACGGTGAACAGCTGGGCAGGGCGACGAGCTGGTCCTGGTGTCCTAGAGGCTGGTGAAGCTGACTCTCTCAAATACCAGACTAGGGTCCGGTGGCATCTCCTGACCATAGGTCCTGATGATCTTGAACTGGTAATCATCCTGCAAAACATGGAAGGTAGAAAGTAACACTAAAGAATTTCACACTTATAAGAGTGTGAGAGACTTAGCTGAAATGTCGTGAGTACCATGAGTGACAATATTTAGACAAAAATTAAATAAGAAAGAAAATTTAACCTAGGATAGATTTGGGGTGCCTCCCAATAGCGCTTGTTTAACGAGTCAATAGCTTGACCCATTCATACCAGAGTGGAAGTCAAGGTGGTTCAAATATGAAGACTTCCTCATTAATGGGTAAATCTTCTACATAGTGTATAAGGCGAGACCATTAACTTTGAAATTTCCTTCTGGTGCTTCGAGTTCGACAGCACCATAAGGGAAGACTTTTGAGATCGTGAATGGTCCGCTCCATCCTGACTTGAACTTCCCGAAAAACTTCTTAAATCGTAAGTTGAAAAGAAGAACCTTATCACCGGGTTTGAACCTTGATGGCTTGAGTTTGGGATCGTGAAATAACTTGGTTCGTTCCTTAAAGCGATTTGAGCAGTCATAGGCTTGGTCTCTCATCTCAGCTAGTTCGTTGAGTTGCATTTTCCGGTGTGGTCCTGTAATAGAAGGGTCTAGACTACTCCTGCTGTGAACCTGAGAATACATGCTAAAATGGGTCAACACGAATGTTGGTGAGCTCACTAGTTATGTCCAAATGTTTGTTTATCGTTTATGTTTAGAAAACGTCTACGGCCCGTTGGTGACGTTTTGTAATAATAATTCCCGAAAACATTATTATTATGTTTGTTTCGTTGTATACTTATAAGAGTATATGTATTGCGTGTACGAGTAACGTCGTATATAAATATTTGTTATTTGTAGTTACGCGTATTTAATACCTTGTGAAAACATAGATTTGGTCAAACTGTTTTATGCGACACAGGGAGTTAGTGTCGCAGGTTACTGCGACACTTGCAATGGTTGCGACACTTGATGCGAAAGTTCAAAGGGTTGCGACACTAAGGTAGTGTCGCAAGGTGCGAAACTTGTAATAGTTACGAAACTTGTAATAGTTACGAAACTTGTAATTGTTGCGAAACATGTAATTGTTGCGAAACTTGTAATTGTTGCGAAACTTGTGATTGTTGCGAAACTTGTTATTGTTGCAAAAATTGTTGCGAAACTTGGCTGAGTGTCGCAGGTTGCGACACTCAGGCTCCCCTGCGAAACTTAGGGTCTGATGTGATTTCGGGTTCGGGAACTTGGTCAAACGTGCTCGGTTTGACCCGAAAATTTTACTCGACTCTTAAATATGTTTTTAGAACCTATAAAAATTAGAGTTACGTATCATTAACCCGAAAGTGTCGTTTCTAATTTAATACCAAAAACAGTCCATGAGTTAGTTTCTTCAAAATTATACGTTTTTCGTGGCTCGTTTTGACTATTTAAAGTGTCGAGATAAAATCCAAGAAAAATACCAGTTGTTCCCCTATGTCTTGGCTACTTTCAGTAATTTTTATAGAATTTTTGAATAATTCTAAGTATTTTTAACAATTCCCTTTGTCCTCTGAGGTCCAACCGTGACCAATCTGGACACACGCCCATTGTTTTAATTACTGAGAAAAATCTACAAAACTTCAGAGAGTGTAATCATACTACTTTTAAAGCTAACAAGATTTGTGAGATTTTGGCGAAAATCTCATATCGTTTGGAGTTATGTAGCTCAAGTTATAGGCTCGAGAAGTTGGTGCAAAAATCTGTCACCCGAGACAGAAATGCGACATGTTTTTGGAAAATCGTTTTCGGGTATCAAACGGTGTTGAAAAATTACGAAACCACTTGGAGATGAAATCTAACTTCTTAAATTTGTCTTTTGATTCGTCTATTTTCGTTAAGTTTTGAGCACGAAAGTTCTCCTTGAAGCTGTTGCTACTTTTGTATTTTCAAAACGTTTTTCGACTTTGTTTTTGGACAAGATCTTGTTAAATGGACATTATAACATGAACATCAGTACGTTTCAAGTAAAATAAAAGAGGGGTGAAGTTTCTTACAAGCAAAATCGTTGATCTAGAAGAGAAAAGAGGTGAAGATGGCTTGATCTTACTTTGTGGGCTTGTTTTCCTCTTGAAATGGTGATGAATGATGATGGTGATGATGGTGGTTGATGATGGAGCTGTGGTGGTGATGTTCTTAGGCAGGAAAAACAGAGAGAGAGAGAGAGGAGAGAAAGCTTGGGAGAGATTGAGTGTGTGGGAGATTGAGTGTAGAATGAAATGAAGAGGTGAGGGGTATGGTATGGGTAATGAAAGTCTTGGGCATGGGGAAGAGTATGGGTGTGTGGGGGCCGGCCAAAGGGGGCCCACGTGTAGTGATTTAAATTTTGTTCCCAAGTTTACGTTACGTGCGGTGATCGTTGACCCGTTCGTTTCGTCGTTCGTTTAAAGGTTAAACGTTTATTATTCCAGTTTTTCGTTAACGATTTATTCGCGTAACTTTTGGTTGAAGTTTTATTTAAAACACTCCATTTTAAGTTTATTGAAATATAATTCGAGTTTCATTCGGTTGTCAGGCGCGATTCGCGCGTTTTCGTCGCGTACGGTACGTTTTATACGAAACGTAAAACGTTTTAGATATTATCGAAATAATATAGATTAAATAATGATTATTTAATATAATTACGTTATTTAAGAAAATGTTTTTCACCAACGTCCGTATTTATTGTGTCGGATCCCATCCGATCGAATTCGCGTTTATAAAATTAATTACGTACGTGTGTATATAAAAATATACAAAATGTTACTGTACTTAGTCATATTTCAAACTAAATACAAGTAATAATGACCTAGCTTAGGTACAAATGACGGCCTAATTTGTCAGGTGTCACATTTGTACTCTAGTTTAATCGGTAGGTGGTATACTTTTCCATACACCAGTCTGTAGGGCGTTGTTCCTAGCCGGGTCTTATAAGCTGTTCTGAATGCCCATAACGCATCGTCCAGTTTATCAGCCCATCTATCCCCATGCTGACCCACAGTATGCTCCAAGATTCTTTTTAACGCTCGATTTGTAATCTCTGTTTGCCCATTCGTCTGCGGGTGGTAGGCCATAGATGTCTTGTGGGTGACTTCGTACTGCTGTAATATCCTTATAAACTGAGTATTACAAAAATGCGTGCCCCGATCACTGATGATTGCTCTAGGTGTTCCAAATCGGAAAAATGGTTGTTTTAAGAACTTGGTGACGACTCTGGCATCATTGGTTGGAAATGCCTGTGCTTCGACCCATCTGGATACATAATCGACTGCAACGAGAATGTACTCTTTTCCAAAGGATTTTGGAAATTGTCCGATGAAATCCAACCCCCATATATCGAAGATTTCACAAGCCTGGATGTTGGTGAGAGGCATCTCATTTCTTGATGAGATGTTTCCTTGCCTCTGACAGGCGTCGCACCGTTTCACTAGGTTGTGAGCATCTTTAAGTATAGTTGGCCAGTAGAAACCGACATCGTAGACGTTCCCTGCAGTCATATTAGCTCCATGGTGTCCTCTAGTTGGCCCATGATGACTCTGATGAAGAATATACTCTGCTTCCTTTCTGTCCACGCATCTTCTAATAATTTGATCAGAACATACATTGAACAGGAATGAGTCGTCCCAAAAGTAATTTTTGACGTCTCGGAAGAATTTTTGTCTTCAAGAAGATGGCATTCTTTTTAAAACGACTCCTCCAACTAGAAAGTTTGCAAAGTCCGCATACCATGGGATGTTTTTAAACTGTGAACCTCTATTTTCAAGGCTCATTAATTGTTCATCTGGAAATTGGTCTTGAATATCTTTTTCTTCAAGTGTTTCCATCGACGGGTTTTCTAGTCGACTAAGGTGATCTGCTGTAACGTTCTCTGCTCCTTTCTTATCTTTAATTTCTATATTGAATTCCTGGAGTAATAGAATCCATCGGAGTAGTCTCGGCTTTGCATCTTGCTTGTTGAATAGATATTTTAATGCTGAGTGATCTGTGTAGACAGTAGTTTTGGATAGAATTAGATAAGATCGAAATTTGTGAAAGGCGAATACTACCACAAGCAACTCCTTTTCCGTAGTGATGTAGTTATCTTGTGCATCCGTGAGCATTTTGCTGGCATAGTAGATTGGTTGAAAGTGCTTCTCCCTCCTTTGTCCTAGAACAGCTCAAACGGCTAAATCGCTAGCGTCACACATGATTTCAAATGACAGACTCTAATCGGGGGCAACCATGATCTGGGCATGTGTGAGTTGGTCCTTTAAGTAGTTGAATGCCTCCAGACATTCTTTTGTAAAGACAAACAGAGTATCCTTCTCGAGAAGGAGTGTCATAGGTCGGGAGATCTTAGAGAAATCCATAATGAAGCGTCGGTAAAATTCGGCGTGACCTAGAAGACTTCGAATGGCTTTAACATTAGTTGGTGGCGGAAGTTTGGCAATTGTTTCAACTTTAGCCTTATCCACTTCGATTCCTGATTTTGAAATTCTATGTCCTAAAACTATACCTTCGTTAACCATAAAGTGACATTTCTCCCAATTCAACACGAGATTTGATCTTCACACCGGGATAACATCTTATCGAGATTTGAAAGACATGATGTAAAGGAGTCTCCAAAGATGGAGAAGTCGTCCATGAAAACATCCATACATTGCTCAATCATGTCGTAGAAGATTGCTACCATGCACCTTTGAAATGTGGCGGGTGCATTGCATAGCCCGAATGGCATGCGCCGGTAGGCGAACGTTCCATAAGGAAATGTGAAAAGTTGTCTTCTCTTGGTCCTTTAGATCGAGAGGAATTTGGAAGTAGCCAGAGAAACCATCAAGAAAGCAATAGAACTCGTTTCCTGACAATATTTCTAACATCTTATCGATGAACAGCAGAGGGAAATGATCTTTTCGGGTTGCATTGATTAGCTTACGATAATCGATGCAAACTCTCCAACCAGTAACGTTCCGGGTTGGAATAAGCTCATTGTTCTCATTAGTGATCACCGTCATTCCTCCTTTTTTAGGAACAACTTGAACAGGGCTAACCCATGGTGAATCAGATATAGGGTAGATCATTCCAGCATCTAAGAGTTTGATAACCTCTTTCTTAACCACATTTTGAATCTTTGGGTTTACTCTCCTCTGTCGTTGTACTGAAGGTTTGAAGTTGTTCTCCATGAGGATCTTGTGCGTGCAGTAATTTGGACTAATCCCTTGTATATTGGAGATTTTCCATGCGATCGCCTTCTTGTGTGACTTCAAAACTTGAACAAGTATGACTTTCTCTTCCGGCTTCAGTTCTTTTGATATGATAACTGGGAGTTGTGATGTTCCTTCGAGAAAGGCGTATTCCAGATGAGTTGGTAATTCCTTAAGCTCCAAGTCTGGCGATTCTTCGATAGATGGCTTTATCCTTGTAATCTCATCTCTTTTTAACTCATCATACTCCGTTTGAAATTCTGATTCTTCCATAGATGGTTCAGATGCGCTGGCTGATGCTATCTGTATTAACTCAGTCTCGTCTAAAAGAGGGTTCTTCCTCGGCTCGTATTTAGTGGTTGATGAAAAGGAAGTCGCTTTGTCTTCAGTGAAGGTGATGTCGTCATTGTTGGTAAAAGCGAACTTCTGAAATTGAGCTGATGAAGATTCACTTATGGTGATTTTAGGATTTGAAGATTGAGACTCACAATTCTTAGGTAATTGTGGCTCAATTATTGGTAGCTCAGATTCCATCTCTTTGAAAGATTTTAAGATTTCAGTGATTGAAGGCGATGAATCTGGCTTTGGTGGGAGAGGTTGAGTTCTCCTTAATAAGGGTATTGGAGTGCCGTAGCCTAAGGGAAGCGCAGCGATAGATTTTTCTTTGAAAGCGTTGCTCGACTTTGTGCTGAAAGTTTTCTTTTCAGGTACTGACAATAGTAGCTCTCCTATGTGTTTTACGAATCGGAGATTGCAGAACACAGTCCTAGATCATCCTTTCCAAGTCTTCGAGTGAAGACCACGTTGGGAAGTGGGTGATGGTTGTACACGGCTAAAATCTCCTCAAGATGCTCATCGAATATATCCTACATGGAATCCAAAAGACCATGATCTTCTCCCAGAGGTTGCTTCATCAATTTATCAACATTAAAGGTGATTTCCTCCGAATATATCCTACATAGGATGAATGATAAACATCGTTACTAATTGCAACTAACATTTGTTCCTCATCAAGTTTTAAAAATAATTCATTAAGAAGGAGTTCCATGTTTTAACTAAGTCTTCTAAAATTCTTAATAAAACATTAATTTGATCTTGAAATTCTATTATTTTTTTGTTTATGATGTTTTGTTCATTCATGAAGTCAGTAAAATATTGATGTGGAATAAAGGGTAAATTGTTTGTAATGGAAGGTAAAGTGTTGACAGAAGGTTGAGTAAAAAGGGTACTAACTGGTGGTTGATCGTGAATGTGTTGGTGTTCCTTTGGCCACTGAATAGAAAGGTTGATTCTTACAGCGGGTCCATCAGTCGTGACAAGACATTCTTCTGAGTGCAGACTACTACAAGGGAAACATCGCTTGGGTTGCTTCTCTTGTCGTAGTTAAGAAGATTCTTGTAGATCCTTAAAGACTTCCGTCAGAGTCTTGAATTGAGCTCCCAAGGTCTCTAAGGTTTGTTCAGAACTACTTCTTACTTCTGTCGTTGATTTTTCGGCCTTCCAGTCATGTTGGTGCATCGTCATGTTACTTCTGTCCTTAAAGACTTCCTTTCGAAGCAGCATCAAGGGTGGATTTGTGGTGTGTGGTAAGACCATTGTAAAATGTGCATAATAGACTCGTCTTTTCCAACTTATGGTTCGGACATCTTACAAGCATATTCTTAAATCTATCCCATGCTGAATATAACGATTCGTCAATTCCTTGGTGGAAGTTGATGATATCATTTCTTAGCATGGTTTGTAAGGAAGGAAGGAAAAACTTAGTTAGAAACTTAGTAGCCAACTCCTCCCAGGTATGAAACGAATTGGGTTCGAGTTCACCAAACCATGCCAGAGCATGAAAAGATAAGGAATATGGAAAAAGATGAAGTCGAATAACGTTTTGATCTGTTCCTGATTGCTTGTAAGAGTCGGAAATGCTGATGAATTTGTTCAAATGAGAATTTGAATCATCAAATGGGAGACCGTGAAAGTGGCACTGAGAATGTATTAGTTTAATGATGTGTGGTCTAATTTCGGGGGCTCCTTTAGTTGGTAGTGAGATTGGTCCTCCTCTACCTTCCAGTGATGGCTTGATAGTAGAGGGGAGTGTGATACGTTCCGTCAGAGCTGGCTAAGGCTTAATTTGGTAGAAAATAGAGATTTGGATAGAAAAAATGAAAGAAACGAAAATGGAACTTTCGAATGATGTTGATCTTCCGAAAGGATCTTTGAATAACCTAAGATAATTAAATTCCTAAATTCTGTCACTGACGATCCCCGGCAGCGGCGCCAAAAACTTGATGTGTGCCGTCACAGGTCGTTTATTTCTGGACTGCTTTCATCAGTGGGGTGTTTTATATTTTATAGTGCAGAGGCCTAAATTATTCTCTACGTATTGGCACTAAGTTAATTACTAGGGCGAGTAAGTGATAAGTATAACTTACGGTCGTTCGTCAAATCGCAACGAATTGAAATCAAGAACTTTGATTAACTTTTGGTAATACAGATGGGTGATAGATAAGTGAGGGGTTTGTTTTGGTTTTCTTAAATTAAACTAAACGAAAAGCATAAAAGTAAATGAGGGAGGTTACTTCGATACTGCAGATAAAGCGGTGGCTACTATGATATCGGTATATGCTAGCTTAGGGTAACTATGTTTTATAAGGATTTAATAGTAATAAGTTTTTATCTCAGGATGAGTCGAATCTGTGATCTTACTATTTATCTAACGCGAAGTTGTCCACAATCAGATAAAAGTATGTCACTTGGATAGCGGACACAAAGTGTTATTAAGCACCGGAAGTTCTCCCAAATGCAATAACCAATTCAACCAACGGTTAACCTCTAATCTTATTCCCCGGTCTAAGTCGTCAGAGACGTCCATATCCCGACATGAATTGTTGAATAAATAAAAACATGAACGGGTTTTACCCCACCGGAATAAGTTGGGAAAACCTTGTCTGACGGTCAGTTGAATTGTCATCATACCTTAATATAAACTATTGCTACTATTATACTACATTAAACAATTAAATAATAGTTAACTATATGTGAAAACTCAATCGTACATTCATAACAAATAGGTTGACACTGACAAAGCCTAAAGCAACAATCAAACAAGAACATGCAGTAGGTATATCATGACATTTTCAAACAGCAGAATTAACTAGGTCGTAGATATTCCAAAAGTTCTCTCAAAAATACCTACTATATAAATTGAATCTAACC